>JARHVA010006672.1:185000-580000 GCA_037957365.1 Torreya grandis | reverse complement strand
TACACATTTAAATTGGAATAAAATTTTATCTCATTTGGTACTATTATGTTTCTCTTTCTATTTTTGGATTCAAATTTAGATTTTCATGTGTCAAATCCAATTTTAATTATAAAAACATTTGATCTTATTCTAATTCCAAACTGTAAAGTTAGATTACAAAGTAAACCCAAGTCAAACCCTTCTCAAATCTAAGTACCATTTCAAGCATGTCTAGGTACACTCATAAGTGGATCCTCTTATGGCCCTAGTTTTGAGGAAGAAAACTTCTATGAACCTTTTAGATACCTTATAAATTATAAAAATAGTGAGGATAGGGAATATGAGTTAATTGTTTTTGAAGACCTCCCTCTCATTATAATATCTAGTCAAATCCAATTTGTAAATCAAACCATAGAAGATAAACATTACGTTCTCATAATAATTCTAGAATATAGAGTAAAATCCCACATAACTTCTCCATATATAAATTACACAACCTTATTTAACTAGATGAGTTACCTCAAGTAATAACCATTAACCCAAGTCAACCTCTTGTTCAATGTTCAAAACCAACTATCACATTGTCTAACAAAGGGAAAGGGAAAGTTATTGAGCCATCTCAACATGGATAGATTATTACTTATACAATACATCATATTAGTTAATAGTAAAATATCAAATTATAGTTTATTTAATGACTTCTTTAGATATAAATTCATTTAATAATTCCACTTTTGTAGACCAACTCTAGTTACTTGAATAAGCACAACAACGCTTGGTTAATTCTACATATATTATAGATCCATTGGCTCCTTATGAACATGAAATTCTAACTAATTTTTTGTAATAACTTACACTTGAAAAGAAACATCCATTTTTCAATCACCAATAATTCCTTTCCAATATGTAACAACTATCTAATAATATAAAACAACAAGTTGTAAACATTATTCCACCGCAAAAAATTGAGTATATTTCACAACACACATTTATCACCTCTTATAATTTACTAAAAAATAATGACTTATTTTAAACCAACAATATATCCCCTTAAATTCACAATATTATATTCCTCAAAACCAATGATAGGTTTCTCTAAACCAACAATGTCTTACCAATTCCCATCCCAATCTGAACCGATAAAAGGTTCTTTATCAAACTCAAAATTTAGGTTATAAGGTGAATATCCATAACAAAATTACATAAATGGTGTCCATACCTACTTATAAAAAATATAACCAAGCTCATCAATCCATGAATATGTAATAAAATACCTTCCCTTGATCAAAAAATGATCCCAATATCCAAAAGTGGAATATGATAAAGGAAATAGTCTCAAGGTTTCAAATAGAAAACCAAAGTAAAAAATATATGTTTAAATAAATATACCCTACCCTTTTTACCTAAGTTTTATTCAATTAAATTTCCTATATCATTTCAAACTACCAAATTTTGATAAATATAAAGGGAAGGGTGATCTAAGGGAGCATTTATAAGCATTCAATATCCCATGTCAAGAGCTAGCTTTCAACATTATCTATATGCTCTACTTATTTATATGTAGTTTGTGTGGAAAAGCCTTGGATTGGTTCCTCATACTAATATAAGGGTTGGTAACCAATTTTGATGACCTATTAGATAATTTTTTCAATCACTTATCATATAGCATAGATCATGATTTGATTGTAGCTGATTTATGTAATGTTGAACAACCTGGTGGAGAAATATTCTAGACCTTATTACGAAGTTGGATAGCCCTAACGATTCAATTTTCAAATAAGTTTTTGGATAAATAATTATATTGTATTTTTTCACATAACCTAAATGTTTAGGTTTCCTATAATCTATGACTTAAACACATTTGAAGAGATCATTGAAAAAGGGGTGTATATTAAAAAAGAACTTATTGATAAGGGTTTAGTTAAGATATAATATCAAGCCCAACCACCAACCCACACTCAAAAACCAATTAAATAAAGTGTAACTTAAAATCCTAAGGACATCAATAAGAAAACAACATGGTTGGAAATGGGGTCATATAATCAAGACATGTGCAAATGGTGCAACCATCACATGTCTAAAATACCCCACCTAATCCACTACTCACCCTACAATGAGTTTCCCCATGATGAGGACACTTCAAAAATAGATTTTTTAGTAACATATGGGATACCATTAAGGTGATGTTTAAAAAATTATTTTCAACTAATATGAATTTTTTGCTAGTTCAAAAAACCATTCTGGAAGAACAACCCAAGTTAGTCTGGTATTGAGAGAATGAGTACTGTGAATACCGTCACATTGTCATCTATGAAATATATATTTGTTTTTAACTCAAAAATATTATCCAAGATATATTATAAATGGAGAAATTTGGTTGGATAAAATATCTCCCAATACTAACCAAGATATGGGTATATACAATGATCCCTTCCCTAAGCACAACAATCAACAAAAATGGAATAACTATAATGAAGTTTAGGTTCATAATAAAAATAAAGAACCAATAAAAAATTAGAACCAATATAATTATAATCAAGATCATGATACACAATCCAATCGAATTGGTTATCACAATGCATCATACAATTATGGAAATGTCATAGGGTAAGTTACAAGTAATTACGTTGTTACTATTAAGGTCATTCATTGTACACCATCTAACAGTCATCAAAGTGTTATCCTTTATATTTTGGTACCTCCAACTTTTTCTATAGGTAATAACACACCAAGTAGGATATTTTTAATTACACTTTGACCTTCTTGAATTACTATTCTTGGACCTCCACCTAATTCTTCTAATCCAAGTAACTCTCTCCCAAATCAAAATTATGTATTCATAACTAGATGTCTAAGAATTAAACTCAAAGTACCTTTACCTTATTCCATTTAAAATCCTATTAAAGAATATAAACCTTCTAAATCTAATGCATCTCACCATGTTATCGATAAACACTATGATACTGGTGAACAATTAAGAAAATATCTCAAGTAAATTTCCATTATGGATCTCTTACATATGTTAAAGGTTCACAATAAAAATTGAATTAACTTCTCCAATAGTCCAAATTATCTAATGACATTTATCCTAAATAGTTTCAAGAGCTTATGAGAAATTTATCCATAGGAAAATAATTTAGATTTGATCAAAGTGATATGTCATCTCTTGGTCCCTTACACAATAATCCTTTGTATATTTAAGACATCATTTTTTGCCACAAAGTCAAGCATGTTCTCATAAATAATGGTTCATGGTTAAATATAGATTCATTTAAACTAGTATATATATTGGGATATACATCAATGGATATGTAACTAGATACCATCATGATAAAATCCTATGATATTATAGAAAGGGAATCTTTAGGTACCATTTATCTGTCGATCATTAATTTTCCTATCACCCATGACACCATTTTACATCACATTGGTATAGAACTACCATATAATCTACTTTTAAATCATTTGTGGATCTATGAAGTAAAATAAGTACCTTTCACATTACACCAATGTATCGAATTCACTCATTTTAGATTAGAACTCATTATTCCTAGTGATGTATAGAAATACTAGTATTGTAACAACCTAGAAGATAAGTATGGGAACTACAATTATTGGATTACCACTAAATTTTTATGTAAGAAAGACCAAAAAATAGATATTCAAATCTCCAAAATATAATTACCTTGACCCTAGTGACCTCACATCCACTTCTTGTGATTCACATCTTGTATCAATTTCCTCTCACTTTACCATTGAAGAGATTAACATTTACACATATAGTATTCAAGATTATTTTCAATTGGAAAATTGTGAATGTACCCTAAATAATATGGAAGACTTAAATATATTAAAAACCTTAGAAATCCCAACATGGTATGGCAGAAGAAGACCAATTCTCATCAAAATCCACCACTTGTGTTTGTAAAATCTAAAACACCAAATAATGTTTGACCTACCAGTTATAAAGGATCTTGGTTATATGGTAATGGTTTTGATGTATGCTTTCAAAAAAATGAAATACTCGATTACTAATATAATCATGGACAATAATTACTACAAAGGAAATGATCTGGGGAAATCACAAGGCATTTTTGAACCCATCCTTATGGTAGACCATATAGGAAATCAGGGTCTTAGATTCACATTGCTTTGGGATAACCCCATATATTTTGATAATGATATTACTTTATCAACTGATGAATAAAATATTGTAAATGACACAACATCCCATTATAGCATATATGATGAGGTTTTCAATAAAAATTTATTTGATATCAATTCCATTCTTACCATTATAACCCATTCTTCTCTTTCCCTCTATTATCTCAACATAGTTGATTGGGACCACTAAGATTCTATCATACCATTAGATGAATTTCAAAATGAAGAGTCAATTATCGATTTCATGGGTCTCAAAGATAGATTTCTATTTGGTGATCACAAACATGGATTTAAATTCACATTGGACCTTATTACCTACTTTGGAGAGTAGGAAAACTTCCTTGGTCATGAAAAAAGTAAAACATTGAGCTATTTTATTGAAAACCTCATTGAGGCACGTTTGGATAAGGGAAAAGTAATGAAAAATATGAGTCTATAGGTGAAAACCTATTTTAGGTTCCCTTAAATTGGGAATTTTACTTACCTCCTTAGGAACCTTTGTGTACTCCTCATCTTATTATTATAGTTAGTTCTGACATTATTTCAGAGGAATACATAGTCTTTGAGTGATTGGTTCAAGAATTTCAGGAACATTTTATTAATTATACACTACCATACATGTCCAATTCTAATTCTTCTTACATGGTGTTGTACCCAAAATTCCCCTTTCCTTTAGAAAAGGAAGGGGACCCAATTTTTTTGTGATTTAAACTTGTTTATTAACTTTCCCCTTTATGCTATGGAAGTTATATCTAATAGTTCCTTAATATTAACACTTGGAGACATAAACAATGATATTATACTTTTTTGACTAATTTATTAATGCCTTTTGGGTGTTTTTATACTATAAAATTTTTGGGATGTAGTTTTATTTAAAACTATTTGGTTTAAGACATGTTCATCAGACATTTTGTTTAGAGTTTCTACATCAAGCATTTTCTTTAAAAGATTTGTTACGTATTTTTTCATTAGATTTTTGTTTACAACTTATATTTGGATTTTATTTTATTCAGGACTTTTATTTCAAATAGTCTTCATCAAGTTTCTATATTTAACATTTAATTTAGACATTTTATTTGAATAATGTTTCAAAGGACTTAGTATTTATTTGGAACTCTTTATTCAAAATTTTAGATATCATGGTTTTTGTTCAGAGTTTTTCATCAAAAAATTTGTTTGGGACTTTTCATCTAACAATTTATCTAGAATAGTATTCATTAGATTTATGCACTTCATAGATTTTGTTTGGACATTTTATTTAAACATTTTTTTGAGGGATTTGTTATTCAGATATTTTTCTCAAGGTTTTTGTTCAGATCCTTTGGTTCACAAGAATTATTGGCTTGGTCTCGACATGAAACCTGACTCGTGACTCTTAATTACCAAAAGCTTGCTAGACTTAGCCAACAAAGTGGCACTACTTCCTGACACTTACCAAAGAATGTAACTTGATAACTAAACTAATGAGATTTGAATTATGCAGGTAAAAAAACATATGAATTTTGGATATTAAAAACACATGAACTAAAATTAAATGTAAAAAATATATCAATGATGTGTGGCCATTGACATATTCATTTGATCACAAATGAATTCTAACTCAATTTCTACTCTAAAAAAAAATCCCTAGATACCTGTGATTACATTACAAATAAGAAAATAGGGGAAAGAAATTTTCACAGTACACAAAATTAGACTGAGTAAACTAAACAATTTTAATGGCTTCATCATCCTAGAACTTTAGAGGAGTGATACCACCATAACCTTTCTCCATCAAGGATTCTATAGAGTTTATAGACATGGTATGTGATGAAATAATCTTTAAAAATAGGTATGATAACTACTCAAAATTATGGGATGTCATTGAGGCTATTGACACATTTTCACATGAAATAAATCTATCATCCATATAATGACAATTGGTTACAAACTTGCTCTCTCCTAAGAGATAAAAATTACACTTCATAGTGACCAAGCTCAAGGTCATGCCATGTATTGGCCTCCTTTAAGACACATTATTTATTGATAAGGTGACTCAATATGCCTTATTACATCACATGGATCACCACATGGTCATAGCTTGCATCACTGGTGATGGTTTCTAAAGGTACTTATCTCTACCAATTTTAGATGTAATATTTGATAAACACAGGTTGGTAACATGGAATAAGAATAATTTAATTGATAAATTTTTGATCTTATGGCTTTTTATTAGAGAGACTATTGTATTCAAAATAAAATCCCCCAACCCCATTAGTAAATTTAGAATGGGGGTCCCTATTGGGATGGCCTTATTGAATAGATTATATGGATTGCCAATTATCCATTATATCCACCTAGATTGGGTGCCATTATTAAATATGTTGATGAATAACGATGTGAATTTTTCCATGGGGGAGATAATAAACCTTAAATTAAGGGTCTTAAACATTATCATTAATTAAGGGAGACATTTTTGAGAATTTTCATTGAGTGTTAAAATTTGATATTTAATATTGTCATTGATGTCAAAAGTTGTTATGAAAATGCATTGTTCTTTCATTGATGTCAATTTAATATCATTGATGTCAAAGGTTCTTATGTAAATGTCTGATCAAGTAAGCCTTGAGGTATGTATATGAATGATTTTTAATTATCAACATAATAATTGTTATTGATATGATGAAAGAATAATGTTTGAAGAATTTTCTAATGCTAGATTAAGTAAAATCATTGAGAAGTAGCATGAGTGATTATAGGTCATCATAGAAAATGTAAAACATCTTGTAATGTTTTGTCCTAACCTTGTGAGATGGTATTTTTAGGAAGCATGATGAAATGAGTGAGATCTAAATAAAAATCAATGTGCTTCAAAAATCTATGTAAGTAGCTCCAAAGATACTTTGAATGAGCTACAGAGAAGAGAATGATATGAAAAACACTTGATAGTGTTTGATCATGAGAGATATTATTTGAGGATATAAATGAGGTGTTGAGGACATTGTAAATGATTAAAATGTTAGCTCTGAATATCTATGTATATAGCTTCAAAGATACTATAGTCAAGCTCTAAAGATATATAAGTAGCTCTGAAGAAGTTCTATTGAAGTTTTGAAATATGATTGAGTAAATGGGGTTAATTGATTAAAAAAGGCATTAAAAAATAGGAGATTTTAAAGTTAAAGTCTACAGGGTGTATGGAAGGTCAAATTCAAGGATTAATAAGACTTACAGGTCAAGGCTTAGAAATCAAATAGAAATATGGTGGTTAGATGAGGTAATAGGATAATTTTTCATGACATGAGTGAGTAGGTGAACATTGACAAAGGTGATTCAAGTTTTTTTAAGTATGTGAATTAATTTTTAGATCAAGGTTTGTATGAAAAGGCTTAAAAAACTATTTCAAGGTTTCTCGAATATTAAAAATGAAGAGTTATCTACCTGAGAAGGTTTTCTTAGTGCTCATTGGAATGTGAAACATATACATGAGATCCTAAGTTGTTCTTAGTAGATGAATAAGGGTTTTGTTATCAAAGTTTTAAGCATTGGGTTTTGGAAAGATGATCTAAGTCTTATGAATGATTATTAAGACTAGAAGATGGTCTAAACCCTCATAAAACCCTAACAAGGACATGTTATTAAAGATCTTGTTTTAAATAGATTATAGTGGTTTAATATGATAATATAAATGACTGGATATTTAATATAACTCTCTCAATAATATCCAAGTATGATTGTTTTCTTAGGTGAGTGAGAAGATCCTACAAAAAAGTTCTTATCTTTTGAGGATTTGCTATAACAAACAAAGTTGACCAAGTCAAAATTGATAAGTGGATGAATATCAAATTATGAGACTTATAGTTATTATTCATGAATATTTATAAATAGTTTCCATATCTTAGGTTTGAAAATTTGGTGATCCAAGTACGGCAGTTGCTAATAGACCTAGTGGTGCACACAATAAGAAAATCATGCATAAGTAAGAAGATATTTTTTCATGTGTTTTCCTATAAGAGTGATGCATTTAAATACATATTTATTTATTTTTAATCTTTAATTATCTATCCATGCTATTTATAACCTTGGAATATAGTGCAAGAAGTTGAAACATTGAAGCCAAAATGGCTTATTTGACTAAGTCTGTGAAAGAGAAAGTCAAAAGATTAGTATATAAGACCAATAGTTTTAATTAGATATAATAATATAATTAACTAAGGTAAATTTTAGGAAGTTATGATATCCTTTTCATGCATTTAAATACCTTGACTATATTCAATCATGCGTCATATGTTCATGTTTCTTTGACTATGTTTTGGAGCCAGTTGGAAGTTCTAAGTGAACATCTTGTAGAGAAGTGTTTAAGTCTATTTATCCTAAGTTGAAGTATCAAATGAGTTTTTTGATTACCTTTAGGTCATAAATATTCTTAATATGTAATTTTTTTCCATGGTTTTTTGTGAAAATTAAGTATATTCTTCAATTAATCAAGACAAAGTTTATGTGTATGCATAAGGCTTTTGTATGCAATGATTTGAGTAAGGGTTCAAGTGGTGATTGGACCTAAAAGGTGTTATATAAATAAATTGACTTTTGGTAAGGTATATTGGAGTGGAGTATGATTTTTACCTACTATATAAGGTGTTTTATATGATTAAATAAAGACCAAAGAATAACATGTTGTTAAGAAGATTTATTAGGTCTGCATAAGCCTAAAAGATGAACATGAGATTATTAATGTATGACTAACCTATTGGAGTGATTGATTAATTATTAATACATGTTATTTTAATATGATAATACATATTCATGTCTAACCTAGGTTTTAGATTAAGGTAAAAATAGGTTTTAAAGGGACCTCGAAACCCTTTAAAAGATTAAAAAGATAGAGAAATTACAAGCACCAGGATAAGTAATCCTTAAACCTACTAAAAAGTAGTAACAAAATTAGGTAATACAAGGACAAAAATGTTATCCAATTTATATTCAGCCCCCTAATAATCTAAATAAAGATTTTCTATCTATTTTTAGGGGTAAAATCCAGAATAGTTGCCTGTCTGCCATCATCAATATTCTGCATACTTTCAAGCTCTCTATTTTTCTTAGTTGATCTTCTTCCCAGTCTGTCTGGAGAGCCTACATCTAGTTTCACCTTTAAATACTGTTCATCTCCTTTTCCATATTTATCCATAGAATCAGGATGTTTCACCTTCATTTTCTAGTCTTTTTTGCTACTTCTGGTTTCTACCCCCTTAGTAATTGTCTTTTTTATCAGCCCTTTTCTTTGGTTTAGAAAATGCTTTAAGTTTTATCCATTATCATTTACAGTAAGCTCAATCAAAGGGAAATCATTCTCAGCCTAAATCTCCCTCGACTAAGATAAAAGAGAATCTCCCTCCTCTAATTTATTTCCAGCTATAGTGAAGAATTTTCCTTCCTTCAGCTCTGTTTTGTCCTCTACATCTCTCCGTCCGTCTTCAATCTTTTGATAGAAAATGATTTGTTTTGATACATCTATCAACTCATCTATTCTTTGTGTAGGATTTATGGTTTTTGTTTGTATCCCATATCCTTCTTTCTCAGATTTATCTTCCTCAATAGTAAACTCTTCATCCGCCTCAGTTTGTGGAGCTTTGGGAGCTTCAATAGGAAGCTCTTTCTCTACCTCAGCATAAAGAACTTTAGAATCTTCATTATTCTTTAGTTCTTGTCGATTATTTTATTTGGGTTTCCATATTTTCTTGTGTTTCACCTTTGTCTTTCTCTCATCCAAAACACTACTAGGATAATTTTTTCTTTTGTCGGGACAATTTCTGACCCAATGCCCTTATTTTTTACATGTATAGCAAGAGTTGGGCAGATCTTCAAATAAAAACCTTTGAGTTTTTTTCCATGCTTGGAAATTAGATCCACTTTTTTGGGAGATTATTTTAATGTCTAACCTAAGTTATTTTAATGTATATCTAATTAAGAAGCATATGATTAATTGACTTGTATAAAAGCAAGGTAGTTTAAGCCTATTTGGTGTGCTTAGAGAGAGAGAAAAAGAGCATAAGTGTATTATGTAGATAATTTGTGAGAATAAATAGGTCATGAAAACCTTAATAAATTTCATGAATAAATTAACATAGGTTCTACATATAAGGATAAAGGTCATAATACCTAATCAAACCATGAAGAAGGGTAGTTGAGTGAAAAGGCTAAAGTTTAGTTTGGGAGGGACAGAAGAGAGTAAAGAGCTAAAGGAGTAGATAATAATCTATTTTAGAATAATAAATTGTTTTTAAATTTGATAAAACAATTAGGTGGTTGAGTTAGCATTGATTCATATAGGGGTTTGGTGCCTCCTTGTAATTGGGTGTTTGTTAAAGCCTAGATGAGTTGGTGTTGAGCTGGTTGGGGTTGGTGATCAATGTGAAGTTAGTGTTCACTAAATATTAATGTGTGTCTTATATTAATATAGTCCATTTTATTCATTAATGGTTTTTATACCCGTATAGGGTTTCCCACATATATGTTGCATTCATATGATTCACGCTCTTATGTTTTGATACTTATGCTGACTAAGATGTATATGCTTATTAGAATGGTTCATGTATAGTTAAGTGGAATTGAATGAAAATTATTGAAGACTAATCTAACCCCCATTTAGTCATCTTGTTTCCAATAATTTTTATTAGATCAAGTCATTTAGAGAAGACTTAACCACCTAAAGGATATCCTAAGAATCAAGGATGACTAATCAACAAGCTCAAGGTGGTTTCTCTACTAGTAAGGATCCATTTTTCAATGGATCTAACTACACCTTTTGAAATATTATAATGAATATGTATATGATGTCACATGGACATGATATTTGGTAGTCATTTATGGATGGTTATATTGCACCTTTAATTATACCAATAGATACATCACATAAAAAGGCTAGTGAAAATAACTCCAAAGTAATGAATGCCATTATGTGTGGCCTATCAGAGGTAGAGCTTGTAAAATTAATGCATTATGTTTCAACCAAAATATATGGGACAAATTGAAAACCATATATTAAAAAGACAACTTATCTAATGTGAGTGATTTAGACACATTTTATTATGATGATGATAGGAATGAATCTAAATATGACAATAATGAAACTTTATTCATAAGCTTTGAATCAGATAATGAGGGTTGTTTAAATAGGAAAGATATTATGATTGATATAGAATCAAATGAATAAGTATACTATAATAGTGAAGAATCTAAAATGGATATTGTGTCTGAGCTCATGAGTGTCCTAGAAGAGTTGACGATTATGAAGAAAAATAATAAGAAACTAAAGCCATTAACTCAGGACTATGAGGAGAAAATTAGATATGGATCTTGTGTCTGAGCTCATGAGTGTCCTAGAAGAGTTGAAAATTATGAAGAAAAATAATAAGAAACTAAAGCCATTAACTCAGGACTATAAGGAGCAAATTGGATTATTTGAAAAAAGGTTGAGCAACACTTTTAAGGGATATGAAGAGATCATATAACAAGTGGAAACCTAGATAAAGATTATGGTATCAAGACTAAAGGCTAAAGAGAAAGATTATAGTAGCTATGAAACTAAAATAGAATCCCTATAAGCTATGTTGGAACAAGCATATAGAAAGGTGAAGATATTTTATGAAATTTGAAAAGATCATTAAGGCCATAGATGATATTTTAAGCAATCAAAAGTTTTAAAGTGACAAGACTAGTCTTGGATTCAGAGAAGACCAAAATAAATCACCTCAAGCTAAAAATAAGACTATTTCAGATAAGAAAGTTAACATGAAAATATCTATCAAATAGTCCATTGCTAAAAGTTATGCTATTTATTTTAATGGTTACTATTTTACATGCAATTAGTTTGGTCATAAAGCAATAGAATGTAGAAGACCCTCCAAGAGTGAGTATTCATAGAACTATGGAATAAGAAGCAATTGGTCAAATGGAGATCATATTCATCATCAATCAAATGGTATGGATAAGGTGGTCTTTTAAAAATATCATTATATAAGACACATTTCAATATTATATCATAATAGATATATAAGATCATCAAATCAAAATAGGAAGTTTGAAGCTCCTAGAGTTCAAGAAAGAAGGTAAATGAATGTATAGAAACTAAAGATAGTAAAGGTAATTCATGATCAATCTACAAGATCAAGTGGACTACTTGTTGAGATAGAGCATACCTCAGGAAAGAAATCAAGTAATGAATGTTAAGAATACCTGTTATCTACATGTGTTAACAAGGAATCCAAAGAAAATAATAAGGATAAAAAGGTTGATGATGAGATCAAACCTATGGTGTAGTTAAGTCTAGATTAATGTTAAAGAATATTCAGTTTTATGAAAAGATGGAGATATAGGAATCTCTTGATTTCATATTATTTTAGTGCCCTATAAAAAGTGTTATCTCTATTAAGCTTCATGGAGACATTATTCTATTAGTAGAAGCATGAGGGTGCATAAAAATAAGGTTTGTTTTATAATATTATAGTTTATATATGTTTCAGGCAAGGAGATGAAGATGGATATTATCCATTCCTATGTTGATAGCTCCATGGTTTAAATTAGAAGCATGATTAGATATCTAAGATTGGTATAAGAGGTAAGCTTGTAAGATCTATTTGTTATAATAAATTGATTTAGATCTATGAAGACAAAGGGGGAGTCCCTATTTTTACATTTGGTATCTAGTATGGGATAGCCTTGTGTGTAGTAAAGAGTTTGATCTTCTTCAGCCATGTCAAAAAAGGTATTTGATATTAAATTTCCTATTTATTATAAAATAATATAAGTTTGCTCTAAAGGGGAGCTTGGTATCTCTATTTTCCTTGTCAAGAAAGTGATTAATTTTTGATATGCATGGAGTTAAGGAGAAATTGTGTATAAGTTGATGCTTAGACATTGTTTTTTAATATTTTAAAGAATCAGCTAGGAGAGTGACTTAATTGAGAAGTTTCTAAGAATGATTAGCATAAGTGGTTTCCATAGTTTCTAAAAACTATGTCATCTAATTTCTTTGAGAGATATTATTATCTCATAAGAATAAGAGTGTGATTCTAGTATTTGTAGATGATCTTTTATGTCTACTAATAATAGAAGTATGATGGATGCTTGGTTTGAGGGGGATCTATTCATATTATTGACTAAGAATTATTTGTGTTATAATGATCTTTTAATCTAAGTTCATATTTAAATAGATGATATTTGTAGAAGACCTTTGTCACTAATGTCAAAGGTGGAGAAATATTAGAAAATTATAAGGATAAATATTATAAAAGATGAGAAAGATTAAAAATATTAGAAAAGATGAGAAAATGGGAAAGATTAAAAAAGGAGAAAGAAAAGGCATTAACCAGGTCTAATAGATGATTGCCATCAAGAGTGGTTGACAAAGTTTTCTAAGTGTGTTTGCCATCAATGACAAAGGAGGAGATTGTTGAACATTATCGTTAATTAATGGAGAGATTGTTGAGCATTGTCATTGAGTGTTAAGATTTGATATTTAATGTTATCATTGATGTCAAAAGTTATTATGAAGATGCATAGTTCTTTCAATTATGTCAATCTAATATCATTAATGTTAAAGGTTCTTATGCAAATTCTTGGTCAAGTAATACTTGAGGTATGTATATGAATGAGTTCTAATTATCAACACCGTAAGTGTTGTTATTATGATAATAGAATACTATTTGAAGAATTTTCTAATGTCATCTTGAGTAAAATAATCAATAAGAAGCATGAATGAGTACATGTTAGTATAATAAATGTAAATCATCTTTTAATTCTCTATCTAGACCTTGTGAGATGGTATTTGCATGTGGCATGATGAAATGAGTGTGATCTGAAGAAGAAGCAATGCAATCCAAAGATCTATGTAAGTAGCTTTGAAGATGGTTTGAATGAGACATGAAGATTAGAATGCTCTGAAGTGAATGATCCAAATAGCACTTGATAGTGTTTGAGCATGAGAGATATTGTTTGATACTCTACATGAGGTGTTGAGGACCTTACAAATGAATAAAATGTAAGCTCAAAATATTTGTGTATGTAACTCTAACGATGCTACAATAAAGCTATGAATATTTATAAGTATCTATAAATAATTAATATTTAAGTTTTGAATAAGATTGAGTATATGAGGTTGATTTAGCATACACAAGAGGCATTGAAACACAAGAGAGTTTCAAGGTAAGTCTATAGGATGGATGGAATGTCAAATTCAAGGAATAATAAGAATTGTAGGTCAAGGCTTAAAAATAAAGAAGAGAGATGGTGTTCAGATGAGGTAACAAGATTAGTTTTCATGGCATGAGTGAGTAGGTGAACATTGATAGAGGTGATTCAATTTGTTTTAAGTATGTGCATGAATTTTTAAATCAAGGTTTGCAAGAAAAGGCTTGAAAAAGTATTTCAATGTTTTTTGAATACATGGAATGAAGAGTTATCTACTCAATAAGGTTTTATCAGTTATTATTGGAATGTGTAACAATTATATGAGATCATAATATGTTCATGGTAGATGATTAATGGTTATATTTTAAATTTCCAAGCATTGGTTTCCATGAAGAGGAACTAAGTTTTATGAATGATCGTTAAGACTAGAAGATGGTCTAAACCCCTATAAAATCTTGACAATGACCCAATATTGAAGATCTTATTCTAATGAGATAAAAACAAATTGATATTATTACAAAAATGATTACAGTTTGAATTTAAATATCCAAATAATTTCTAGGTATGATTTGTTTTTCATGTGAGTGAGAATATCTTATAGCAAAGTGTTTGTCTTTTAGATATTTTTTCTAGTAGATAGAGTTGACCAAATAAAAGTTTATAAGTGGATGAAGATAAAAATATGACACTCATAGTTGTAATTCATGAATATTTTTAGATATTTTCTATATCTCAAGTGTGCAAAGTTGGTGATCCAAGTAGGCTAGTCGCTAATAGACCTAGTAGTGTAGACATCAAGAAAATTAGGCATAAGTAAGAATATGATTTTTGATGTGTTTTCATGTAAGAGTGATGCATTAAAATGCATGATGTTATTTTTTAGATATTTAATTATCTATACATTATTTTCACAATACTAGAAGATAATTTAAGAAGTTGAAACATTAAATCCAAAATGGCTTATTTGACTAAATAGAGTCTATGAAAGAGAAGGTCAAAAAATTGGTCTATAAGACCAATAGTTTTTATTATATCTCATGATATGATTGAATTAGGTTAGTCTAATAATGTTATAATATCATTTTCATGCATATAAATCCCTTCAATATATTAAATCATGTGTTAGATGTTCATGTTTCTTTGACTATGTTTTGGAGTGAATTGGAAGTTCTGAGTGAACATCTTGTAAAGAAGTGTTTGAGCCTATTTATCTTGAGTTGAGGAATAAAATGAAATTTATGATTAAATTTAGGTCATGAAGATTCAAAATTTGTAATTTTTTCCATGGTTGTTTATAAAAATTGAGTATATGCCTAAGTTGTTTAAGATAGAGTTTCTGTGTATGTGAAAGCCTTTTATATGCAGTGATTTGAGTAAGGGTTCAAGTGGTGATTGGACATTAAATACCTAAATTGAATTTAAATAAGATATATTATATTATTTTATGATGTTTTACTACCATTTTAGGTGTTTGTATATTCTTCACAAAAGATCAAAGCTTAACATGTTCTTAAGAAGGCCTATTAGGTCTCCATAAGCCTAAAAGAGGAATAAGGGGTAATTGATGTATGGTCAAATTATTGGAGTGATTTATTAATGATTAATGCATGATATTTTAATATGATAAGACCTAGTCATGTTTGACCTAAGTTATTTAAATATATAGCTAAGTAAGAAGGATATGATCAAGGGATTTGTATAAAAGCAAGGAAATTCGGGCCTATTTAGTGTGCTTAGAGAGAAAACAAAAGAGAATAAGTGAATGATATAGATAAATTTTGATTATAATTAAGTCATGTGGACCATTATATAAGTATCATGAATATATAATATATTCTTTTCATATGAGGATCAAGGTCAAAAGACTTAATCAAGCCATGAATAGGGGTAGTTGAGTGAAGAAGGTTGAGGGTTAATTTAAGAGGAATTGAAGAGAGAGAAGAGCTAAACGAATATATCATCATATATTTTAGAATCAATAAGGTTTTTTGAAGGTGATAAAATAATAAGGTGTTTTAGTTTGTGTTGAGTTATCTAAGGGGTTGGTGCCTCCTTACAAGTGGGTGCTTGATAAAGCCTAAATAAGTTGGTGTTGAGCTTGTTGGGGTTGGTGTTCCATGTGAATTTGGTGCTTCACTAAAGATTTATATTTGTATTATAGTAATATATTCCATTTTCTTCATTAATGGGTTTTCTATCCCTAGATGGTTTCCCATGTATATTTTATGTTCATATGTTTCATGATATTATGTTTTGATGCTTATGCTTGCTAAGATATACATGCTTGTTAAAAAGGTTCATGTGTGGTTAAGTAGAATTGAATGAAAAGTATTAAATAATAATTCATTCCCCCTCTTATTCATATTATTTCTAATAAAAGGAATAAGTTTTTCATAAAGGCAAAAGTCCTAATTTAGCTTACCATTGTTACATGATGTCATACCTACTTGATGCAGTTATGAGAAAAGTGTACAAGGACATCAAGAAGATTTGGACCCCAACCACAAATTGTATATAAAATAACATCTATGATTACTATCAATTAATGCATATATATGCATATACTAAGCACATGACTTAAAGTACTAAGGATGTATATTGATAGGTATGGAAAGAAATTCATGAGGCCCTACTTCCAAGGATATTGAAGATCATATCAAATACACTAGATCCTTAGGGTGAATACTAGCTATACCCAAACTATATGGTGATCATGGTCACCAACCATAAATTTAATCCCTTATGCCTCCCCAAGTATGTTCTAAAAGAGCTTTCAAAATAATAAATTGCATATCAAATTTAGTGGAGTGTGGAAGAGGATTTGATAAAATAAAATAAGGGCACATTTTATGGATCTCACATAAATATAGGAAAAAATTGTTATATAATTAAGAAGCATTTTGGGGATGTAGGCAATAAGACGAAACATTATTAATTGTTTATGTTGCCACATAAATATTAAGACCCTATCATTAGATTCAAAAGCATATCTAGGGATTTGGTATTTCATACCAACATGTTGCCTATGACCATGATTTTTTTTTACTAAATGCAAAGTATGATTCCCAAGTCTTAGAAAGTACACAACTGGTAGGCCTTAAATAAGATCATTTGAATATTATCTAAGGAGTGCCATAAATTTATTTTCTAGAAATGCATATAAAGCTACCACCTTCTAGAGGGTGGACTACTTCAAACTTTTGGGGTAATAAACCCACAAAATAAATAGAGATACAAGGGGAGCCTTCCTAATAATTTCCCCTACTATTAAGGACTATTAATAAAGATCCTGGGTTGAGTTAGATTGAGCATAAGGGATCTCAAGAGAATCCAATTGACTTGGACTCATGATTTAGAAAGACAAGATCACCAACTACACCACAATTGTAGACATCTAGAGCAAAATAGGTTGTTACTTCCTTAATTCAATGAGCCTCCTCCCCACCATTGAAGACTACTATTTTCTATAAGAATAATCCAAGGGATTCTTCCCTCATAGAGAGTCTAGTTGCTAATGAACCAAAAATAGGCACACCTTCATTATAGAAAGAAGCAAAGGTATAAAAAGACGTAGATGAAGAGGAGGATTTAGAAATAGCCAAGGAAATAATCCTTACAATTGATAAAGGGAAGTCACCAATAAAAGAAAATAAATCAAGTAAGAAGGCTCATCTTTGAGTCCCTTCTTCCCTAGTTTTCTCTTTTGTTACCATTTTTTGTTCAGTTCCTATTAGTTCTATTTTGAAAACCCCTTTTCTATCTTCAAAAGTGGAGGATGTCACCTCCACCCCTACTATTTCAATTCCCTTCACTATTATATTACAAACCCCTTTACTCAATTTGAAATTAGATGTTTTTTCTACCATTGTTGTTTTAAATTCTCCCAAAGTGCCAGCCATATCCATTGTTACCACCATTAATGACATTCCATTTGGGACTACTATAGTCTAAACCATGAAAAAGAAAAGGGCCTCTAAAAAGATTAAAACAACATTGGCTAGCTCCCAGCTACATTTCTCTTCCACAAAGATCAATTTGATAATGACTTCCACCACTTCCTCCCAAGATACTACTATCATATACTTATAGAAGGTGAAAAGAGGTAAACAATTATATATATTCCATCCACTCCCCCAATATGGAGGTGTGTATTAGTGCAAAATCATATGGCCTTCCCTTCCTGATTTAGTTCTCTAAGGAGCCATAGAAGAATCAGTAAAAGATTAATTAGTGGAGGCCATAGCTAAGGATGCACAATCAATAGACCCAACCCAACTAGTTATCCCACCATGGGTAGTTGATCTTAGATTAAAGGCTTCCTAAAAGCCTAATTTCAAAATTATAGAGATGTCATCCATAACATCCTTATTTGATAAACCCTCCCAAAGCATTCAAAGGGTTATAAATATGAAATTGAAGGATAAATCTAGGAATGAGATCATTTTTGAGGAAAGACAAGTAGTACTTAGCTTATCCAAAATGAAGAATAGACATCTAAGATAGTCCCCATACATAGAAGATTTTAAGTCTCTTTCAAAAACTCATAAGGATGATATGATATCATTAGATGAGGGAAATGAAATGGAAAGGAAAGAATCAAAAATAGAATATAAAATCAAATAACAATAAAAAATAATCCATATTTCAGTAAAAATTGAGATTGAAGTTTAACAAGCTGCATCAAAATGTTATAATGCTCCAGAGGTTATTGAGGTAATGAAGGTAGAATTAGACCCCATATAGCTCAGTCACATTATTTTTTTAATTATTTGAATCAAAATTAAAATAAGTTTAAAATATTGATTCTTTATACTACTAATAAATAATATATCCATATGGACTTAATCACATCATTTGAAGAATCAAATTCCCTCAATTTGATGGTGATTAGAATGTAGGAAGCCAGAGTGTAGATTACCACAACTAGCACAATAATGCCTAGATATTAAGAACATGAAACTATCATCTTTTATATTTTATATGAATTTAAATTATCAAAGGCAAAGGGATATTATTGGCAAGCTAATTATCAGAATCAATTTTGACCAATTGCTTCAAGAAGCATCTCAAAATTTCAAGTAGAGATTACAAGGGTTAGCACTTGATGACATTAAAGATGAGTTGAGTTTTTTTAATAAATAATGTAACAAAAGTTGAAATATTCAATATCAACTTTGAAAATACAAAGGTCAAGCATGAAAATCTCTTAGATTAGGTTAACAATGTGCACAAACATTCATTACTCAGCTTAGACATCATAAGGCAGTATCATGATATGGGTAATAAATGTTATCTTGAGTTGGAGGAAAAGAAGAAGATTGAGGCTATAACATCTAGTTTAGTGCCAACATCAATAGTAAACTATGCACAAAACTATTGATGTTATAAGGCTATAACATTAATGCATCTATGTAAATGTCCACTCAACCTTAGTTAAAAGGGCTAGTTTTGTGCATATTAATTCAATATAGTGATGTCAATTTTGTACTTGTAGTGTAATTTTATTATAAATTGAAATAAAGTTGCCTATGTTATTTGTAATCATGCACAAGTGGCATCATATTTTAAAGGCCAACTTTAATTTTTGATAATTATAAGATAGCTATATGTATACATTGCATATAGTTTTGAAACTATAGTTAAAACTAAGGTTCTAATTATGACATGTAATAAAAAAAAATCATGTACTTGGAGGATGAGGAAAACCCTCCCCAAGTATAATTAAATGTGTATAACCCTCATTTTCAAGGGTTGAAACATTCAATATAGAAGGAAATCATTTTTTTATCATCACTCATGTGTTGGTGTAATTTCTCTCCAATTATGTGTAATTAGGTTCTATGTTTTTGGTTATTTCATTTAGTAATTCTTAGTATGAAATAGATTTGATGCATTATTATTGTTATGATTAATATAATAGTTTTAGATGTGCAAAATATATTGAATAATTAGTAATTATATTAATTATTTACAAGTAAGTTAGCTATTTCATCTTTCTAAGTGTGTATAGGTGTTTTCAAAGATATAGTCTTTTGTACACATGAAATAACTATCCCAAATACCTCCATAGTATGAGTCATAATCTCCTATGTAAGGGTGTGTAATAGATACTCTAAAAGGAGAAACCTTTGACTAAGTTCTCTAAGTTTCCTATATCAAACTATCCCAAATGGCTTGGCCATGGTTGTTTGTCTGTGTGCATCAGATACTAGTAATATATATTGGTCGTGAAAGAACTTATCCACAAATAATCTAGCCTAAGATGTAATCTTGAAGTCATAGAGTCTTTATTTTCTACCCTACCCCTCCCTTTACTTTTGATCTTATTTTTGAGATCTACCCACTCTAGATAAGTATCCATCCATCTGATAACTCATCTAGATTTAGATTTATTTTTGAGACCATTCATCCATTTATAATCCTAGTTAACAACCTGCATGCCTTGATTTCTATTATATCACTTGGTTTTTAAAACCACATACCTAAAAATTATGTCCTAGCATGGAGTTTACCTCTACTAAGATCCTGAAATGTTAGAGGCTACCTCATTACAAATTGGTGTGCATAAAAACCAAATCAACATTATTCTAGTGATAGAAAGGAGGGATTGAACCTATGATAATAGAGTTTCGTTTTTATGTAGAGTTGCATTAGAGTCACCTAAGAGAGTGACCAGTTCTAGTGTTAAGGCTAGTATTCTATTATTTACCTTGTCATACATAGAAGGCCTAGATTTGTAATAGCTTCCCCTGTCAATAATAGAATTAAAACACCTTGTCCAATAATGAAAACTCACCATGTTAACCATTCTATGGCTCAACTACATTGGTTGGTTAGATCTATTATTACCATCCTAAGGGATTTGCATGCCCTATCAAGGAATCCTAAAAAGTATCTACCATCCTTATCTCCTTCAAGTCAAAGAATGATAGAAGATCACATCAAGTATTTCAAAGCTATGTTAAGATTGATGAAAGTTATTAATGAAGATGTTGCATGCAAAATTTTTCCTTTCACACTGATAGATGCTACTTATGATTGGTACCTTAATTTTCAAGAGAATTCCATTACTTCTTGGAACACATGTCAAGCTACTTGTATTGCACAATTTGGGTAAGTCACCATCCCCAGTTTGATATACCATCACTTTACTAGCATGAAGGGGGAGCCCAAAGAGCCAATTTGGGCCTTCAATGAAATATTTCATAATATTTTTACATGTTTAATCTAGGTATATAAACCACAATAAGTGATAGAATTAGAAATGTACAAGAATGCTCTAGATCCAATTATTGTAGTCTTATTACTAAGGGATGTTGTTATAAATAATTTAGCATTGTAATATAAAGAGGCCATGAACATTGATAGATAATTAAATCCATAGGTTCTTGGTACACCTAATGTCAACAATAATCTCCCAATTTTGAATCTAGTTCCACATGTCAAGTAGAATGTCGTTGTATTTAATTAGAATTAGTTATATATGTTACCTCCTCTAATATAGATGTCATAGCTGAATTATAGTTTATTAAATAACCATGCATAAGGTAATGCTTGAAAATATAATCAACATCTAGCTACATCCTCTACTATTATTATCCAAGGCATAGATTCTACAAAAGTAGAGCTAGATACCATACAAAATATGGTTCAAAAGTTAAACAATGACTTCCTCAGGATGCAAAGAAAGACAGGTAATACTAATGGACAAAATAATATACAAAATTAAAGGGTTTCAAAGGTATAGTATACCATTAAATAGTCCTATAAATAATATATATCAGCCAAACAAGCCTTTGGAGATCAATATAGTAGAGACAACCTTGCCCAACTGGTGTAGAATCCATAATATTTCTCAACATAGTGAACTTAAATGTTTTGAATTTTTTATAGCTTTTAATATCTTTCAAAGAGAGGTGGTAAGGAAAGATTAAATGCATAATCCACTATAATTACACCAATACTCTATCTCTTTAAGTAATTATATGTTCTTTGAGACTCATAAGTTTTCTTTCTTGAGTGAAGATGATAATGTACCAAAAGACAACACTGGTGAGATCTATGATTTCCAAAAAATATAAAAAGGTGGTTACAATCTACAACACATACAACCCCTCACAACATCCAATCCTCAAAATAGTATGCCTATTCAAGTGAATTTGAAATTTGATAATAGTATAACTCCCCTAAAATTTAATGATCAAACTTAGAATAAAGAGGAATAGATTAGAGGGGGATACAACATTATTGAATACATTTAAAAAAATCAAAGAAAACATCACCCTTCATGAATTAGCTCAGATTAATAAAAATAAATAAATCATGTGGAAGTCCATCATAGGGAAGGACCTTGTGGATAAGATAAAATCTCCTGTAGATAAAAAAGGATTTGGACACCAAGTTCATTTATAAAATCAAGCCAAAAGTTCCACCCTTTTTATTGACTATCAAGGAATTTGGTAAGAATGTTCATAATTGTTTAATCGATTCTGAAGCTTCAAAAACTGTGATACCTACTTTTATTTGTCAAAATATTAGCCTAACTCTAATCCCATCAAAGACAACAATCTCATAGTTGGATAAAATAATGGTACCAATATTTGGATAGCTCTCTAATGTGCATATTCAAGTAACATTTGAACCATGAGTACATATGACTGTCAACATATTTGTAGTAGACATAGCTAAAGGGTATGGCCTATTTATATGTAGGGATTGGTCTAAATCACTCAATTAATACCTCTTAATATATTTTTATCACATCTATCTACCATGGAGAGGCCTTCCAAACCAAATACAAATTGATCAGGAACCAAGTATGGAGTATCCTATCATAGAGTACAATGTCAAGAATAAATAGTAATGTTGTGAATCCCCTAGACTTGGTATTTATAATTTCACTACATGAAATTAAATACAAGAAACATAATCCTAGGGCCCCAATTAGCTTTGGACTCTCCACTTTGATGGTGCTAGATCTAAATAAGTATCAGGTGTAGGAATTTAATTAATTGATCCACAAGAGAAGAAATTATTGGTAGCATATAGATTGTAATTCCTTTATACTAAAAATATGGTTGACTATAAACATTAATTTTATGATTTCACTTTTCACTCAAAAAAATGTCAAGTAGTTATTAGTATACAAGGATTTAGAGCTTGTAGTCAATCAGGTTAGAAACAAATACTAGTGTAAATTCTCATATCTAAAAATATATAAACATAGAGCATGGGATTTGTTTAAGATATTTGAGACTTTCAATTTAATGGATGACCCTAAGGAGAAAATCAAGATGTGGATTCACTAGATACTTTCGGTACCAATTTGGATCCTCTCCAAGAATAAAAGGTAAATAAATTCTCCACTAGTACCTTGTCCTTCTATTCCTAAAAATGTAGATAATTTCCAAGTTTCTGATGATGATGAGAAGATATTTTAGTTTCTAATCAATTTAGGACAATTGGAGTTCCAAATCATTGATGATAAGGAAGGTGTTATCTTTCTCAAATAAAAACATCTCTCAAATGGTTTATTTTTCTTATAAAGAGCATTTGATATAGATCCCCAAGATCAACACAAAGGCAACCCAAAATTAATGAGTCTGACTAAAAAAGAAAAAAATTAAGGGATGAGAATAACCCATGCTATGTCAACATTGGCATTACTTTCAATTTGAAATAAAATCAAAGGGTGAAGGATTTACTCACCCAATACAAAGACGTGATTACATATACGTATCTAGACTTGAAGATTTATCACCCAAAGGTCATCACCTATATAATTCCATTGAAACCAAACCATAAGACATTCAAATAAATATAGAGACTAGCGAATCATATCCTAAAACCTCTCATTCAAAGGGAAGTAGAAAACCTATTGAGTTCAAGGATAGTCTTTCTAATCAAAAATTATTCTTGGGTGGCCAATTTAGTCCCAATCACAAAAAATAGTGGAGAAATTAGATTATGTGTGAATTTTAAAAACATGAACAAAGATTTAGAGAAGGATAAATATCCACTACCCTCCTTGGATGAGGTTATTCAGATAGTTCATGGCTCTAAAATGATGTCCATGGATGAGGTTAGTTAGATAGTTAAAGGCCATTGAGGCAATGAGGGTAGAATTCACCCCATATAGCTTAGACACAAAATTTTTAATTATTTTAAGATGAAAATAATTTGAAATTATTGATTCTTTATATGACTAATAAATCATATATTCATCTAGATTTAATGACATAATTGGAGGCATCAAATACCTTCAATTTGGTGGTGATTAGAATGCTAAAAGCTAGAAAGTGGATTACCACAGTTGGGGTAGTAATGCCCAAATATTAAGAACATGAGGCTTAGATATTGTAGATTTTAGACATACTAAAATTATCAAAGGCAAGGGATACTATTGGTGAGCTAATTAGTAGAATCAATTTTGACCAACTCCTTCAAGAAGCATCTAAGAATTTCAAGTAGAGCCTTCAAGGGTTAGCATTAAGGACATTAAAGATGAGTTAAGTTTTTCAAGAAATAAGGTAATGGAAATTGAAAATTTCAAGATCAACTTCCAAAATACAAAGGCTGAGCATGCAAAACTCTTAAAGAAGGTTAACATGGTGCATAGACCCCCATTATTCAACTTAGACATCATAATTTAGCAACATGATGTGGGTCATAAATGTTATATTGATTTGGAGGAGAAGAAGATGAAGAAGACTGAGGCTATATCATCTAGTTCAACACCAACATCAATAGTAATGACTCCCACAAAATTTGAGACATCCATGCAAATACCCACTTAGACTTGACTGAAAGGGCTAGTTTTATGAATATCAATTCAATATAGTAGCATCAATTTTATACTCATAATATATTTTTGTTTGAACTTTAATAGAAATTTTCCTAAGTTATTTGTAAGAATACATAAGCTGAATCATATTGTAAATCCCAACTTTAATTTTTGATAATTATAAGATAACTATATGTATACATTACATACAATTTTGAAACTATAGTTAGGATTGAGGTTCTAATTACACCATGTAATAATAATTTATTTATGTACTTGGATGATGAGGTGAACCCTCCCCAAGTCTATTTAAATAGGTTTAACCCTCATTTTCCATGATTAAAAAATTTAATACAAAAGAAAATCATTTTTTGATTGTCACTCATGCGTTGGCGTATTTTCTCTCCAATTATATGTAATTAGGTTCTATCTTTTTCATTGTTTAATTTAGTAATTCTTAATGTGAAATATATACAATAATTATTAGTGTGAAACAACTATAAGGAATTATTCTTGTTATGATTTATATTCTAGTTTTATATGTGTAAAAATATTCAATAATTAGTAATTATAATGATTATTTACAAGTTAACTATTTCATCATTTTAAGTGTGTATAGGTGTTTTCAAATATATAGTCTTATGTGCATGTGAAAGAGATATCCTAGATAATTATATGGTATGAGTCATAATCTCCTAACTAAGGGTGTGCAAAAAATACTCTAGAAGGAGTAACCTTTGACTAAGATCCCTGAGTTTCCTATATCAAACTATCCTAGACTGCTTGACCATGTTTATTTATGTGTATACAGTATCTACTAGAAACAGGCATTGGTACTAAAAGCACTTGTCCATGAATAATCTATCCCTATAAACCATGAAGTCATAGAGACTTTATTTTCTACCCTACCCTTCCTTATATTGTTGAGCTTATTTCTAAGATCTACCCACTCTAGATTAGTATCCATCCATCTACCAACTCACCTAGATTTAACTTTATTTTAGAGACCATTAATCTATCATAATAATAATTAATAACCTACATGTTATGCTTGTTATTCCATCACCTAGTTGTTAAAACTACATACATGCAACTCATATCCTAGTGTAGAGTATACCTTTATTAAGATCCTAAAACATTAAAGGCTACCTCATTACAAATGGGTGTGCATAAAAACCATGTCAATGTTCTCTATGGTGATATAAAGGAGTTTTTAAACCTCTAATAAAATAGGTTATTTTCTAAATAGAGTTACATTAAAGTTACCCATGAGAGTGACTAAATCTATTGCTCAAGATAGTCTTCTAGTCTTACCCTTATCAAATCATAGAAGGCCTAGATTTTTACCAATTTCCCTCATCAACAATAGAGCCACAACATCTTCCCTAGTAAGGAAAACCCACCCTATTAACCATTATATGGCTCAACCACCTTGGTTGGTTAGATCTAGTATTTCCATCCTAGGGGATGTGTATGACATACCGAGGAATCCTAAAAAGCATCTACCATCCTTCTCTCCTTTATGAGGAAGAATGGTAGAAGATCACATCAATTATTTCAAATATGCATTAAGATTAATGAATTTTATTAATGAAGATGTTGCATGTAAACTTTTTCCTTTCACACTGATGGGTGTTGCTTATGATTGGTACCTTAATCTTCAAGAGAATTCTATTACTTCTTATAACGTATGTCAAACTAATTTTCTTGCATAATTTGGGTAAGTCTTCATCCCTAGTTTGATATACCATCACTTTCCTAGCATGAAATGGAATCCTAAAGAGCCAATCAAGGCCTTCAATGTAATATTTTAGAATATGTATACCTAGTTAATTCTAACATAAAAACCATAAGTATTGGCATTAGAAATGTTCAAGAGTGATCTGGATCAAATTATTGTAGTCTTCTTGAAAATGTATGCTACTATAAACAATTTAGCATTAGCCTATGAATAGGCCATCAACATTGATATACCGATAAATCCATAAGTGCTTGGTACACCTAGTGTCAATAATGGTCTCCTAGTTTTGAATCCAATTCCACATGTGAAGTAGAATGTCCCTACATTTAATCAAAATGAGCTATACATTTTTTTTCCTCTAACACATGCATCAAAATTAAATTATAGATTCTTAAAAAGTCATGCACAAGGAAATGGTTACCATCATAATCAGAATTTGGCTACATAGTCTACTATTGTTTTCCAAGGCATAGATTTTATGAAATTAGAACTAGATGCCATAAAAAATATGGTTCTAAAGTTAATTAATGACTTCATTGTCATGTAAAAATAGATAGGCAATTCTAATGGCTCAAAAAATAATTATAATTATAGTTTATAAAGGTATAATATACAATTCAATAGGTCTACAAATAAAATAGAGTAGCCAAGCAAGCCTCTAAAGATAAATATAATAGATACATCCTTTCCTAATTGATGTAAAATCCATAATACTTCTCCACATATTGAACTTAA
Organism: Torreya grandis; assembly: GCA_037957365.1. NCBI lineage: Eukaryota > Viridiplantae > Streptophyta > Pinopsida > Cupressales > Taxaceae > Torreya > Torreya grandis. The sequence continues at coordinate 552,431 of JARHVA010006672.1, read as the reverse complement.
CTATGTTAAAAATTTTACATATTTTGAGATCTTTCAAAAAGAGGTGGTTAGTCAATATTTGATGCATATTCCACCAAAGTTCTATTAGGACTTTGGCCCTTCAAGTACCATTATGTTCTTTGAGACTCATGAGTTTCATTTCCTGAATGAAGATGACAATACCAAAGGACAACACTGATGAGATACATGCTTTCTAGTAATTCCAAAAAGGTGGTTAGAACCTGAGGAATAGCCAACCCCTCATAATTTCTACTCTTCCAAATAGTACAACTATTCTAATAAATTCAAAAGATAATAATAATCCACCTCCCCCAAAATGGAATGATCATCCTTAGAATAAGGAAGAATAGAGCAGAAGGGGATACAACATTATTGAGGACATGAAGAAAATCAAAGCAAACATCACCCTTAATGAATTATCTCAAATTACTAAATATAAATAAATCATGTGGAAGTTTATCATAGGGAAGACTCATGTGGAAAATATAAAATTCCCTTTAGAGAAAATATAGGATTCTAACACCAATGTCATACATAAATTCAAGCTAGAGGTTCCGCCCTTTTTGTTGACTATCAAGGCATTTGTTAATAATATTCATAAGGTTGATTTTAGAGATTGAGAAACAATGATGCCTACTTCTATTTATCAAAATCTTGGCCTAAATACAAGCCCATCAAAGAAAACAATCTCACAATTGGATAAAATAGTGGTACAAATAATTAGAGAGATCACTAATGTGTGTATTCAAGTAACATCTAAACCATGAGTACATATGACTATCAACATAATTTTAGTAGACATACTTGAAATGTATGGACTATTTATGAGTATGGATTTGTTTAAAACACTAAATCAATAACTCTTAATATATTTCTCTCACATTTTTCTACCATGAAAAGACCTTTCAAACTAAATCTAGATTGATTAAAAAACTAAGGATGAAGTATCCTATCATAGATTACAATCTCAAGAATGAATAGGTAAGTTATCAATCACCTAGCCTTGGTATGTATACTTTCACTACATGAAATGAAATACAAGAACTAGGATCTTAGGTCCCCAATTAGCTATGGACTCTCCACTTTGATGGTGTTATATATAAACAAGGACCAGGAATATGAATTGAATTGATTGATCCAAAAGGAAACAAATTCCTGATAGCATATAGATTATATTTCCCTTATACCAATAATAGGGTTGAATATGAAGCATTGATTTTAGGATTGCACTTTCTGCTCAAAAATAATGTCATGTGGTTGTTAGCATATGAGGATTCAAAGTTGGTATTTGATTAGGCTAGAAACAAATACTAGTGTAAGCTATCATATCTAAAAATATATAAACATAAAGCATGGGATTTTATTGAGAAATTTGATTCTTTCAATATAATAACTATTCTTAGGGAACAAAATCAGGCTATGTATTCACTAGCTACTCATGTTGCCAATTCAGAGCCTCTTCAGGGATCAAAGGTAAAGAGATTCTCCATTGAGATATTACCTTGTCCTTCTATTCTTCACAACATAGATAATTTCAAAGTCTTAGATGATAACCATCATATCTTTCAATTTCTAACCAATTTAGGATAATTTGACTCTAAAATTATTGATGATAAGGAAGTTAGTTATCTCTGATATGAGGAGTCAGATGAGGAAGGTATTGTCAAGATCAAAGAAAACCATCTCCCAGCTAGTTTAGTTTCCTTATAAAGATAATTTGATATAAATATTTAAGGTCAATAATAAAGGTAACCCAAAGTTAAAGAGTCCAACTTCAAAATAGAGAATTTAGGCAATGAGAATACCCCACACTATGTTAACATTGGCCTTAGTTTCACTTCAAAATAAAGGCAAAGGGTGAAGGATTTACTCACCTAATACAAAGATGTGATTTCATGGGCATATGAGGATTTGAAGGTTTATGACCCAAAGGTCATCACCCATACAATTTCATTGAAACCAGACTACAAGCCATTTAGATAAATACAAAGACTAGTGAATCCTATCCTAGAACCTCTCATTTAAAGAGAAGTAGAAATTTTTTTGAGTGTAAGGATAGTATTCCAAATCAAACATTCTACTTGAGTGGCCAATTTAGTCCTAGTCAGAAAGAAGAATGGAGAAATTACATAATGTGTTGATTTTAAAAACTTGAAAAATATTTGGAGAAGGATAGCTATTCATTACCCTCCTTAGACAAGATTATTTAGATAGTTAGTGGTTCTAAAATTATGTCCTTTCTAGATTTATTTTCATGTTATAACTAGGTGTTGATATAATCATAAGACAAAATGAAAACTACATTTACCTCAAAGTGGGGCACTTATGCATATAAGAGGATGCCTTTCAACTTAATAAATGTAAGAGCCATCTTTTAGTGAGTAATGGATCATGCACTTCAAATATTAACAAGTAAATGTATAATAATCTATATGGATGATCTCATTATTTTCTCCAATAATATAAATGGCCACATGGGCCACCTATAGTCAATCTTTGAAAGATGCCAAAGGTTTGACATTTCACAAAACCCCCAAAAAGGCATATTTGGAGTTATTAAGGGAAATCTCTTGGGACATAACATTACCAAAGAAGGAATCATCATCAATCCAAATATATTATATGGGATTTCAAATATTACACCGCTAAACAATAAGAAAGAGCTCAAGTCAATCTTTGGGAAGATTTTTTTTGTAAGTTTATCTCAGGATTTGCAAAAATTGTGACACCACTGAATGCAATGCTCAAATAGGATGTGAAAATAAAAAGGATAGGTGAGGCTTGAAAGTATTTTTAAGACATTAAAGATGTTATATCTTAGGCCCCATTACTCATTAGTCTAGATTTCAAAAATCACTTTTACTTATACTCATTCACTTTAGAGTATATAATTGTTGCTATCATAACACAAAAGAATGATGAAACTGGGCATCTTATTGCATTCATGAACATAAATTTTAAGGATGAAAAACTCAAGTACTCCATGATTAATAATTATATCCTCACTCTTGTCAAAGTAGTAAATAAATTTTAACATTACATCCTAATAAATAAGACTATCACTATCATTCCTGACCCATCTATAAAGCTTACCTTGTCATAAAATGAATTGGGAGAACACAAAGGCAAATGGATGGAAGAGCTAAATAATTTGATATATAAATCAAGCCTACTAAAATCATCTAGGGTTAGGACATCATCCAAATCATGATTGAGCCTGATCCATGTATTACTATTAAAGAGGTTTGTGAAGCCTAGGTATTCATAGGGTAATGGTATACTTATATAATTTAATATCTGTGTATAGGTACATGTCCCACAAAACTTAATCAAGAATGAAGAAGATATTTGAGGCTTAAATTTTATGATTGTATGATTAAGAAAGGAGTTGTTTATAAGAAAAATTATGAATTCATATCCTTATATGTGTTTCTATAAAAAAAGGTCAAGATATTCTATAAAACCTACACCAAAAGATAGGTAGTGGTCATCCATCTAGGAACACCACAACTCACAAAATATTATGAATGGTCTATTATTGGCCAAAATTATTCAAGGATACCCATGCCCATGTCAATACATGCCATGAATTCCAAACATTATAAAAAAGAGAAGTACATGTAGTTATGCCCTTATAATCTATTATTGAGGGAAGGCAATTTACCTAGTGGAGGTTAGAATTTATTGGTGTCATTAACCCAAAATCTTCAATAGGTCATAAGTTTTTACTCACTGAAATAGATTACTACACCCAATGGACTAAGTTAGTGGCCATAAATAATTATAGAGTACAAGATGTAATTTGCTTCTTAGAATAACACATCACAACTAGATTTGGCACTCCCATTTCTTTAGTTTGCGATAATGGGCCAACATTCTTATCAACTAAATTTACTAAATGGGTTGATGAAAATAAGATCAAAATCAAATAATATTCTAACCATTATCCTTAGGGAAATGAATTAGTATAATCAATGAATAAGAACTTGATAGATACAATTAATAAATTTATTGGGGTTAAGCCTAGGGACTAGCATGATCTACTTAAGTATGCCCTTTGGGTAGACTAAACAAGATATAAATAGGCCCTCAAGGCCTCACCCTATCTACTAGTGTATGGACATAGGTCAGTCAAATTATCAATTCATGAAGGAATATATGGAACCAAATGACAAAATAGAATATCGAATACTGGATATAATAGAAATGGAATATTCAAGGATAAGGCCCTATAGACTTTCATCAAAAACCAATATGTAGTCAATAGATGGTTTGAAAAAAGGGAAAAAGTCAAATCATTTAGGATATTTGATGTAGTGATGTTTTGTGATAAATCCCATGAAAATAAGAGACAACATGATAAATTTTCCCCATTATGGATTGGACTATATCAGATTTCAGAGATCCTCAAAAATAATGCATTCTATCTGATGGATCTTCAAGGCAATGAACTCACATATCCAATAAATGGGAAGTTTTTGAAGCATTAATTCATGGTTATACCATTTCAAGTATCACCCAAATGATGAAGAACATGTGGTAGAGGTAGTTATAGTTTAGTTTTCCAACTTTCTAGTTTAGTTTCCAACTTTCTAGGTTAGGTATTTTATTTTTTAATCTTTCATGTGACAATCTAAAATTGGTTTATCCTAACATGACCAATCTAACATCCTACCAATTTTGCTCCTATTTTATGCTTATATTGATATAGAAGTGAAATGATTTCCAAAGGGATTTCTAACTTGGGGTCTGTTCATAAATAGATTATGCTTTTGTGTTTGAGGTCTCCAGGATTTGGGTATATAATGATATTCATTCAAGATTTGTCATAATTAAATATTTATACCAGGTATGTGAAAGTTATTCTTGAATACTCAATATAAATTTAGAAAAAATTATTATTCCAATGGATCAAACACATCTTTTATACTAATACTTGTTTGGAGGGGATAATCACTAATGCATATGTAGCTAGAAGGGACATTTTGGTAAATGATTTGTCTTATAACTACACCAGCTCACAGTGGTTTTGGATATCCTCTTTCCATTCAAATAAAAAAAGAACCAATGTTTTAAAAAGAGCGATCAATAAATCCCAAAGAAAATTTAAAGGAGATCAAAGGATCACATGATGAAATAAGGTCAATCCACCACACATCATGATCAAAGAAGATAATGAAGAGGAGATAAGAAAACCAAGGTATATGTATTGGCACTATGGATGCTTGGCATGTATTAGAGAAATACCTAAGCTTCTTTGATTTAATTAGCTTCAAAAGAACCATATTGAAACCTAAAAATACTCCAAGTATTTGAAAATATCCTCACAATAAGGGTTAAATGAAAATATCTTTAGCACAAATAGATCCATAGATGTGAAGGAAAGTATGTTGTATGTTGTAATTAGGAGTCACTTTCATATATCTAATTCTAATATTTTTCTATGGCACGGTTCATCTCTGATTTGAAATTGCTAACCAAAGTTCTAATTTCTCAAATACTTAGAAGTATTCCCCTGTAAGTCACCATTTGTTGTACCCAACATCCCATTTTCTTTAAAAAGGAAGGTGACACACTTTTTTTATGATTTGGACTTGTTTGTTAACGTTCCCCGTCATGTTATGTAATTTATATCAAATTGCTCTTTAATATTAACACTTGAAAATAAAAATAATGATATTATACATTTTTTGACCAACATATTAATTCCTTCGAGGATATTTTATATTATGCAAATTTTGGAATGTAGTTTAATTTGAAACTATTTTATTCAGGACTTGTTCATCGAACATTTAGTTCGATGTTTCCACATTGGGCATTTTGTTCAAATTATTTTTTGATATTTGTTCATTTGATTTTTTTTCATAACTTATGTTTAGGTTTTATTTTATTAGATTATTTTTTTAGAAACAATCTTCATCAAAGTTTTTATATCAAAAATTTGTTCAAATGATGTTCTGAAGGAATTGGTATCTATTTTGAACTCCTTATTTAGGATTTTTGATATCAAGGTTTTTTTTTGGATCTTTTCATCATAACTTTTATTCAGTACTTTTCATTAGATAATTTATCTAGAAAAGTCTTTGTCGGCTTTATGCACTTTAGATATTTTGTTCAAACACTGTTATAAGGAATTTGGTATTCAAACATTTTGCTTAGTGTTTTTGTTCAAATCCTTTGGTTCATAATAATTGTTGGCTCAGTCTTGACATGAAACCCAACTCCTAACTCCCAACTACCAAAATCACACTAGACTTAGCTAATAAAGAAGAACTACTTCCTGATACTTTCTAAACAATATAACTCACCAACTAAACTAACAACATTTAAATTATGAAAGTAAATAAACATATGAAAGTTGGACATTAAAATCACATGAAATAGAATTGAATTCAAAAATATATATCAATAATGTGTGGCCATAAACATGTTCATTTTATCAAAAATGAATTTGAACTCAATTGATGCTCTAAAAATAAATCCTTAACTACCTATGACTCCATTGCAAACAAACATCCAATGGAGAGGAGTTTTAGTACTACACAAAAATAGACTTTGATAAAACTAGACAATTACAATGGCTTCATAATCCCAAAGCTTTAGAGGAGTGTTGGCAACATCCTCTTTCTCCATCAAATATTTTATAAAGTTTACAAACATGGTGTTTGACACAAAAATATTCGATAATAGTTATGCTAACTACTTAAAATTATGGGATGAATTTGATGTTATTGATGCATTTTCATGTGAAATAAATCAATCACCCATGTCATGCCAATTAGTTACAGAATTAATCTCTCCTAGGAAACAAAGAATACACTTCACAGTGGCCAAGGTTGAGGTCATGCCATGTATTTAACTCATACAGGAATTGTTATTTGATAGTAAGGTGACTCAAGATGCCTTATTATATCACATGGATCACTAGATGATTTTGGCTTGCATTAATGGTGATGATTTCCAAAGGCACTTATCTCTACTAATTCTAGATGTAATATTTGATAAACATAGGTTGGTAATATAGAACACACATAATTTAATTGATAAATTTTTGAGCTCATGGATTCTTCCTAGAGAGATAATGGTCATGAAATTAAAATCCCCCACACCAATTATAAAACTAAAAATGGGGGTCCATATTGGGATGGCCTTATTGAATAGACTGTATGGCATTCCACATATCCATTTTATCCACCAAGATTGGGAGACATTACAAGATATGCTAATTATTAGTGACGTGAATTTTGACTTGAGGGAGATCATTAGCCTCAAACTAATGGAACAAGTTCTTCATAAAGGTATAAGGTCTAATTCAATTAGCCATTTTTACATGCTATCATACCTACTAGATATAGTAATGAGAATAATGTATAGGGACCTTAGTGAGCTTTAGATGCTAGCCATATATTGCATAAAGAATAAAATATATGATTACTATCAATTTATACATGTATTCATATACTAATCACATGACCTAAATTACCAAGGATTTATATCCATAAATATGTGAGGCAATTCATGAGGCTTGGATACCAAGGATATCCAATAGCATATAAATACACTAGCTCCTTAGGGTGACTATTGGTTATACCTAGAATATATGGTGATCATGGTCATCGATAATAACATCAACCCCCTACACCTCCCCAAGTATGTGTTAGATAAGTGTTGACCATAAGTCAAAATAGGTCAACCCCTTATAGTCAAAAAACCTATATAAGGGTCATGGTCTAATTAGTTATTATATCATTTTGAGTCACTTAAGGGTCATAAATGATAATTAAATGCAAGTGGTATACTTTTGAGTTGTTTCCATGTGTTATAAACTCCTATTCAACATCAAATATGTCATTCCCTATCAAACATGTCAGTTTTTAACTAAAAATTTGCAATTGATTACTGAAAACCAAGAAAATAGGTTAAAAAAAGGGAGTTTCAAAGGGTGTATAGACTATGAGAGAGAATGGAAAGTGGGAGAATATTTTGGGATGTCTCTTCAACTTCCTTAGACTCTTTTACATGCTTTACATGATTTTCAAGTTCCAAAAATGAGCCAAAACCATTTTTATCTTCCATTACTCCACCATGTATATAAAACTAATCAACATGTTTTTGGTTGGTATAGCTAGTAGGAGATTTTACATATAAAATGAATTTGGGGTTGATAGTAAAAAAATTTTGATTCAATTTCATGATTTAATTTAAATTAATGATGAATTATACTTTATGAACAATATTATTAAGTTGACTATGTTATTTTGCATGCTATTTCTAACACCTTATACATTTTGCTCTTGTTTCAACTTGTCCATCAACTTAGATGGTAATTTTTTTCCATATTAATTTTTCTCTCTCCTATCATGTTTCCAATTATTGGTTTCATATTTTTAAAGGCATTTATAGGTCAAACAACTTAGATTACAAGAAGGTGTTATCATTAAGGTTACAGTCAATCTTTCACCACTTGTAAAATGTTTCTTTCTTTGTAATGGTTTTATAGGAGTGTGAGGTTTTTATTTTCAATTATATAATGAATTATTGACCCAATTTTATTCCAATTTTATTCTCATAACTATCATTCATGGAGTTGGAGTCAAAATCATAGCATACATTCAACTCCCTATAGACATCCACATACAATCCTGAGGTTTTGAGTTTTGAGCGTGGTGTGAGGATGTTATGAAGATTATTTTTTTAACACACCTTTGAAACATTTAAAAATAAAATATAATCCTAAAATTCCATAAAATTGAATGTGATAATCATTTCAAGCTAAACATATAGTCATACACCATCAAATCATGCTTATTGGTGCCTCATAGATGTTAATCACATTTAAAGGAGAGGTTTTGAAGTTATTGAGGTTTTAAATGATGAAGAGTATCCATTTTTAGATTTTAAGGTAATATTAACTTCATTTTAAGTTCATAAACCATGGGCATTCTTCATTTTTTCATTTGCTACCTGTATACCATAATTAAATCAATACCTATAGGAGGTCAAACACATTAAAATGGGAGTATTGAGACTCATATCAGACCCTTAAACATTGTAAAGATACATTGTAATTATTCAATGTTATATAAACCTCATTTAATCTCATATAATATATATGATACCAACTTACTCATTCTCACTACTTGCATATGAAAATGTCCACCTATAGGTGGTACTAACAGAGAGTTGAAAATGTTGATCAAGGTATGTAAATTTTTTTTGAAATTCTTGATGGAGTTTAGATGGTTGAATTATATCATGGTATAAATACTTAAGACATTGTATTGGTAGGAAAGAGTGTAAACCTACTCCAAGGGAATAAATTTGAACTCAAGGAAAAAATCCCCAAAAACATAAAACATAGCACCTAACACTTTTGGGGTTAATGTCTAGTGATGTCACATGAGGTTTTGATGCATCCAATTTAACTCACATTGTAACCCACAAATAGGGGAATATATTTTATAAAATAGGATGATATATTAAAAAAATAACATAGTGTTTTGAGGTATTCAATTTTGGACATTTGTTCACTAAGTTTAGACAATGATATCTACAAGATTTTGGCTTCAAAATGATATTAACCTCCCAAGGTTGCATTATCAAAGTATGCATCTATGTTTAAATGGTAATATTGGGTTTAAGATCATATAAATAAGTATAATTTCATAATTAATTTTTATATTTTAGGTTTTAGACCTATAAACACCTACAGGTGTCCTTTACCTGAATTACTAACCTAGAGTTCACTATAGAGTCCTACAAGTCCATAGTATTAAATTAAGCATGGAAGCTTACAATAATAAACATTTTAAAGTTAAAAAAAGCATAAAAATAAATTAAAATAATTCCAATTGTGTTTGGCATATATTTAAATCATAATTACCATCTATAGGACCCCTATACAATCAACTATAGTTAAATGTGATGGCAAAGAGTAACAGAGTTAGGGTTCTTGATGTTAACATATCCAAAAAAAGAGATGAATAGGTAAAAATCATTATAAAATCACCTTTCAAAGATTCAATAAGGATTATAAATTTTTTTCAAGGCCTAGGGCATGCAAGGTCACCTACGGGTTCCTCTTCTAAACACACATACATAGTCAGAAGTCTAGTTAAGTTGAAAGACAAGGCATGTGTTAGGAGTTTCGAAAAGTTTGGATGGTAAGTAGCATGGAAAAACCTTCAAATTGAAGTTGGAAACTTTAAAATACTCCCAAAACATGTAAGTAATTTATAAAAATGGATCTAACCAAGAAACATACACTCAATATATAGGACCTTGCACATTGTCCACTTTCCCAAGGGTCTATCTTAGATTTTGAAGAAGTGAAAGGGTATAATGATGTGATCAAGGGTCAAAATTTTGTATATACCCTCTCCATTACTTGTATAAACTTATGAAACATCCACATTGACTGAGAAAATATGGGAAGTGACCTTTGTTTTGTCTCAGATAGAAAATACTCCTTTTATATGTAAACTAGCAGGTTTTGAAGAAAAAGGGTGATAAGGTGAGATAAGGGTTGGTGATACCCAAAAAAAAATTTAAAGGATGGGTCACATAGGGTAAAAAATAAAAAACCATGCATAGATAATTTAAACATAGCATAGTGGTTTAAAATCACCAAGAGGTATGCAAGCCTTCTTAGCCTAGTTTAGGTCTAAATCCCAAGTGAGGGGTCAGTAAAACATTGTGCACTAGATGAGAATTATAATCCATGTATACATGTTTTTAGGGATGTATCATGTATATATATAAGCTTTTTGAGTGAAATTTAAACCACAATAAATCCATTTTTGGTCTTAAAACAATATTAGGCTTGTGAAAAATGAAGAACCAAGCTCGATATGGTATCTTTGAATGCTTTCACCTAAAATAATACTTTTCATGGGAGATTAAGGATATAGGAATATTTATAGAGTGTCTTGGATAAGAATTTTGTAGAATTAGTTCTTGAGTTCAATGTCACAACTCTCTGAATAAAGGTTAAGAGTGAAAAGTGCCTAAAACCCTATAAAACCATTATAAATGACCCAAATAGAAAAATAAAGAAGGAGATGAATCATAATAGACAAAAATTGCATGGTAAGTGGTTGGAGGTTGAGTAAAAATAACTAGGGCTTATCCCCATCAAATTGAGTGTTGCCTTACTTGTATGAATAGGGGATAAATGAGGTTTTCTTGAATATATTTGGTGTTGTGTAGGTATGGAAAGGTTTAAATAGGTTCAATAAAATTTGGGAGAAAGATTAAAAATTGAGATAACCCTTAATTTTAATTTATTATGGTATAAAAAATCCTAATAATTCCTACAAGTGCTTCCATCTCAACCAGTCAAAACTAGCATAGTGAGTAAGCTAGTGGGAGAGTGAAAACTCTAGGTGTGAGTCTATTTATGGTCTACCTGATGAATATAATTATATGTTAGGTTTATAAATGTTTCATTAACTAATTTTTATGTATTTTCATTGAAAATTACAGCCAAATTTGATGCCAAGTGTGAGGGGTGAGTGAAAGAAAAGTTATTTGGATTGGAAGTAGTGATAGCTCATCTCTAGAAGAATCATAATGATTAGGGATACAACCAATTCCTATTTGATCATGTTTAAAACCACTCCACATTATTTAAATCATCATTTTTTTACCTATTTAGTTGTGGGACGTTATAAAAGGGCCAAATGATGAAGGCAATTTTTTGAGCAAATAATGAGGAGTCATATGCCATATTTTAGGAGTTTCATGTATTTAAGGGACATTTGTCATATAAAAACTTACATGTTACATGTAACACTTAATTATTCTATATTTTTAACTCTTTTTCTCATCATTACACATGTCATAGTGACTCTTGGAATTCATTCTCTTCTCTTCTCTCTCCAATTCTATAAGTAGCAGCCATTTTAGCCCTTATATGATAATACCACACCATGTATGGTGAAGCCTTACTAGAACGACATTGTATTTTGAGTTTTAAAATTAATTAAAGTCTGGTTTTGATTTAATGAAAAAAATTTCAAGTGTGAAAGTGATGTATGGTGAAGTTAATGATAATATTTTATCCTTGTTTTCCTTGTCCTTCCATGTTTATGCAAAGTTTCTATTATAACAAGTCATATATAGTGTATTTAGGTGTGTTAGGATCATTTAAAGTGTAAAAATATTCTTGGAGTGTTCAATTTTTCCTTTAGTCCATTTTAATTGTGTTAATTTATGCATCTCACCTCTATATTGAAACACTCATGCTATAATCCTTTAGGACTTTGAAGCGAATTTGTATGCTTTATTTCATTGTGATAGGAATATAATGGTCATGTGGAAATAATATTTTTGTATCACCCCATTATATTAGGTCAATTTCATGCAAAATTATAACTCTTTTCCCATATGTAAGCACTATTTTAGGTGATAAGCATTTAAATATACATATAGGGACCTAACCCTCAAATCTAAAGGCTTACTTCTACCATAAGTACACCCACATACCTATAAATATTACCATGTTTCCAAAATATATAATAAGATCTAAAACCATATTATAAGGTTCAAGATATGGGTACAATAGTTATAACATGCCTGGTGGGACACATTATTTTCGAGACAACTTGTCAAGGTGAATGCTAGTCTTGATAACATTGGTTGCAAATTGGTGTGCTACTTAGCATTTGGTGAATCCATTAAAGGTAAATATGGTTCAAGGAAATTATTTTCTCATATAATTTCTCTAATTATTAATGGTTATTACTAGGTTATAATCTAGTAGAGTGTTCAATCCCATTAATCTGCCTATTCATCTTAGACTTCCTCTTGAAATTCAATGCTCTCATCTTAATCTGCATTTTGAAGACCAAGAAGATTTTGCTAGCCAAGGAAGTGAAGAGGTGGAATAAATTGAATATATTGAATAAAATATTGATAGGAATCATTAATTTCTTGAATTTAATATTGAAAATCCAATTTACCTTCAATCATATGATGTCATTCCTCCTAATACCACAAAGAGTGTGGCCACTTTCAATGGTGAGAGTCATGTTACACCTAGTGAACATATTAGGGATATTTCTAAATTTTGTATTTTACATAATGTCACTAAGGAAAACATTACCATTAGACTCCTTTTTGTGTCATTTATAGGAAAAAATATTTATTGGTATAGTATTTTTATCAGTAAATGCATCACATCATGGGATGAATTTAGAGTATTGTTGACCTTGAGGTTTGAGGATGAAAGTGACCATACCTCTCTTATCCATTAGCTCAATGTGATCAAAATAAGATCCAAGGAAACAATGTATTAATTTAATGAGAGGTTTCAAAATACTTGGTATAGATTGCTTCCTCTGAAGAGGCCACCTACTAGTTTTGTGCTCCATACCTACTTGAAAGTCATTGGTACTGAAATTTTTATAATGCTTCAATCTATGGGTGGTTCCACTCTTCCCAAATCATATGAACTTGCCATCAAAGCTGAAAATGGTATCATTAAATATGGAAGGTTTCATCCTAATGTGTATATGGAATTTTTCCCCAATACTTCTAATAATTTTCTAAGTGTCCCAAGTTACAAATGCTAACACCAAACCTAGAGTTACTTCTAAGAAGGTAGATAATGTTATGGATAAAGATGTATAATTTTAGATACTAACATCTCATCTTAGACAAGATAACATTAAAAAAATTACCTATCAAAATACTTATCCTTATCAACAATAATATGGTCATAAATATGGAAGAAGGGGTCAAGGGGAACCTAACTTCAATAGGCCTTCCAATGTCTATAATTCAAACTCCACCACCAATGCAAGAAAGACGGTACCTATACATATTAATTTAGTGAAAGGATAATATTAGAAACAATTACAATTTATATATGTTAATTTAGGTAGAGAGTAATATATTTATTGTTAAGGAGGATTCATTATTCTCTTATTAGCTAAAGATGAAGTCATGATGTAAGAAAATGGGAATTGATAGGCTCATGGAGAGAGTTTCACCAACTTTTTGGTGGAAGACACTTTTGTAATCAATTAAGGAAATTTTATTGTAGATAATAAAAGATAAAATAATAAGGATATAAGAGGTGAAAATATCATTCATATAAGCTCATCCAATCATCTTCCAAGGTAGAAAAACATGGCTGCTCCAAAAGCTCCTACACCTCCTTCATGTCAAAACATTTGAATGGTTGCTTAATCAAGGTGTATATATTACTCAAGTTAAAAGAAATCCTTTTCCTTTAAGGACTAAATATAATTTGGGAAATATTTTAATAAACATAGTGAATTATTTAAAAAGTTCCAAAGAATATATCTCCTTATGGGATGTCCTTCACATGCTTGGAGAAAAAGAGCTATTACAAAAGCAATTGTATACTATCCCTACTTGTCCTTCACCTTAAATTTAAATTAATATCCATGTTTTGATGTAAAATTTCCCTAATACCATGGTTTAAACATCTAATATGGTTAATTAACCTCCACCATTTTACCTCACTCTCATAGTGGGTGACAAATTGGTCCATAATTGCATAGTTGATAGTGGTGCTTCTACTTCAGTCATGCCCAAGGTTGCAACTGATAATTTAGGCCTAAATTATGAACCCCATAGAATTTTTTTTATAAAAATATATGTTACACCTTCCAATACCATAGGGTTGATAAAAAAATTGAATGTCTTCTTACGTGATTGTCCTAGTTTTCCTATCCTCAAAGACATAGTTGTTGTAGACCCTACTCACTTTACAATATATCTTTCAAGGGAATTTACTACAAATATATAAATATAACTATTAGATAATTGGTCCTTCTTAGCCTTTAGGAAAAGGTATGGGAATAAGGTGACCATTATAACTTATCCTCTTGCTAGATTCCAAATTGAACCCTACATTAAAATAAGCTCTAACTTGAATTATGTTGTTCATGAGAAGGAAGAATCTAATGTGGATGATGGTTATTATAAAATTGAGGGGATTTATTATTTTTTATTAGAAAATTATGGTGTAGATGCATATGATCATGATCCTTATACAAAATTTGAAAAAACTTACCTTGATACTTATATCATGCATGAATAACCATTTGAAGGAGTTGAGATAAGTGTCAAACATTCACAAGCTATTGAAGGTAACTATATGATTCATGAGTATGATGATAATAAGTTTATGACACTAATTTAAAACCATAATGGTAGGAATGATGTATTTATACCTGACATTGATGAATATGATCTTGATGACACTCATGAGGTAGATTAGAATGACTTATGGTAAATGTTTGATGTCATATGTCAAGAGTTTGACCAACTTGGTAATGCTACTTATCCTCTTAATAATTATAAATCCCTATTGGTTAATGCATCTAACAAACATGATATGGTTTGTCTCACCAAACATGGAGAAGAGCTTCATGTTTTAAATGAAAAGGAACTATGGTAAAGGTTTGATGATATATGCAAAGAATTTGACAAGTTGGGTAAGTCTCCCTTTTCTCCAAGAGATTTCATATCTAATGTTGAGATTGATAATGAGACTAATGATCATGTTGTCAAGTGTCATTTATGACATGAAGGTGAATATATATTTTTTGATCAAGGACATATATTCATGAAATAAATTGATTTAATTTCTACTCAAAGAGTTGTGAACATAGAGAATGGGGTCAAGGTAGAAGTTGTTGTGCCTCAAGGATATTCAAGATCTCCATCAGATGTTGAGCCACATTTAGAGGTGTTGGATCATGAAAAAAATTACCTTGATTCTTTCAAACATCAAGCACATTCTATTATAAAAGAGGAAAAGGTTGAAACTACTATCGTACACTCTAATCTGCACTTTTTTGGAAAACATCCAATGGATATGGTAGATATCATAGTAATTTCATCTCCAATCAAGGCTCTTAGAAATAAATAAATATCACTCATGAAGGTTTCAAATAATCCACTTACAATCATAATAAGGTCTAAAGGAGATAGGCTTCTTGATCACCTACATATGCAAGTGATTGGTGATGAGCATGCTCTTCATGCTAGGTTACCTTCACGGAGTGAAAAAAATACAAGGGGGACTATTATTTACCCTAGTTGAGGTATGATAAGATATTTCACGTTAAGAATGAGGTTTTGTAAATAGTAGATTAGGTGCGTGTGTTTTATTTTTGTTGTGTTGTGTTTCGTAAGTGTTCTAGTTAGACACATGTGTGTCTTGTTTTGTGTGCCTTTATTTTGTATTTGGTGTGTTTTAAAATTAAAATTGTGTATCAAAACTATTTATAGGTGACTCCATGGCCCAATAGATAGGATTAGGTAACTGGTCATGGTATAGTAAACATACCACCCTTGGGAAATCACTAATAATGTCGACCATTTTAACCATAAGTCCAAATAGGTCAACCCCCTATAATTAAAAAAATTATATATGGGTATAATATAATGTCATAGCGTGTTTCATACATAAGTAGATGTGAATTTATGTATTTTTAGCCTTAGTCATAATCTAATTGGTCCTTATGTCATTTTGAGTCATTTAGGGGTCATAAATGAGCATTAAGTGTAAGTTATATAGTTTTTAATTATTTCCATGTGTTATAAACTCATTATAACATCAAATATGTTATTACCTATTAGACATCTCAATTTCTAACTAAAAAATTGCAGGTGATAACTAAAAACCAAGAAAATAGGTGCAAAAATGGTAGTTTCAAAGGATGTATAACCTATGAGAGAGAATGGAACATGGGATAATATTTTAGGATGGATTTTAAACGTCCTAAAACTTTTTTCCATGATTTATATGTTTTTTAAGTTCCAAAAATTAGCCAAAACCATTATACTCTTCCATCATTCCACCATGCATATAAAACTAGTCAGTAGGTTTTTTGTTGGTATGGCCACTAGGAGAACTTCTAGATCAGATGCCTTTAGGTGGCGATAAAAAAAAATTTCATATTAAATTTTATGCTTTTATTTCAAGTAAATATGTCTTATACTTAATTAACTATCTCTAATAAGTTGAATATGTGTTTTTGCTTACTATTTCTCATACCCTAAAGGTTTTGCTCTTGTTTAAACTTTTCTATATAACTCAATTGGTGATTTTGCTTAAAAATGATATTTTATATCTCCTCTCATGTTTTCCATGCTTTTTTTCATGTTTTAAAAGTATTCAATAGGTCAAATATATAAGATTTCAAGAAGGTGTTGTCATTGAGGTTAAAGTCAATAGTTGACTACTTACAAAATGTTTCTTTCTCTACAAAGGTTTTAGAGGAGTGTGAGGTTTATATTTTCATGTATAAAATGAATTATTCACCTGTTATTATTCCAATTTTATTATCATAACTATAATTCATGTATTTGGAGTCAAAATCATAATATACGTTTAACTCCCTACATACATCCACATATAGTTCTAAGGTTTTGAGTCCTGAGCATAATTGTGAGGATGTTATGAAGAGTATTATTTTGTTAAGAATCCCCTTAAAGAATCTAAAAACAAACTATATGCCTCATAATCCATAAAATTAATTGTGATAGTCATCACATGTTAGACACATAGTCATAGACCATCAAATCATGCTCATAAACGCACCATAGATGTTAATCATGTTGAAAGGAGAGTTTTCAAGTGATTGAGGATTTAACTTATTAAAAGAATAAATTTTAAAGTTTTATGGTCATATAAACCTCATTTTAATTTCATACACCATGTGCATTCTTCACGTTTCCATTCAATGCCTATATATCATAGCTAAATCAATACCTACAAGAGCTTGAAGGAATTAAACAGGAGTATTGAGACTTGTTGTTGGACATTTTGACTCACATGCCAAGATTTTGATTGAATGGATGAGATGAACACATTTTTAGATGGAATTAGTGGTTCAAAATTATAATATTGCTTAAAAATCTTTTGAAACAATTTAAACAAGCTTAAAGTATAATTTGTTGATATTTGAGAAACAAGTCTTGAGACAGGTCTAGAGTTAAAAGGGAAGAAGATCCATCAGGGTCTCATGGTGCTTCAAAAATTAATGGACATAAATGAAGTTTCACGGGTCTTAAAAAATCATTTTGATCCTTGAAAATTCTTGTACAATTCCAAAAGAACCAGACAATCACAAGAACATCATGTAGAAATAGACTAGTTAACTCAATTATGTATTTAATAATTTTTCTCATGAAGCCTTCTCAAGCCAAAATATTACATGGACATGAATTTATTTATGCTAAGGTCATCCTCTACACAATTCACGTCTTGATGAGCTTCATTTATTAAGATATAGAGCTTCAAATTTAGACTTGCAAAATGAAACAGGTGCACAAATGTCAATTTTAAGCTCCATGAAGTAGTCATTAAAATTTAAATATATCAAAATTTTACTCAAGAGTGACAAGTTTCTAAATCTTAGGATCTCAAGTCAATATCCAATGGTGAGTGATGATCTAATAGATGTCAATGGGTCCCAAATATATAATGGTACATGTTAAATCATACCAAAGAGATCTAGTGGTGAGTAGGCAAGATCTAAGGTGTTTACATAAAGATCTAATGGTAAGTAGGCAATCTAATAGGTTATTGGTCTAGGTAGATCAATAGTGTGTGTGTAATTGTACATAGAGATCTAATGGTGACGGATGAGTCAACAATTCAATGGATCTCAAAGGGTAATGGCAGGTTACCAAGTGTCACAATCGCATTAGGCTAGTAGAAGATCAATGATACCTATTCATTCACATAAAGGTAGATCTAAAAATAATTTCTTTGATCTCCTAATTTTTATCCCTCAATTGGGTATAGAAAACCTCTATTAAAATCAATTTGTAAACTCTTTAAATCAATATAAGATAAGTTCAAATTCTAGTTAATGATAAGTGTTCTTTATTGAAGATCTATTTATAGAGTGTATGTTGTATACTCATCATCTATTGGTACTTCATGTACTTTGATCTAAAATTGATATTTTCTTGTAGTTTGTGTGAAGTTTTATCTAGTGAAGTTTCTCTTCAAGTGTCATAAGTCCATAGTGTCCTACATAGACCTATTTCTTTTTGTCCTTCAAATTAAATGCCTCTTATCACCCTTCATACAAAATATTCATGTTTGGAACTCTATCAAAAAATATAATCAATCCTTGTCCCCATTATATTCATTAGTAGTCATAAAATTACCTAAGTTGATAGTGGATCATTGAACATTGGTGCATCACCACACTTAAAGTAGGTTTTTATTCATGCATTTTCTCCCATTTTCACCCCAATAGATTAATTATTAATAAGAGAGATTTAAATTTTCATATCTGGGGATCTAGCCTCAATAAAAATCATAGATGTCTGACCCAATATTAGGTAATCTAAAGCCTAGGGTCATTCCCATGTTGGACTAGGTTTGGGTAGAAGACCTGAACAATCCTTTGCTTAGATAGGGTGAAACCTATAACCTAAAACACTTGTATTAGACCCTTCAAGGCTAGAAGGATATATTGAAAGTCTTAAAGGTGATATAAACCTTGTTGAATCTCGTATAATATACATACTTCTAACTTATTCATTCTCGCTGCCTACATATGAAAATGTCCACCTATAGGTGGTACTGATAGAGAGTTAAAAATATTGATCAAGATGTGTAGAAATATTTTAAAAGTATTTATGGATTTTTTATGGTTTAATGATATCATGGTAGACATATTTGATACATTGGATTGGTATATAAGAGTGGAAATGCACTCTAAGGGGAATAAATTTGAAATCAAGGACAAAATCTCCAAAAACACAAAATAAAGAACCTAACACTTTTACAATCAATCTATAGTGATGTCACATGGGGTTTTGATGAATCTAAATTTTCTCACCTTGTAAACCGACATAGGGGAAGAGACTTGTATAAATAGGAGTATGTATGACTAAAATAACTTAATTTTTGGAGGCTTTAATTTTGGACATTTGTTCACTCAGTTCAGATAATGATATCTACAAGATTTTGGCTTCAAATAATCTTAACCTCCCAAATTTTCAATATCAAAGTATGCATAGATGTTTTAATGGTAATATTGGGTTTAATATCATATCAATTATTCTAAGGTCACAAGTAATGTTCATATTGTAGGTTTTAGATCCTATCAACACCTACAAGTGTCCTTTACTTGAGTTGTTAATGTACAGTTGACTATGGAGTCCTAAAAGTACATAATTTGAATTTAAGAATGTAAAATTACAAGAAAAAACATTTTCAAGTTCAAAAATTCTTTAAAATAACTTCAAATACATCTAAGGGTATGTGGCACAAATTTCAAGGGTAATTACCATCTATAGGACCCTTATACAGTAAACTATACCTGACTATGATGGATAGAGGGCAAGAGAGTTAGTGTTATTGATATTTGCATATCCTAAACATTAGATTAATAGGTTAAAATAATTTTCAAATGACCTTGTAAAGATTCAAAGTCTTATAAATTATTTTAAATGCATATTCTATGCAAGGTTACCTATAAGTACCTCTTCGAAACACACATACATAGTCAATAGTCAAGTCAAGTTAAAAGGTAATGCATATGTGAGGATTTTGGTAGAGTTTGGATGGTAAGTAGGATGGAAAAACCTTAAATTTTATGTTTTACACTCTAAAAAACTCCCATAACATGTAAATAATATATAACAAGGGCTCTAACTAGGAAACCCATAGTCAGTATATAGTACCCTGCATGTAGTCCATTTTCCCAAGGGTTTGTCTTAGGCTTTGAATAAGTTAAAGTGTCTAATGATGTGATAAAGGGTTGAAATTTTAAAAAAAAAATCCATCACTTGGATAATATTATTTAACATCCAAATTGTCTAATAAAATAGGGTAAGTTCCCATTATTTTATCTCAGACAAAGGGCACTCCCTTTATATGAAAACTGGCAGGTTTTGAAGAAAGAGGGTTATAAGGTAAACTAAGGGTTAGTAAAAACTTGAAAAAATATTTTAAAGTGTGGGTCACATAGTGAAAAACATTAAAAACAATGCATATATACTTGAAACATTTAATAGTGGTTTTAGATTAAGGTAAAAACAGGTTTTGAAGGGACCCCGAAACCCTTTTACCTTAATCTAAAACATATAATAGTGGTTCAAAATCAGCAACAGGTAGACATACTTTCTTATCCTGACTTAGGCCTAAAGCCTGAGTGAGGGGTTAGTAACACTATTCATTAAATGAGAATTCTAATCCATGGTTACATGTTTTTATGGATGTATCAGGTATGTATAATCTCTAAGAGTGAAAGATAAATCATACAAAATCCATATTTGGGATTAAAACTACATTAGGCCTATGAAAAATGAAGAACCAAGCTTGATAGTGTATCTTTGAATGCTTGTACCTACAAAAATACTTTGAATGGGAGCTCAAAGATATAAGACAAGTTATAGAGGGTCATGTTTAAGTATTTTATGGAATTGGTTATTTAGTTTAACATCATAACTCTATGAACAAGGTTAAGAGTGAAAAGAGCCTAAAAGTGGCTAAAACATTTAGAAATGATCAGATTGGAAAAACAAGGAATGAGATGCATCATAATGAACCATAATGGCATGGTAAGTGGTTGGAGGTTACATAGGACACACTAGGTCCTCTCCCCATAAAATTGAGTGATACCTTACTTTTATAGATAGGGGATAAATGAGGTTTTCTTGACTATTTTTAGTGTTGGAGGTTGCAGGTATTTCAAGAGGTGCAATAAAATTTGGGATAAATATTGGAACTTGAGATAAATACTCATTTCAAATTATTATAGCAAGAAAACTCCTAAGCATTCCTACAAGTGCCTCCATCTCAGCCAGTGAAAATTGGCATAGTGAGAAATCTACTAGGAGAGTAAAAACTCTAAGTGTGAGTCAATTTATGGTCTACCTAATGAATATAATTCTATTTTAGGTCTTTAAATGTGTCATTCAGTCCTCTATATGGATTTTCATGGAAAACTAAAGCCAAATTTGGGGCCAAGTGTGAGGGGTGAGTAAAATAGAAGTTATTTGGATTATAGGTAGTAATAGCTCATCTCTAGAAGAATATTGATGATTAGGGATGAAAAAAATTCATGGTGGATCATGTATATAACCTCTTCCCCTTTGTTAAATCATCACTTCTATCCCTAGTCAGTTATGGGATGTTCCAAAAGGGCCAAATGATGAACGTAGTTTTATGAGCAATCAATGAGGAGTCTTATGCCACATTTCAAAAGTTTCATGTATTTTAAGGCCATTTGTCCTATCATACCTTACATGGTCCATCTCACACTTCCTTATCCTACATGTTTAACTCATTTCTATAGCATGAGACATATTCTAGTGACTCTTAGACTTCATTCTCTTCTCCTCTCTCTCTAATTTTATAAGTAGAAGCCATTTTGGCTCTTATATGATAATACCACACCATAAATGGTGAATCCCTATTGGAATGACACTTTATTTTACCTTTTAACATTAACTGATGTATGTTTTTAAGTTCATGAACAATTTTCTAAGTGTGTAAGTGATGTATGGTGAAGTTAGTGATAATCTTCTATGCTCAGTTTCCTTATCCTTCTATGTTTATGTAAGATTTAATATTATAATAGGTAATATAGATTTTATATTGGTGTTTTAGTCTCCTTTAAAGTGTAAAACTATTCTTGAGTTGGAAATCTATCCTCTAATCCATTTACCTAGTGTTGCTTTATGCATCTCACCTCTATATTGAAACACTCATGCTAGAATCCTTTAGGATTTTGAAGCTAGATTGTATGACTTGTTTCATTATGTTAACAATATGATGGTCATGTGGAAATCATCTTAGTATATAACCCACTTTGATTAGGTCTATTTCATGCAAACTTATAACTTTTTCCCACAAAGAAGCACTAGATTAGGTGATAAGCATTTCAAGATACATTCAAGGAGATAGCCCTTAAATCTAGAGGCTTAATTCCACCATAGGTACAATTGCATACCTATAAGTATAGCCATGTTTCCCAAATATATACTAGGTTTGAACACCCTATTCTAGGGTGTAAGATTTGGTGACAACAATAAGCTTGCAAATGAGAAAATGTATATCAACTTTGGTGGAGTGTAGAAGAGGATTTGAAAAAATATAAGGGCACATTTTATCAATCTCACATGATCATACGTATAATGTGTTATACAATGAGGAATAATTTCATGGATGTAGGCAATAAGAGGAATCACTATTAATTTCCTACCTTGCCACATAGAGATTAGGACCCCCATATTTATATTTAAAAATGTGTATAGTGCTTTGGTATTCCATACCAACATGTTCCCTATGACCATGAAATTTTGTTCCTAAATGCAAAGGATGATGCCCAAGTTTTAGAAAAGGAACAACTAGCAGGACTTAAAGAGGATCATTTGAAGATTATCGAGGAGAGCCATCAATTTTACTTCAAGAAATGCATAAAAGGTTTCCACTCCCTAGAGGATGGACTACTTTATACTTTTGGGGAAATATACCCCAAAATCAAACAAAGATACAAAGGGAACCTTCCCAAAACATCCCATACTATTAAGGCCTATTAAGAAAGATCTTAGGTTAAGTGAGACTGGGCACATGGGAGCTCAAGAGGATCTAATTGACTTGGACTCCTTTGATGTAAAAGGATAAGATCACCTAACTACACTACAATTATAGACATGTAGAGTGAAAGAGGTTGATACTACCTCAATTCAGTGAGCCTCCTCCCAACCATTGAAGGCTACTATTTTCTATAAGAAGAAGCCAAGGGCTTCTCCCCTCATAGAGAACCTAGTTATTGATGAACCACAAATAGACACACATTCATTCCAATAATAAGTAGAGTAAAAACAAGAGATAGATGAAGAGGAGGAATTATAAAGAGCCAAGACACTAAACCTTATAGCTAATAAGGGAAAGTCACCAATAAAATAAGATAAATCAAGTAACAAGGATCATCTTTTAGTCCCTTCTTCCTAATTTTCCTCTTTTTCCCACTGTTTGTTTAGTTTCTATTAGTGATATTTTAAAAACCACTTTCATAACTTCAAAAGTGGAGGATGTTACCACCACCCCTGATATTTCAATTCCCCTCATTGTTGTCTTATAAACTTTTTTGCTCACTCTGAAATTAGAAGATGTTTCTTCTATGACAATTGTTTGAATTTACCCCATAGTTCAAGTCATATCCATTGTTACCACGACTTATTTCATTCCTTTTGGGACTCCCATAGTCCAAACCATGAAAACTAAAAGGGCCTCTAAAAATATTAAAACAATACTAGACAACTCCCAACTCCATGTCTCTTCCACATAGATCAATTTGCCAATGCCTTACACCAGTTCCTCAAAAGATATTACTATCATATCTTTAGGGAAGGACAAAAGTGGTAAACAAGTATATAAATTCCATCCAATACCCTAATATGGAGGTGTAAATTGGTCTAAAATCATATGGCCATCCCTTCATAATTTAGTTCTCAAAGGAGCCATACAACAATCAATAGAAGATCAATTGGTGGAGGCCACAACCAAGGATATACTATCAATAGACCCAACCCAACTAGTTATCCCACCATGGGTAGTTGATCTTAGATGAAGGATTCCCAAAATATTAATTTAAAAATTAAAAAGCTACCATCCATAACATCCTTTTTTGATAAGCCATCAATAAGAATTCAAAGGGTTAGGAAGATTAAATTGGACAATGAAGCTAGGAGGGAAATAACTCTTGAACAAAGACAAGTATTTAACTTATCCAAAAGGAAGAACAGACATCTCAGGTAGTCCCCATATATAGAATATTTTAAGTCTCTTGAAGAAATTCATAAGGATTCTATGATACCAGTACATGAGGGAACTGAAATGGCAAGGCAAGAGCTAAAATCAAAAATAGAGTAAATCAAAGAATAATAGTAGATAGTCCATATTCCACCAGCAATTGATAATGAAGTTCAACAAGTTATATCAAGATGTTACAATGCTCTAGAGGATATTAAGGTAGTTAGGGAATAATTGGACCCCATATATGTTAGATAAATTATTTTTTTAATTATTTGAAGCAAGATCAAAATAAGTTGAAATTATTGATGCTTTATACTATTAATAAGGCATATATCCATCTGTACTTAATGACACCATTGGAGGCATCAAATCCCATCAATTTGGTGGTGATTAGAATTTAGGAAGCTAGAGAGTGGATTACCATAGTTGGGGTAGTAATGCCCAAATATCAATAACATCAAAATCTCATCTTATAGATTTTAGATGAATTGAAATATTCAAAGGCAAAAGATACTACTAGCAAGTTGATTAGTAGAATCAATTATGGCTAACTCCTTTGAGAATCATATAAGAATTTAAAGTAGAGCCTATAGGGGTTATCACTTGATTAAATTAAATCTGAGTTGAGTTTTAAAATAAAGAAGGTAATGAAATTTGAAATTTTCAAGATCAATTTCCAAAATACAAAGGCCAAGTATGTAAAACTCTTAGAGTAGGTTAACAAGGTTCATAGGCCCTTATTACTCAACATAGACATCATAAAGTAGTAACATGATGTGGGTCAAAAATGTTATCTTAAGTTGGAGGTGAATAAGAAGAAGACTAAGGCTTTAACATCTAGTTTAATGCCAACATCAACATTGATGACTCCTAAAAAAGTTAGTACATCCATGAAAACATCCACTCAGCCTTAATTGAAAGGGCTAGTTTCGTGAATATCAATTCAATATAGTGGTATCAATTTTTTGCTTGTAATATACTTTTATTACAAATTGAATAGAAAGTTGGATAAATTATTTGTAATCATACACAAGTGGCATCATATGCTAAAGGCCAACTTTAATTTTTGATAATTATAATATATAATACACACACACACACACACACACACACACACACACACACACACACACACACACACACACACACACACACACACACACACACACACACACACACACACACACACACACACACACACACACACACACACACACACACACACACACATTACATATAGTTTTAAAACTATAGTTAGAATTTAGATTCTAATTATGCCATGTAATCATCATTTTTTCATGTACTTAAAGGATGAGGTGACCCCTCCCCAAGTCCTTTTAAATAGGTGTAACCCTCATTTTTATGGGAAAAAAATTCAATACATAATGAAATCATTTTTTTATTATCACTCATGTGTTGATGTATTTTCTATCCAATACTATGTAATAAGGTTATATCTTTTTGGTTGTTTGATTCATTAATTATTATTGTGTAACAACTACAAGGAATTATTCTTGTTATGATTAATATGCTAGTTGTAGATGTGTATAAACTATTGAAAACTTAGCCATTATATTGATTATTTATAAATAAGTTTACTATTTTATCATTTTAAGTGTGTAGAGGTGTTTTCAAATATATATTCTTCTGTGCCTATGCAACAACTAGCCCAAATACCTCACTAGTCTGAATCATAATCTTCTAAGTAAGTGTGTGTAATAGCTACCCTAAAAATAGCAACCTTTGACTAAGGTATTTGATTTTTTGATATCGAACTATCCTAGAATATTTGACCATGTTTGTTTATGTGTGTGAAATAAATGTTAAAAATAGACATTGGTACTAAAATCACTTGTCCACAAAGAATCCATCCTAAGAGGTAATACTGAAGTCATAGTTTTTTTATTTTCTTACCTACCCTTCCCTCTCTTTTTAAACTTATTTCTAAGATCTACCCACTCTATATTATTACCCATCCATCTGCTAACTCACATAAATTTAACTTTCTCTTAGAGACCATTCATCCATTCATAATACTAGTTAATGTTAAACACAAAATATACTGAGAGGGGGGGGTGAATAAGTATATCATATATCTTATAAAACTTTCCCTTAATCAAATTCACTTAATCAAACATTCAAGATATGCAATAAAACTCAATTAATAAACATCACACAAGAAAGAGAGAGATACCAAATATAACGTGGAAACCCAATGTGGGAAAAACCATGGAGAATAATCTCAAGTATATGAATGAGCACCAACCCAAATAATATTCACAAGCCAAACTTTCAAGAGCACCATACCCCTTTGCCAAGCACCAACCCAACTATTATTCATGAGTACCAACCCACATGAGCACTAACCCCTTTGTGTATACCACACACCTATCTCTCAATGTTGTTATATCAAAAAATGATAGTTCAATACAAAATCTCTTTCCTCTCTCTCACCTTTGATCTTATAAGCTAGATATAACAAATAGAAATCATATTCAACTCTCAAAATTGCTCTTCTAAGCTAGATAATACAATATCAGATCAACCTCTTTCTTTCATATTACAAATGGCTTCTCAAGCCTTTATTTATAGGTTTCCACATGACCTTTGCCCTTCCCCCTTTGTGACCCTTCAATCCTCATGGAAAATGGCACCAAACTTGTATGATACTTCATATTCAAGCCTTTGAAAAGTCATGTTGTGACCCTTCATGACCAAAAACGTCCTTTCATCTTTTGTCCTCATCTTGGTGACTTTTCATATTCCTTAAGGTGTCTCTTCATGAGAAATTGTGCCCTTACTCTTTTGTCTTCACTTGGTGACTCTTGGAATTCCCCAAGATGACTCTTCATGGGAAAATGCATCCCATCCTTCTTTTGTCTTTACCTCATGGCTCTTCGACTTCTCCATGGGCCCTTATTTTGTCTCATATGTAACCAAAACTATATTCATTAATATTAAATAAATATTGACTCATATTAGCCAAGATATATTTATTACAAACAACATTAAATACAATGGGGCCTTTATCACCAATAATTCTAGATCTTTGACATCAATGACAATATTTCCAACAATCTCCCCCTTTGTCATTGATCGCAACCTCAATCCTTAAACTACCACATCCTGTCACCTACATATACTTTCATCTAAAAACATACAATAACTCCCCCTTATTATAGCAACCTATACCTATTTAATTCTCCCCCTTTGACATCAATGGCAAAGGGCCTACCTAGAGCTAACACTTAGCTCCCCCTCAACTGATACTGAATCTCAATGGCAATAAGTAAAGGAAATTACTCCCAACTTCTCTCGCTGATACTCAAATGTGTCTTTTGGTAGTGCCTTTGTGAAAATATCCAAAATCTACTCTATAGTACTAATATATTCCATCTTAACCTATTGATCTACAACTTGCTCTCTTAAGAAGTGATATCTAATGGGAATATGTTTTGTTATTGAATGCATTACTATATTTTTTGAAATATTTATAGCAATTGTGTTATCACAAAAAATGGAAATAGGTTCATCATACTTTACCTTGATATCTTCCAAAGTTTTCTTCATTCAAAGCACTTGAGTGCAACACAATACTTCTATAATATATTCTAATTTAGCTTTAGAAAGTGATACTGAGTTCTGCTTCTTGCTTAGCCATGATACTAAGCTATCACCAAGGAAGAAAGCTCCTCCACTTGTACTCTTTCTATCATCTAAGCACCCTACCCAATCTGAATCTGTATAAGCAACTAAAGTGAAATATTTACTTGTGAGATACCATAATCCATAATCTAATGTCCCCTTGATATATCTAAATATTCTTTTCACCAACTGAACATGACTATCTCTTGGAGATGACTGATATCTTGTAACCATACCTACTGCATGCATGATGTCTAGTCTTGATGCTATCAAATATAAAAGACTACCAATCATAGATCTATATAAAGATTGATCTGTAATAGGTGAATCTTCATCCTTGCTCACCTTATTTCATGTACACATAGGTGTGCCAATTGGCACATAATCCTCAAATCCAAATTTCTTCAACATTTCCTTGGCATATTTACTTTGAGATATAAAAATTCCTTTATTTGATTGAAATATTTGTAATCCTAAGAAAAATGATAATTCTTCAAGCATAGACATCTCAAATTCTTTTTGAATTCTATCAAAAAATTCTTTTGTTAAATATTTCCTCCAAAAATGATATCATCAACATATACCACAATAATCAATTGATGCTCACCTTCTATTTTGATGTAAAGATTACTATCAACAAATCCTCTCTTGCATCCTTGATCTTTTAGGCACTTATCAAGTCTTGTATACCAAGATTTGGGAGCTTATTTTAATACATACAATGCTTTCTTTAATCCACATACATGATTACTAATATTTGAGAGAATAAACCCCTCAGGCTGCTCAATGTAGACCTCTTCTTCAAGATTCCCATTTAGGAAGGTAGATTTGACATCCATCTAAAATACTTTGAAATTATTAAATACTACATATGCAAGAAACATTCTAATAGCCTCTAACCTTGCTACTGGTGCAAAAGTTTCTTCAAAATCTATTCCTTCAATCTGAGAATATCCTTTACATACTAATCTTGCTTTTTCTGGTTACTTCTCCATTTTCATTTAACTTATTTCTATAAACCCATTTTGTTCGTATCACATTGTGATGTTTTGGTCTAGGCACTAATTCCTAAGTATCATTCTTTTATATCTAATCTAATTATTCATCCATAGCCTTAACCCAATGCTCATCATGTCTAGCTTCTGAAAAAATTCTAGGCTAAATTTCAGATAACAAAGAGAAATTAACTTGTTCATATTCACTTACCATCATTCTTCTGGTGTGAATTCCTTCTTTTATATCCTCAATGATGTCACTTTCATTATGATTTTTTTGAACATATTTGGATGGAGTCTTGGTGACCTTTTTCTCCTCCTTTTTCTCATCTTCATTTGATTATTCAAAGCCTTCCTCTTCAATGATTTTAGGAATGTCTAGTGGATCACTAATTTTTTGTGTTCCATCTGCTTCTATCCTGACACTTGCACTTTAAAAAATTCTCTTGGTTATTTTGTTATAACATTTATAAGATTTAATTTTTCAATAATAACCAAGAAATATACCTTCTTCTGTTCTGGATTCAAACTTACCAAGTTTTCCATCGGTTCTCTTTATGAAGCATTTGCTACCGAAAACTATGAAATAATCAACTGTTGTTGGTTTATATTTCCATAACTCATAAGGAGTCTTGTCACTGTTGACTCTTAATAAAGCTCTATTCTAAATATGCACTATTGTACTAACTGCCTCTCTCCAATATTTATTTGCTATCTTAGATTCATTTAACATTATCCTCACCATCTCCTGAACTATTCTATTTTTCCATTCAACTACTCCATTTTGTTGTGGAGTTCTGGCTGATGAATACTATCTCTTTATTTCATGATCTTCACAAAACTCAATAAATTGATCTGACATGAATTCTTCTCCTCGATCTGATCTTAGACACTTAATCTTCATATTAGTTTCATTCTCAACTAATGCTTTGAATGCTTTGAATTGTCTAAAAGCTTCTGATTTTTTCTTTAAAAACATTATCCAAGTCATACGTGAAAAATCATCAATAAGAAACATGAAATATTTATCACCTTGAGTAATTTGAGTCCTCATAGATCCACATAGATCAGTGTGAACAAACTCTAGCATCTGAGTGGTCGAGTACTCTTTTGTGTTGAACCACCTTCTAGCCTGTTTCCCATGTTGACAAGGTCCACAAAGTGTGTTAAATGGCTTTGTGATCTTTGGAAGATTCCCGATTACTTGCTTTTTGCAAATTTTGACAAGATTGTAAAAATTTATGTGCCCTATTCTCTTGTGCCATATCCAACATTCTTCAATTTGACTCAAACAACATTTTTGACCTTTGATGTCTGATAGCATATATAAGTTATTACCTGTTCCCTGAGCATCTGCAATCAATACATCTGAATCTTTTCTTCTAATTTCATAACCTTCTGCATAAAACTTTAGTGTGTGCCCCTGATCACACATTTTACTTACACTCAAAATATTATTCTTAAGACCTTCTATATATAAAACATTTTTAGTTTTAGTTCTTCCATTATCTAAACTTAGTGTACCTTTTCCAACAATTCTAGTAGTACTATTGTCCCCAAATTTCACTATGCCACCATTGATCTTCTTCAAGGTTATGAACTTGCTCTTGTCTTTTGTCATGTGCCTCAAACATCTACTATCAATAAACCATGGCTTTTCTTTATTTCTTGCATACAAAGCTATCTGGATCAACATAAAACCTTTAGATTGTTTCTTCTGCCATGTCTAAACCTTTTTCTTGATGAATGGAGCCCTGAAACGCTGGTCCTTCTTGAATGAATCGAACATGCTTCTACAATACCGAGCTATGTGTCTGAAGTTGTTACACTTGTAAAAAATTATGGTCTCTTCATCAAAGCTTGATAGAGGAGCAAAAGAGTTATAGCTTTTGCTTGACTCTACATGACCTTCCTTTTCCTTATTTTTGAGATTGTTAGCTCTTTTTCTACATTCTAATTTCTTATGACCATATCCATTACAATAAAAATAGTAACCATAAAAATAGGACCTATTTGTGAATCTTTGACCTGATTGCCTTGTATAGCTTTGTTCCTTCCAGCCTTCTTTGTCCTTTGTATTATTCACTCCTTCCCTTCTCGTTTCTTTATTTGTAAGAGCTTCAACATAGCTCTTCTTATTTTCAAAACTGATACCTATCTTATCTAATATTGCCTTTGTCTTTCTAATATCATATTTAGAATATTAGTGCTACTCTAAAATGTTGAATCATTGACTATTTTATTATTGACTACTTTCTCAATCTCTTCTTTTAAAGAGGAAATTTCAATAACATACCTTTCACATTATTTTCTTGATATTTCCAACTGTGTCATCAAATATTCTTCATTTTTCTTGGCTTCTTCAAAGTGCACTTGTAGATCTTCAATTATCTCCTTTGACTCTTTTTCATTTTTCTCGATTTGATGCTTCAATCTTTGATTTTTCTTTTCAACAATTTTCAACTCTTCTAAGGCACACATGAGTTCTCCTTCCATATTCACTTTGGCTTCATCCTCTTCTTCTTCTTGATCAACTATTCTTTTGATTGTAGAAGCACCTTTATGTATGGGCATCTTGTGCTTTCTTGATCTACCTTCAAGCTATAAAACTTTTTCAAAAAGGAACCTGCTCTGATACCAATTGTTAAGCATGAAATATATTTAGAGGGGGGGGTGAATCAGTATATCATATATCTAATAAAACTTTACCTTAATCAAATTCACTTAATCAAACATTTAAGATATGCAATAAAACTCAAACAATAAACATCACATAAGAAAGAGAGAGACACCAGATATAATGTGGAAACCCAATGTGGTAAGAACCACGAAGAATAATCTCAAATATATGAATGAGCACCAACCCAAACAATATTCACAAGCCAAACTTTCAAGAGCACCATACCCCTTTACTGAGCATAGACTAGATACTATTCATGAGCACCAACCCATAGGAGCACCATACCCCTTTGCCAAGCACCAACCCAGCTATTATTCATGAGCACCAACCCACATGAGCACCAACCCCTTTATGTATACCACACACCTATCTCTCAATGTTGTTATATCAACAAATGATAGTTCAATACAACATCTCTTTCCTCTCTCTTACCTTTGCTCTTCTAAGCTAGATATAACAAATACAAATCATATTCAACTCTCACAATTGCTCTTCTAAGCTAGATAATACTATATAAAATCAACCTCTTTCTTTCATATTACAAATGGCTTCTCAAGCCTTTATTTATAGCTTTCTAAATGACCTTTGGCCTTCCCCCTTTGTGACCCTTCAATCCTCATGGAAAATGGTGCCAAACTTGTATGACCCTTCATATTCAAGCCTTTGAAAAGTCATGTGGTGACCCTTCATGACCAAAAATGTCCTTCCATATTTTGTGCTCATCTTGGTGACTTTTCATATTCCTTAAGGTGTCCCTTCATGAAAAATTTCACCCTTAATCTTTTGTCTTCACTTGGTGACTCTTGGGATTCCCCAAGATGACTCTTCATGGGAAAATTCATCCCATCCTTCTTTTTTCTTTACCCCATGGCTCTTCGACTTCTCCATGGGCCCTTATTTTGTCTCATATGCAACCAAAAATATATTCATTGATATTAAATAAATATTAACTCATATTAGCTAAGACATATTTATTACAAAAAACATTAAATACAATGGGGCCTTTATCACCAATAATGCTAGACCTTTGACATCAATGAAAATATTTTTAGTAGTTAACATCTTGCATACCCTAATTTTTATTTAATTAATTAGTTGTTAAAATTGCATACCTACAAATTTTGCCTTAGAGTGGAGTATACCTCCATTGAGATTATAGAATGTTATAGGTAACCTCATTATGAATTTATGTGCATAAAAACTACATTATCATTATTTATTGTGCTATAAATTAAATGGATTAAACCTATGATAAAAGAGGTTAGTTTCTATATATATTTGCACTTGAGTCACCCAAGAGAGTGACCATATCTATTTCTCAAGCTAGTATTCTAGTCTCACCCTTGTCAAATCGTAAAAGGCCTAGATTTGTACTAACAAACCCTATTAATAATAGATCCAAAATGCCTTCCACAATAAATAAAACTCACCCTATTAACAATTCTATGGTTCAACCACCTTGGTTGGTTAGATGTGCTATTACCATCATAGGGGATGTGCATGACCTATCAAGGAATATTGGAAATTATCTACCATCCTTCTCTCCTTTAGGAGGAAGAATGATAGAAGAACACATCAAGTCCTTCAACATTGCATTGAGATTAATGGATATTATTAATGAAGATGTTGCATGTAGACTTTTATGTTTCACACTGATGGATGCTTCTTATGATTGGTACCTTATTCTACAATATAATTCCATTACTTATTGGAAATCATGTCAAATTACTTTTCTTACACATTTTGGGCAAATCACTAGCCCTAGTTTTATATAACAACACTTTACTAGCATGAAGGGGAAGCCTAACAAGCCAATCTATGCCTTTAAAAAAAGATTTCAAAAGATGTATACCTAGTTAATCCTAATGTATAAACCATAAGAAATGTTGGAATTATAAATGTAAAAGAATGATCTATATCTAATTATTATAGTATTATTATGAAGGGATGTTTCTATAAAAACTTTGTCATTAACCTATGAAGAGGCCATCAATATTTATAGACAACTAAATCCATAGGTGCCTGACACACCTAGTGTAAATAATGGTCTCCAAGCTTTGAATCCATATTCACATGTGAAGCAAAATAACCATACATTTAATCATAATTAGCTATACACATAACCTCCTTTGATGTAAATGTCATAACCAATTTATATATTTTTTTTAAAAACATACATAAGACAATGGTTACCAATATAATCAATATCTAGCTAAATCCTCTACTATTATTGGCTAAGGCACATATTCTACAAAATCAAAGCTATATGCCATATAAAAAATCGTTAAGAAGTTAAGTAATGAATTACTCAACATGCAAAGAAGGATAGGTAATATTAATGGCCTAAATAATATTTAAAATTATGGATTCCAAAGGTATAATAGATAATTCAATAGGCCTAAAAATAATACAGAGCAACTAAACAAGCCTCTAGAGATCAATATAGTAGAGATAGCCTTGCCTAACTAGTATATAATCCATAATAATTCTTAGCATTGTGAACTAGATTCTATTGAATTTTTTATAGATTTTGAGATATTTTGAAGAGAGGTATGGCAAGATTTGAAGCATAATCCATCATAATTCCATTAGGACTCTAGCCTTTTAAGTACTACTATGTTCTTTGAGACTCATGAGTTTCCTTTTTTGAGTGAAGATGACAATGTACTAGAGGACAACACTGATGGCATCCATACTTTCTAACAATTCCAAAAAGGTGGTTACAACCTGAGGAATAGGTAACCCCTCACAACATCTTTTCCTCTCAATAGTACCACTATTCTAGTGAATCCAAAAGTTGATAACAATCCACCTCTCCTAAAAGGGAATGATCAACATTATAATGAGGAAAAAAGTAGAGGGGGGATAAAACATTGTTAAGGACATAAAGAAAATCAAAGCAAAGATCACCCTTCATGAATTAGCTTAGATTAATGAATAGAACTAACTCATGTTGAAGTCTAGCACAGGGAAGGCCCTTGTGGAAAAGACAAAAGCTAATAGAAAAAAACAAAGGCTTTTAATGCCAATGTCATATATAAAATAAAGCCAAAGGTTCCACCCTTTTTTTGATTACTATCAAGGCATTTGGTAATAATATTCATAATTTTTTAGTCAATTTTAGAGATTTAGAAAATATGATGCCTACTTCTATTTGTCAAAATCCTGGCCTAAATCCAAGCCTATCAAAGATAACAGTCTCACAGTTAGATAAAATAATGGTACCAATAGGTGGAGAGCTCACCAATGTGTGTATTCAAGTAACACATGAACCATGAGAACAAATAAGTGTAGACATCTTTGTAGTAGACATACCTAAAGGGTATGGACTATTTCTAATTAAGGATTTTTTTAAAACACTGAATGGATACCTCTCAATAGATTTCTCTCACATCTGGATACCATCGAAAGGCCTTCCAAACCAAATACAAAATGATTGGGAACTAGGGATGAATTATCCTATCACAAATTACAATGTCAATGATGAAGATATAAGTTATGAATCCCTTATCCTTGGTGTTTATAATTTCACTACATGAAATAAAATACAAGAACCAGAATTCCAGGTCCCCAATTAGCTACAAACTCTCCAATTTTATGCACTAGATCCAAAAAAGGATAAGGCATATTAATTGAATTAATTGATCCAAAAGGGAATAAGTTAATGGAATAATACAAATTATAGTTCCCTTGCACCAAAAATAAGACTAAATATAAAGCATTGATTTTGAGATTACACTTTGCACTCATAAACAATGTCAATCAATTATTAGTATATGGGGATTCAGAGTCAATAGTCAATTAGGTTAGAAATAAGTAAAAGTGTAAGCTATCATATATGAAAATATATAAACATAGATCATGTGATTGAGTGATTTTAATATTTCAATATAATGGTTGTTCTTAGGGAGCAAAATCAAGATACATATTCACTAGCTACTTTTACTACCAATTTGGAGCCTCTCCAAGAATCTAAGGTAAAGATATTTTCCATTGAGCTAGTACCTTATTCTTATATTCTTGATGATGAACAATATATCCTTTAGTTTATAAGAAATTCAAGATAATTTGAGTACCAAATCATTGATGATAAGGAAGTAGTCAAATGAGGAAGGTGTTGTCAAGATCAAATAAAATCATCTCCCAACTAGTTTTTTTTACCTAGAAAGAGAATTTGATATAGATACCCAAGCTTAATATAAAAGGCAACCCAAAGTTAATGAGTGTAACATTAAAAGTGATAATGTAGGGGATGATAATAACCCATGATATGTTAATGTTGGCCTTAGTTACACTATAGAAGAAATTTAAAGGGTGAATGATTTACTCACCTAATATAAATATTTGATAGCATGGATGTATGAGGAATTTAATGCTTATTACACAAAGGCCATCACCCATATAATTCAATTAAACCCAGACCACAATCCGTTCAGACAAAGACAAAGACAAAGACTAGTGAATCTTATCTTGAAACCTTTCATTCAAAGAGAAGTAGAAAAGATGTTGAGTCCAAAGATAGTATTCCCAATCAGACATCCTACCTAGGTGGACAATTTAGTCTCAATTAGAAAAAAGTGTGGATAAATTAGATTATGTGTTGATTTCATAAACTTAAACAAAGATTTGAAGGAAAACTATCCATTGCCCTCCTTATATGTGGTTATTCATATAGTTAGTGGCTCTAAAATGATGTCCTGCTTAGATGGATTTTTAGGTTATAACCATGTGTTAGTACAATCAAATGATAGAATGAAAACTACATTTACCACAAAGTGGGGCACCTATGCATATAAGAGGATTCATTTTGGCTTAATAAACATAGGATCCACATTTTAGTGGGTAATAGATCATGCATTTTAAGGATTAACAGGTAAATATATAATCATCTATATGGATGATCTCACTATTTTCTCTAAGAATAGAAATGACCATGTGTGTTACCTATAGCCAATCTTAAAAATATGCCAAATGTTTGGCATTTTGTTTAACCCCAAGAAGGAATCATCATTGATCTAGATAAAATCTAAAGGATTTCAAATATTATTTTGGAAAATAGAAAGAAGGATCTTAAGTCAATCTTTGGGAAGATTAATTTTGTATGGATGTTTATCTTAGGATTTGTAAAAATTATGAGACCACTAAATGCAATGCTCAAATAAGATGAAAAAATAGAATGGATAGTTAAGGCCCAAAAGCCTTTTTAAGACATTAAATATGCTATATCTTAAGCCCCAGTACTCATTAGTCCATATTTAATAAAATACTTCTAATTATACTCATTTGCTTTAGAGCATATAATTACTGATATCATAACACAAAAGAAAGATTATATAAAACTTGCATGAAAATATAGGCAGTGGTCATCCATTTGGGAACACCATAGATCAAAAAATCCTAAGAGTGGGATATTACTAGCCAACAGTATTCAAGGATGCCCATGCTCATGTTAGGACATGCAATGAATGCCAAGTGTTAGTAAAGAGAAAAGTACATGCAATAATGCCCTTATGACCTATTGTTGAGGGAAGGACATTTTCCTAGTGGGGTTGGAATTCATTGGTGTCATTAACCCAAACTCTTTAGTAGGTCATAATTTTGTACTCATTACCATAGATTCATATACTCAACAAACTAAGGTAGTGGCCACAAATAATTTCATAACATAATATGTGATTTGATTCTTATAAGAACACATCACAACTAGATTTAACACTCCTATTTCTATAGTTTTTATTAATTAGCTAGCATCTATATTAGTTGAATTTACTGAATGGGATCATGATAATCAAATCACCATTAGATCATCTTCTTACCATTATCCTCAAGGAAATAGTTTGTTAGAATAAATAAATAAGAACATAATAGATGTAATTAATAAGTTGACTATGGATAAGCCTAAGGACTAACATAATCTACTTAACTATTCCCTTTGGGTAGATCGAATAATATATAAACATGCCCTCAAGGCCTCACCCTATTTGTTGGTGTATGGACATAGGCCAATATTCCCAATCATGTTGAAATTGTGGACTTATTAATTCATGCAAGAATGTATGGAACCAAATGATAAAGTATATTTTTTATTACTATATATGATAGAAATAGAATATTCAAGGACTAAGGGTTATATAATATCATCAAACACCAAGATTTAGTCAATAGATGGTTTGACAAAAGGGTAAACTTCAAAGCATTTAGGATCTTTGATCTAGTGATTCTATGGGATAAAGCCCATGAAAATAAAGGATAACATGATAAATTTTCCCCACTATGGATTAAACCATATTAGATTTCAGAGATTTTAGGTAATAATGCATTCCATCTAAGGGACCTTCAAGGCAATAAACTCACATATCTAGTCAATAGGTAGTTTTTTAAGCATTAATTCATGGCTGGCCATTTGAAGTTTCCCCTAAGTGATGAAGAAAATGTGGTAGAGGTAGTTCTAGTTTATTTTTCCAACTTTGTAGTTTAGTTTCCATCTTTTCAGGTTAGGTGTCTTTCTTTTATTGTTTCCCATGACAATATAAAATTGGTTTATTCTATCACAACCAAGCTAACACATTACCATTTGTGCCCCTATTTTATGATTAGATTTATATATAAGGTAAATGATTTCCAAATGGATTCATAACTTGGGATCTGTTCATAAATTACTTATGCTTTTATGTTTGAGGTCTTCAAGATTTGGGTATGTAATGATAATCATTTAGGATTGTGTCATAATTAAATATTTCTACCAGGTATGTGAATGTTTCTCTTGAATAATCCATATATATTTATAAATTTTTATTATTCAAAGATTGTCTTATATTTAAATATATCAACAAATCATTCCCTAAGGATGATTTCACTTTTCCAAACATAAATATGATAGTCTACTCAATGGTAGGATTTGATATGTTGTCCCTCATAGATTACTTATAGGGATATAATTAAATATAAATTACACATAAATACTAGCATAAAAAATGTTCACCACTCAATGGGAGATGTTTTATTATCAAGTCATTCCATTTGAATTTAAGAATTCTAGTGCACCTTACTAACATGCCATGGCTATCATCTTATATGACATGATGAATGATATTATTATAGACTATGTGGATGACATCCTAGATAATTTAAAGACATGTGAAGGATAACCCAAATTTATATAAATGATATTTAAGAGACTTCATGAATATAATGAATGTCTCAACCCTAAGAAGTGCATCTTTGGTGTTTCTTATAGAAAATTTCTAAGGATTATAGTGTCACGTAGAGTCATAGAAGTTAATCTTACTAAGGTCAAATATATTATGAAAATGCCTCATAATTATAAGTTAAATTATATATATATATTTTTAGGGAAAGATCTAGTCCATCCATTAGTTCATTTCAAAACTAGAAGATAGGTGTCATCCTTTTACTCGCCTTCTAAATAAAAGTGTCACATTTTAGTGGGGTACAAGATGTCAAAAAAAATTTAAAGAATTTAATACCTATTTATCCAATATTATAGTATTTACCCCACCTACACTAGGTATCCAATTACTCATTTTCATCTCATCAATAAAACATTCATTGGTGGCACTTTTGGCTAAGCATGATAAATAGGGCAAGGAAAACATAGTTTACTATTTGAGCCAAACACTTATAGCTTATGAACATAATTATTAACTAATAAAAAAATCTTGTCTAACAATGGTGTTATATTTATAAAAGTTACATCACTACATTTTAAATAACAATACCATTGTGATAGACACAATTGATCCCCTAAATATATATTATCTAAGGCAGCTCTAACAAGTTGCATGGCCAAATAGGTAATGTTTTTAATATAATTTGATGTTGAGTATTAGAATTAGTAATCCATCAAGTAGTGAAAACTTATAGATCAAATTAATGAAGTTCATTTATTTGATACCAATACCCTCATCTTTAATTTCGTAGATGATTCACTCTTGAACCTAGAATTAGTTCCTAGTGAATCTAAAAAATGAAAATTATACTTTGACTATTCATTCACATCTTGTGGATCTGGAGCCACCTTTTTTTTCATCACACTAAAATGGGATCTTATTCTAAAGGAATTTCACATTAGCTTTCACTACACCAATAATATGTCTAAGTATGAGGCACTCATTATAGGACTCTATCTCATCATACAATGGAACATTTAACATTTAATGGTATATGGAAATTCCTAGTTGATCACTAATCAAGATATATACCCATACCAAACTAAAGATGAGAATATTTTACCTTATAAAGGTATGGTTAACAATCTCAAACCACATTTTAAAACTATTCAGTTTGACTAGATACCAAGAATTAATAATCGATCAACATATTCAATGGTGATCAATGGGTCTATGATAGTAATATCTAGTAGTGTCAAAGAGTATCAATTTTTCATTGAGAAAATTATTAAACTATATGATATATAACTAGATTCTAAGATGGTATGTGATATTATTAGTCCTAATCTCTCTTGGTACTAGAATCTATATGTCTATCTCTAAGACCAAATTTTCCCTAGTATCTTATCACAAAACTAATATAAATCCTTAATTCATAATGTTTCTTGTTGTTCCCTACTTGGTAATAAATTCTATCATAGAAGCTATGATGGAATGTTGCTTTTTTTTTTGACTTCAAGAGAATATAAATTATTAGTTAAGGATATACATGAAGGAGTTTATGGGTCCCACACTTGTGGTATGGTCCTTACCAAGAAACTCCTTAGAATAAGGTATTATTTGACAATAGTGAAAACAAATGCTTGTAAATATGTAAAAAAGTGTGTTTATTGTCAATGACATGGTGATTTGATCCATTCTCATTCCTGACCACTCTAACCAATCACTATGCCATGTATATTTTCAACATGTGGATTCTGTCTAATAGGTAAAATAAACCCCACTTCCTCTAATGGCCAGAAGCATATCCTCACTTATATGAAACATTTTACTAAGTTGATAAAGTTCATTCCCCTTAATTACATAAATAGTAAGCATATTTCCAAACTCATTTATTTCCACCTCAAATACTTCTATGACATTCCTTCCATGTGATTTTACTTTTAAGGGTTATCGAGTTTAAACCATAGGTTGTTAAAGGGTTTAAGTATAATAAATTAGGGTATAAAATATGTAATAAACATAGTTTATATTTTAATAAAGCATTGATTTGATCTGATATTTCTAAACATATCAGTGAATGACACATATTACTTAGCTATAAATTAAATGAGATAAAGGATCTAAAAGATGAAAAATGGCATAGGAACTGGTCTAAATTTTAAAAATAGGATCCAAGTATCACAAACCCTCCTAGATAATATTATTTTACCATAGATAGTAGTGTTATGGTGTTAGTGTCCACTTTTATAAATAATATCCAATGTACATAATTTAATTTATCTTTTTCAGAGTAACTATATCTGATTATGATAAGACTATTCCTAAGTGAACAAACCCTAATTTGTTTCCTATGACTTATTTTGATTGATTTTATATGTAAACACTAGACCTCCATGTTATTATGTTATTTTAATGACCCAAGTAGTAAAAGTGTGATGGTATATATGTATGTTGGACATCTTTAACACCTTATTATGATGAGATTTACCAACATGAAAACAATTTGAGGAGGGATTAAGCTCGATGTAGTTTCTCTCACTTAAGTGTTAGTAAAATTAGAAGCGAAGCTAATATAAATGCTATTTTGAGTGCTTTGATTGAGTCTTGAGATTAAAAATCTGTATAATATAAACTTAAGATGGTTTTAGATGAATATATGTAGAAGTACAGTAGAGTAGGGATAAATAACCTTGATTGTGCATAACTTGTTTTGAGCTTATTATGCATGTGTTTTCGTATGATTCTAATATATTTAATGAAGGGATAAAACTAATGCATATATACTAATTTGTTACTTTTTTATGGTTTTAAATAGCTCTAGGATAACCCTAGGTGTCTTTGGAATTGAAAAGATATCCATTGGGGCTAAAAAGATGGAGAAGGACAAAAATACTAAATTGGGACACTAGTGCATGACACTAATGTCTAGGTGGTATAAATTGAGGTACTAAGGGTTTATATGCCTAAGTTAGGGTCAAAATAATTTTAAGAAGTTTAGGGATGCATAAACTCCACATGAAATTAGGATAAGTGTCTATATAGGTCCTAAGATAGGTCTAGGGATAAGCTAGGGATGGGTGGTATGAAGTAACACTCATTTCACTCAAGTTACATTCTATATGAATAAATTTACCACCTCCCTCATCTATAAATGTAACAAAGAAAAATTAATAGAATAAAGGAACATAAATTTACCTAGACTTAACTAAAAGTTGAAGCCCATGAATCTAGATATGAGTATGTGAAACATGTTATATTATGTGTCCTACAAATGAAATTAACATAGATCAATCCTTAAGATATATCCAAATGAAAAGATAAAATTCAGTAAAGAGATAAGAGAGGGTAAAGTAACAAATACACCTCATTAGGCACGTGAACCAATGCATAAACCTAGTGATATATTATGTGTAGCTAGTGATCAATCGATGAAAAGCTTGGACTAAGGTAAATGGCTTGCTCAATCCCCATGTTTGGGTGGCTCAATAAATCAAGTTGACTGTAACTCCATTTCCTACCCATGTGTAGTAGATACATTTAAAACTAAATTTCATAATGTAACTAAAGTTGAACGACTATAACTAAAACTATATATAAGACATTTAAGACTATTTGGGAACTTTATAGTGAAAATAAAGTATCGAGATCTTAGGTATGTATCTAAGGGACTAATTGATAATGCCAACCACTAAAGATAATTAAGGCATAAAATTTGGTACTTATTGGTGTAAATAGTGTCTAAATTAAGAATATAGAGAATGGCATGTATTTTTCCATTTCATCTGATTAATTAGTGTAAAAGTGAGCATACGAAAATAATATCTCATGTACATGCCCCCAAATCTAATATCTAAACATATTGATTCTAGATTGAGTTTTAATAATCTGTATTTGAGTATATCAAACTAAAATAGGAGTTATCATGCTATTAATGATACCCCTAATTTGAGAAAACTATTATGAATCTATTAAAAATTGATAATTTATAATTGAAACTATGCAAACATGGATTGTACCTACTATAATTTTATAAAAAATATGGATTTTATTATTTATATGGATAATATACAAGTAGTTACATACCTTAGATAGTATAACTATAGTGATAATGTCAACTTTCAACACTAGTGTCCAAGTATGTTATTTTTTTACCAAACTGACTATGACCTCTCTCTCTAACTATTTTCTGAAAAATGACCTCTATATTTTGTGCATGTGTTGGAAATTTTACTCCAAGTGCATTCATATGTCCTAATATATATGACAAACCTCTATGAATGACCCCTATTTTATGGGTGTTATTGAGCATGTGCAAGAATAACCCTCAAAATAAAAATCAATCCATGATATGTATTAGCTTGAGCATATATGATATCTATGTAATAAACCACTATAATGTGTATACATGACATAGGAATTTAAGATAATCTAGGCATAATTTGGTAATGTATGATGTATGTTATATCTATCATTCACAAGGATGTAAATATATATATATATATATATATATAATAATGCAAACATATGTATTATAAATAAATTTGAGTAATAAACTAAGTAATTATATAAGGGGATGATGCATGATGTCCATCAAAGAAATGGGGAGGAAAGGGAGATGCATGAGGTCCCCCATGGCATTTAAAATTTGAGTGTGTAAAAATTAAGAGACAAGTGTCATTTTTATGACACATACAATAGTTCATACATAAAACACACATGAGGCATATAAAGTAGGCCAAGGGGCCACAATTAAAAGGACATGGTCACATGTCACAAAATTTGATAAATTAATACATATAATGACATGTTCAAATGTACACATATGTAAAAACAAAGCAAGTTGGCATGGACCACATGGAA
Source organism: Torreya grandis (assembly GCA_037957365.1). Lineage (NCBI taxonomy): Eukaryota > Viridiplantae > Streptophyta > Pinopsida > Cupressales > Taxaceae > Torreya > Torreya grandis. The sequence continues at coordinate 508,346 of JARHVA010006672.1, read as the reverse complement.
GGACATGTTAAAATATACACATACACAATCAAGAAGGCACATATAAGGACATGGGAACATGTACAAAGCATATATACAATGAAAAGAAGTGATGTAGAGTCATAGAATAATGGTATATTCAAATTCCCTCAAGTAGATGTAGAAGCATAGAGACATAATTAAATATAAACCAATAAAGCTAAAAATGAAATTATGTATGAACATGTGGTATAAAACTATATGAAAGTAATGATATACATAGATTGAGTCTAGAGTAGTAGTAGTTGGGAAAACATCTATGTAGTGTAGGATGATCAATATCAAGATATAAAAAATGATAAATATGTGATATAGAGTATATAAATATGTAACCTAGAAATTGGAATTATGTATAAGATGCCCCCAAATTGGAAAATGTATAAAGTGAGGACCCTGTGTATGTATCTCTAATGGGTATATAATAGCAAATTTGGATTTATGTGGTGGACCTGAACCCTATAGTAATCTATAAACACTCAAAAATAAAAATTGAAGCATGTATTTATGATAAAACTAACTATACTAGCATTAATAGTATATGTATTACCTATGAAGTATAAGAAATGTATACATGGAAATTCATACAATATAAATTTTGTGTTTTTGAGTAATATTTGAATGTTTTTGTATTTTGATCTCATGTTATATTATTTTTTTATTTTTTAGATATAAGCTATATACAAGATACGTGAAAATGAAACTATGTAAAGTATCAAGAACAAAGGAAAATATGTACAAGTATAGAAGAACATACTAAATAATGAGTCTCATAAAAGATCTACTGTCAATATGGTTTGTGTTAAAAAGAGGAATGGCAAACCTTTGTGAATTTTGATGGATGTGTTGTGACTGAATTGAGCTATAGTGTGAATCTAAATATTGTTCATTATCAATATCTTGGTAATCATAATAACCTAAATTGTTACACTCATCATTATCATATTTATTTTGAACCAGTGGAATGATAGAGTTGATTTACGTTGTATCTATATATTTTACCTTGATAAATTATATTTTTGAATTATTTACCTTAGCATGTTCCATAAATCCCAAACATTTTTGACCAACATTTTCATCTGCTTAAATAATAATAGTGATGCATTGGCCATACTTGCCCAAACCTTGACCATGATAATCAAATAGTTGTAGATATTTTGAACCAAACCCATACTATTTTTCAAGTTGAGCCTCATCTTTTAGAGGTATATTTTCATCATTTACTTATTATATTTGTGTTTATTGTAATATTTATTGCTCAGATTGTGCTTTATGAGCCTTTGGTTGTTTTTGAGTTATGATTTAGTAACCACTTTTGCACTATTTCTAAATTTGACCCTTTTTGAATTTGTACATGTGCCATTGTATGTTTTTGGGATGATGTGTTAATATTTTAATCATATATATCAATTACCTATTGTATTTTCCATTTTAATGTTAAACATGAATAAGTGTGGTGCCCATGCATTCTATGATATGCACAATAATATATGGATCTCCTCACTAGATATATAACAGGTAGGTCAATAAAGTTAGATTTAATTATTTTCCTTAAAACATTACTTAAAATTATATTTGATCTTTTGATATTTTTCAAATCATTAGTTATAGATGTAATTTTTTGTGATTTCTAGTTTTGATATATAACATTACTTAGCACCGATTTAATAGGTGAATATGCATATACATGATTAACACTAGTGTGCTCTAAAAATTTTTGTTTTTTAATATTATTTCCCAATATTGTAATATTTTCATGTAATAGTTGATTTCAAGTTTTAAATTCTAAAATTAACTGACTCATAGTGATAATTTGATCCTTTATAGTATCACAAGTGCAAACCTTAATTGTTTTTTATTGAACATATAGGTACACACCATATAGAAAAGATGTGAAGTCATGGATAGGTTTAGTATGGGTATTAATATAAATATTATAGGTTTTTTCCTCTCATGGAGGACTAATAACATGGACCTGGTTAGAGGGAAATTAGTTATCACCCTCATAGAGATGAGAAGGAGAAGGAGATTATTTCATGTGCATAAAATATGAGATTAAAACCTAAAAAATGGTTATTAGGGTATTTAATTTATGGAATAAATAAAATAAAATATATTGTAACTAATATAGGATATCATTTACATATATGCTCATATATTTTTTTAATTGATTCTAAATAAAAGGAAATAAACATGAAAATGAAAAAAGAAATCTTTGTAGAAGACCTTTTATAACTTTCCAATGCAAAGTTTAGACAAATTAAAATAAAAAAATATAGGGATATGAAATATGTAAAATTATAAGGTTTAAAACATAAACCCTAAATTTATTCTAAGGTTAGGGTTTTTTACTGATTAAAGTAAGTTGATTTCATTAAATTATTAAAATTTTAAGAGTTATGGAGTTTAATCCCTAGGTTGTTAAAGAGTCTGAGTATGGTAAATCAAAGAATCCATATATGAGTATCTGAAGCATGCTTTATTGCATGCCCTAAAAATGAAGTAATCATAGATTAATACTTATTTAATACATATCAAAATAAAATATAAATCTAAGTAAAGAGATAAGATAGGGTAAATTAATGAGTATACCTTATTAGGTATGTAAACCAATGCATAAACTTGGTGATATCATCTATGTAGCTAGTGATCAATCAATGAAAAGTTTGGATTGAGTTTAATAACTTGTTCAATCCCCATGTTTGGGTGGCTCAAGAACTCAAGTAGACTATGACTCCATCATTACCTACCAATGTGTAGTAGATTCATCTACAACTAAATTTCATAATGTAACTAAATTTTTATGACTAAAACTATTTATAAGAGATATGTGACCACTTGGGAAATCTAGAATGAAAATTAGATCAGGGGCCTCTCGAGTACTTTGGTATGTAGATCAGGGACTAATTGATAATGACAACCACTACAGATAAAGTAAGACATCAAATTTAGTACTCACTAGTGCAAATGGTGTCTGGATTAAGAATATAGATAATGACATGGATTTTTTCATTCCATCTGATTAAATAGTGCAAAAGTGATCATATAGAAATAATGTGCCATGCACATGCCCCCAAATTTAATATCTAAGCATGTGGATTATAAATTGAGTTAAAATAATATGTATCTAAACATATGAAATTGAAATAGGAGTTACCATGATGTTAATTATGCCCCTAATATAAGCAAACTAGAATGAATCTATGTTAAACTGATAATCTATAACTAAAACTATGTAAACATGGATTGTACCTATTATACTTTTCTAGTAAATCTAGTTTTTGTGTTTTTATGGATACTATACAAGTAGTTCCATACCTTGTAAGTATAACCATAGTACTAATGTCCAATTTTAGCACTAGTGTCCAACTATGTTATTTTTTATAAAACTAACTCTAATCTCTATCTAACTATTTTCCTAAAAATGAGCTCTATATATTCTACCTATGTCATAAATTTTACTCTAAGTGCATTTAGATGTCCTAATATCTATGACAAACCTCTATGAATGCCCCCTCTTTTTAGGGGAGTTATTTATTATGAGCAATAACTATCCTCAAAATAAAAATCTATGCATGATATGTCGTAGCCTGAGCATATATGATATTTCTCAAGATAGATAGAATAATATAAAAATATGTATTGTCAATAAATTTGAGTAATAAACTAAGTAACTACCTAGTGAGATGAGGCATGATGTCCATCAAAACACCTAGGTAGGAAGGGGATATGCATGAGGTCCCTCATGACATCTAAAACTAGAGTGTGTAATAAGTAAGAGACAAGATTCATGGCCATAATACATACATGAAGGCATACATACGACACACATGAGGCATACAAAGTAGGCCAAGTGGCCACAATACAAGGGACATGGGCACATGTCACTAAATTTGATATATTAATACATGCAAGAATATGTTCAAATGTCCAAATATGCAAACAATAAGCAAGTTATCATGGAGCCACATTGAAGGACACATTCAAATGTCCACATACACAATCAAAAAAGCACACACAAGGACATGGGCCCATGTACAAAGCATACATATAATGAAAGGAATTGGCATAGAGCCATAAAAAAATGGCATATGAAAATTCCTTCAAGTAGATGTAGAAGTATAGAAACAAAATGAAGTATAAACCAATAAATCTAAAACTGAAATTATGCATGAATATGTGGTACAAATCTATATAAAAGCAATGATATACATAAATTGAGTCGAGAGTGGTAATAGTCAACAAAAAGTGTGTGTAGTGTAGGATGATCAATTTGAAGATATAAACAATGATAAATATGTGATATATAATATATAAATATGTAACGTAAAAATTGAAATTATGTATAGGATGCCCCCAAATTGGTAAATGTATAAAATTAGGAATGTCTGTATATGGCCCTAATGGGTAGATAGTAGAAAATTCAGATTTGTGTGGTGGACCTAAGCCCTGTATTTATCTAAAATAACTATACTAACATATATAACATATGTATTACCTAGAAAGTATTATAAATGTAAATATGAAAATGCATACAATCTAAATTTTGTGTTTTTGAGAAATATTTGAATGATTTTATATTTTGAGCATGTTATATTATGTTTTTCTTTTCTAGATATAATCTATGTACAAACGAAATTAAAATGAAACTATATAAAAGTATCAAGAATAAAGGAAACTATGCACAAATAAGGAGGAACATAATAACCAATGAGTCTCACAAAAGCCCCACTATTAATATGGTTTATGTAAAAAAGAGGAATGGTAAGCCCTCATGAAGTGTGATGGATGTGTTGTGACTAAATTGAGCTATAGTGTGACCTTAATATTATTGATTGTCAGTATCTTGGTAATCATAAGTACCTAGATTGTTCTACTCATCATTATCATCTTGATTTTGAACTAGTCAAATGCTCGAGTTAGTTTCTATTGTATCTGGATATTTTACCTTGATAAATTATATCTATGAATGATTTATCTTAGCATTTTACATAAATCCCAAACCTTTTTTTACCAACATTATCATTTACTAGAATATGAATAGTGATGCGTTGGCCATGTTTTCCAAAACCTTGACCATGATAATCAAATAGTTGTAGATATTTTTGACCAAACCCATACTAATTTTAAAGTTGAGCCTCATTTTATAGTGGTACATTTTCATTTTTTACTTACTTTATTTGTGTTTTATAAACATTTTTTGTTCTGAGTTATGATTTGGTAACCACTTTGTATTATTTCTAAATTTGACCCTTTTTAAATTTGTACATGTGCCATTGTATGTTCTTATAATGATATGTAATTGTTTGAGTTATCCATATCAGTTACCTATTGTATTTTTATTTTTAATGTTACACATGAATTAGTATGGTGCTAATGAATTCTATGATATGCACAATAATATCTAAATCTCCTCACTAGATGTAGGTAGGTTGATCAATTTAGATTTAATTATTTGCCTTAAAATCTCACTTGAACTTCTATTTGATATATGAATACTTTTCAAATCATTAGTTATATGTGAACTTTGTTGTGATTTTTGGTTTTGTATATAACATTGTTTGGCATATGTTGAATACGTGAATATTCATAAACATGATTAAGACTAGTGTGTCATAGAGGCTTTTATTTTATAATAGGATTTCACAATGTTAGAATATTTTCATGTAATAGCTGATTTTTATTTGTAATTCTGAAATGAACCTACTCATACTGATAATTTAATCCCATATAGTATCATAAGTATAAACCCTAGTTATTTTTTATTGAACATGTAGGCACACACCCTCTAGAGAAGAGGTGGAGGCAAGGATAGGCTGAGTATGGGCATTAGTAAAAATAGTATAGGCTACTTCATCTTGTGGAGGAGTGAAATCATGGACTTGGTTAGAGGGAAAGTAGCTATCACCCTCATGGAGATGAGGATGAGAAGGAGATTATTTCTTGTGCATAAGATATGACATTAAAACCTAAAACATGGTTGTTAGGGTATATAATCTATGAAATAAATCAAATAAAATATATTGTAAATGATATAGTACATCATTTACATATATGTTCATATATTTTTGAGTTGATTCTAAATGAAAGGAAACAAGCTTGTAAATGAAACAAGAAAACTTTGTATAAGGCATTTATCACTTTCTAATGCAAAGTTTAAACAAAATAAAATTATAAAATATAGGGATATGAAATATTAGAAGGTTGGAAGTATAAATCTTAAAGGTAGTCTAGGGTTAGGTTTTTTGCATTGTTTAAGGTAATTCAAATTTATTAAATGATTTAACTTTTGATAATTATGGAGTTTAATCCCTAGGTTGTTAAAGAGTCTGAGTACAATAAATCAATGTATAAAATATTTAATAAATACATCAACTGAGTTGTGTAATAATTGACCTAATCTAATATTTGTAAAATAGTAATGAATGACAAATAATTACTTATCTAAAAGTTGACTAAGATAAAGGACCTAAAAGCTAAAAACTAGTAGAAGAGCTAGTCTGAGTGTTATAAAAAGGATCCAAGTGTCAAAAACCCTCTTAGATAATAGTAATATATAATGGATAGTAGCCTTATGGTGTTAGCATCCAATTTTGGTGCTAATTTTCTCTATGCAAGAACTGATCTATATTTCTTATGGTAGTTGTGTTTGAGTGTGTTAAGCCTATTATTATGTGGACAATCCGTGCTTCACTTTCTATGACCTATTTAGACTAATTTTGTATTCTATACTTAGACCTCCATGTTGTTAGGGTATTTGAGTGGAAAAGTAGAAAAAGTGTGATGTTATTTGGGTAGGCTAGACATCCTCAACACCATGTTATTATGAGAGTTTCATACATACCAATACTCTGAGGAGGGATAAAGCTTGATGTAGTTCTCCACACCTAAGTGATGGTGTAAGTTAAAGTGAAACTAATATGGATGTTATTTTGAGTGCTTTGAGTGAAGGTTGAGACTCAAAGTATGTGTATTGTAAGTTTAGGATGGTTATATATGACTATATGTATAATTAGGATAGAATAAGGATCAATAACCTTAATTGAGCATAATTTATTCATAGTTTGTTTTACATTCATTTGCATCTAATTTCCATCTATTGAATAAAGTGATAAAAGTGATGAATATATATTGATTTTATGTTTTTTGGGGTTTGAAATAGGTCTATGTTAACCCTAACTATCTTTGGAATTGAAAATATATCCATTGGGGCTAGAAAAAGGGATAAGGACAATATCATCGAATTAGGACACTAGCATGGGTTGCTAGTGTCCAAACTATGAAACTAATCTAAGGGTGGTAGAACATGAGGTACAAGGGACCTATATTGATAAGGAAGGGTGAGATACTAATTTTTAGAGTTCTATAGATGCATAAAGACCACACAAAATATGGATAAGTTCCTATATAGGTCCTAAGACAGGAATAGGTCTAAACTAGGGATGTGTGGTCTCAGGTAACATTCATTACACTCAAGTGACATTTTAGATGACTACACAATCATTATATCTAATAATGGTAGATCATTTAAAAATAAATACATGAAATCCCTGTATACCTAATTATATATTATCATAAAAGGTCCACTCTCTATTTTCATCAAGGTAACAACCAAGTTGAGGCATCAAATAAAACCATTATTAATATTCTTAATAAGATTGTCAATAGAATTGGTCACAATTAAAAATAATTATTATTCATTTTCTTGTGGGATTATTCTACCAGTACCCACACACCTATATGAACAACTCCATACTCTTTAATTTTTGGTTCTGAGGCCATTATCACTATACACATCAAGTTTTCCTCTCTTTTAGTTTCTTTGTAGAATATCATTGATGATTAATAATATAGAGTCCTCATATTACAAGAATTGGAGCTATTAAATAAGAAAATGTTATTTAAATTAGACCATTTTAGATACTATAAAAATAGTCTATGTTTCAACTATAACAAATGTATTCTTCTTAAAGAGTTTGAATTTGGTGCTTTGTGTTAAAACAAAATTAGAAGAATACCAATGGTGAGCATAAAAATAAGGGTAAGTTTGAGGCCAATTGGGTGTGTTTGTATGTTATTATTGAAAATTATAGTTTTTGGGCATATAGGCTAGCTACACCAGAGGGATAAGAGATTTAGGATCCTATGAACATTTTGCATCTCAAATGCTTCTATGTTTAACTAGTTTAAACCATTATTTATAAGAATCCTTGCTCTAGGGCATCCTTTGTGCCATTCATCCTTGATTAATATTAACTAGACCATTATTATCATTACTCATATTTCATTAAAATTACATGACCTTTATTATGACCAACATCTGTTACATGTAGATTCAGAGAACATTTTTGAAGCCACTCCATGTTGATCAGTATTAGCAGGCTCTTTTCAAACAAGTATGTTAAGGTACATCAATATGTGTTTTAATTGTTTGGTAGTTATTTAATATGTCATATAAATACTTATACCCATTTATTTACCCATTTTGTGCCTTCCTATTCCTATCTTGTTTTTTCATGGGATTTCCCTTTACTTCATGTTTTGTTATTGGTTTATGGTCGTTACCATTGTAGCTAGTTTAGCTATTATTTGAGCCCCTACCTAAGGTTGTTTTTAATTTTCTAGATTGTTAATTGTAATTTTTTACATATTACTTTGATTTACTTATTCCAAAAACCCAAACACATTGAAAAGACCTAAAAAATCATAAAAAATAAAATATTCAAAAAAATGGTTTAAAATCTGCATGAGATATCTAAAGCTGCAAAATCTTTGGCCCTTTTGTCACCCCTTTTAATAGTGAATATTTTTAATATTATAGGTGGGAAACCTTATCAAATACCAATAATTTACAATCATCATTACTATTACTATATTATATCCTCTCATTTTAGGAGAACTACATCAACCTGAGGTTTATAAAGACTATGCAAGCAATGTTTGGATGTTTGAGGCATCTTAGGTCATCTCAACCACTCTTAATTATTTATTATATTACCATTTATCTTTACCATTTCCATTATAGTATCACTACTTTTTGATCACTCTTATGCACCTACCATTTCATGAGAAACACCTCTCTTACACTCTTTTTGTGAGTAACCATTTCCTTACTCTCTCACCTTTTTGCAAGTAATAATTATCTTACACTCTCACCATTTTATGATACATTAATATTATTCCTCTAAAAATATTTTTATCTACTTTTCATTAATTTTATTCTATCCCAAATCCTATGAGAACTATATTCATCCTGAGGTATATACAGACTATGTAGGTAGTGTCCATTTACATGAGGCATATAGGGGCAGCTTGGCCATCCATTCCTTATTATTTTATTACCCATTTCTTTGGCCTAATAATAGCTTGATCCTATCCATCAACCACTTAAATTTGGGGGTAAATATCCAAGTGTAATATCTTATTCATCACACATACTCAATTATTGATTATGTAGTTGAGTTATATCTTCTTGCATTGTGTTTTTATGTGTTTTACTTATATAATTACTTTATTTTTTTAAATTTTGGTTATTTTATTTCTTGTTTGTGTCTAATTATTTTTTTTCTACACTTAAGCCTTGATAATTCATATATTGACCTTAAGTTTTTAAATTTACATTTAAACTATTTTTTAATGTCTTTTGTTCAAATGGGTTATGTTTTACACTTAGGTCTTAATGTTATTTATCATGATCTTAAGTTATAAATATTTTCATATAAATTATTTGAAACATAATTGACATAAAATGTTATCATAGGTTATTTATACTTATGGTGCATATTATCATTCAAAAAATAAAAAACCAAGTTCTCAAGTTTTATATGCTAATGTTACACTGAAAGAATCTCTCCAAGCATGATATATCTATCTAAAATATGATAAATATTTCATTTCATGTTATTCAATCACATCACATGACAAAATTTAAAGAACACATGGCTATCTCTATGTTAATTAAGGACATGCATCTTCTAAGTAAGCATATACCATTTAGTCATACCACATGTTATATTCCTTAAATAAACACAAAGTGTAATATCAACTAGAAAGAAAGATAACATAATCATGGAAAATAAATAAACATCAATATCCATATTTTTCTCAAAAAACTTATATCTAACATCTCAGTCAAAAAAACATGGGCATCATGTATAAAAAAATAATACTAGAATCTATGTAAAACATATAATCAAGGAATTAAACATCATATATATATCAAAATCATAATTTTATACATTTAGAGAATACATACATCTCATACATATAAAAAATGTGGAACTACAACCAAAATATTAGCTTTGTCTCTATTCATCCCTAGTGGGACTTTACTCAAAACTCTACCCTATACTTGGCACTAGTAGACATGGTGGTGGTATCTTCATGAATATATAATGTAATGTAATATAGGTCAATAATCTTTTTGACATTGTTATATGACATGATTTATAGGTTTGACTGGTCCTCTTGTTGTATATTTACTCTTTAAAGGAAAGATACCTACCCTATTTTGGCACTACTAAATCATATATTATGTAATAGTAAGTATCATCATCTTTCACCCTTAAGGAGCCATAATTCACCCATAAGGCATCATCCTTATACTAGATCACATCAACTAGTGATATATCCATGCCTTGATCTAACATAATATGTCCTACCTCATCTCACTCTACATATAGCCTCTAAACATGTACTTGGGATTTGTCTCACTATGTGCATGTCCTATCTCTTTCTTTGATGGTTGTCTCAATCATAACATCCTATATCATGATTTGTCCTTGAAGGGTAGTCATCTAGGCAACCTACCCTCTCAGTGATGAAATATATGTATCATGGGTTATAATGATACCCTATAGCCTACCAAATCATATGTAGATGTTCATAGTCTATATGTAGAGTGATATGATTTAGGACATATTTTGTTAGATCAAGTAATGGACATATAACTAGTTGATGGTTATCTCAAATGTAGCATCTCGTGTCATGAGTTGTCCTTGAAGGTAAGTCATCTAGGTAACCTACCCTCTCAGTGCTGAAATATATATATCGTGGATTATAATGATACCCTATAGCCTTGTGGTATCCCCCTAAGCTACCAAAAAATTAGTTCATAGCCTTACCACATCCTACTCAATACGTTAATATCTTTGTTAATCTATTTTTAATCTCTCACTATAGTCTATATATAAGGGAATGATACTCTATTGATCTAGTAGTCCTCAAGGTCCTTGTCTCATCTATACCGTACCAAGAGCCACCAACTACAAACTTTGTCATATCTATATCTATAGGATGGCTATGTCCTCCATATCCACCCACATCCTATCTTTCCTCTATCTGTGATCTTGAATATATCACTAAGGGTGAAAATGATGTGTCTTGGGCCTATAAAACCTAGTTAAATTCATAACTACCAATTGTGTAATTTGTTGCAAGGAAACTATAAAACTTGCTAAGGGGAAACCTATGGTACAACCTACTACATTAATACTCATCCATGTACCTTTCCATGTAATTTTTTTATCCCTATATTTACCCATATGAAATTTTTTATACTAGGCCATGTCTCTATCTCACCATCCTCTAATGTTATCTTGGATATTAAGACTAGTGTCAGGTCAAGCATGTGGACCTAGAACCTATCCACCGTGTGACATATAATATGTAATAATGACATCTACCATGCCTCTTGCATATATATTCCATGCCTCATACATATTTATACACTATTGTTACATATCTAACTCTCAATCATGTCTACTTTATGAAGTAGTGGCCTTGACTGCATCATCTCGTAGGTAACATGAGGAAAGAAGTGTGGTCCCTTAGGAACATCCTTATATAATCCAAAGTGTCATGAAACCTAATAAATATAGTACCACTCCACTATAAATTCATGTCATCTTATAATGTAAAAATGTTTGAGGATGTATTGGGTGACAAATCCATCTTGTACCCAATAAAACTACATGAACATGTAAGGATGCTAGATAAAATCTTCATCTACCATCTAATCTAGGTCTTGATAATAATAATAATAAAAATATCCTTTATGGCCTCTACATTTAAACACTATTTGGCTCTAACTTAATGTTAGTGGGTCCAGAGATCCTAATTGTATCCTCTAACCAACTGGCCACATAATCTCTATGTGATCGCATGCCTAGACCTATAGCAATGTGTTTGGCCCAATATTCTTACCACTCTTTTAGCTATCATACATAGATAATGATATAAATGAGCTAGTAATATAGGTCACCATTCAAAGCATTTGGTAAATTCAAATATATCTCTTACCAGTCATATCAATATAATCTAGAGGAACCACCCAATCTTGTTTTGTAGTAAGATGCATCAAAAATTTCCATCAAAATCATCACCTCTCTAGGCACTGAGGCCTATTCTAGAGGTGGCAAAGCCAAACCATTTCCATATCCTATAGCTAATGCTACATCACCACCCTTATCAAGGATGACATCTAGTGGAAATTCTAGATCGTTTAGGGCATCAATTTATATGGCCCCACCCTCTATCATAATGTTTGTGATCCCTATCAGGTCTCCCAATATGACTAGCCTACTATGTCATATTGACTAAATCCTCAGTCCCTAATTAAGAAGTCATATAATCCTCCATACATATTCTAAGGTCATCATCACCTCACATGTTGATAAATGAATGGCCAATGTATTATAATTATAGTTCTCAATAATAATTGACAAATAAACCTTGTTAGATTGAATAGTTGGCATCTATCTCACATGATGTAATCCTAACACCTCTAAGAATACCACCATTTCTTCAGTCATGATACTAGGAAATAATAACACTATTGATCACCACTCATGAATTTTCATGACCTTCATTATCTTTTACATATAAAAAATATGTCAAAGTCACTTCACAAATCTATCTATTTATTCTAGCTAATCCATATTACCACTTTCTTTGACTTTTAGACTTAGTAATATATTCTAGCCTAGTTATTTTTTTCTTATACTTGCCCTAGTTTTTTCTCAAGGATATCACCATTTTATTTGAAATATAACTATTTTATAAGATTTTCCTACCATTTTGGAGGATGTCCTCATCATTTTCTCTATTTTTATCTACTTTGTCAATATTTTCTTGGTGAGTTTATTATTTTATTAGCATTCCCACTGATTAGCATATTGATCTCATTTTTAAAAGTAATTACTCTATCTTGGTGATTTATATCCATATTCATTATTTAGCTAATTTCTCAAAAAAAATTCCATTAAATTCATTTTTCATTCAAATACACAACTTATCAACTTTTATGATTTCCAACCATTTTGGTGATGTCACCGAATTGGCCACACTCTCACCATTTAGCTAGTGATATCACCATTTGTATGAAAAATATCACCATTTTCAATTTTTAAAAAAAAAATAGGTTTACCATTTCATGATTTTCCTAATGGTATTAAATTTAATTAATGAAAAAAATTGACTAATGAAAACTATACTTACCAATGTCCTGCTCTGTGTTGGTTATTGGTATTCTGACATGCGCTTACTAAGGTACTTATGGTGTGGGATATGAAATATTTTTTTATCCTATTATACACAATACCATAGCTCCATATTTCTATATTTGGAGGGAGAAAATGAATATTTTTCACGTCCCATGGGGTGATTTTATAGCCCAAATTTTGAATTTTTCCCTAGCCCTTTTTGTGTTCCATTCTTATTCTTAGGATGCTTCTTTTTTTCTCCTTTGTATATTTTTCATCTCATTTTCTCATAATTACTCTATTTTTCAACCTCTTCTATTAAAACACATGCCATTTTTTCCATTCAAGGGCCTATATGTCAAACTTACCATTTCCCTTACATTCTCACTATTGTTTTAGCTCTCTTATGCACTCACCATTTTGTGAGAAACAACTCTCTTACACTCTTTCAATTTTGTGAGTAACCATATCCTTAATCTCTCACCTTTTTTTAAGAAATAATTATCTCACACTCTCACCATTTTGTGATCCCTTCCTATTTTTCCTCTACAAAGCATTTTCTCTAGTTGTCATCACTTTTATTCTATCCCAAATCTTAGGAGAACTATATTTGTCCTGAGGTCTATACAAACTACATAGGTAGCATCCATTTACATGGGGCATATAGGGGCATATTGGTAACCCCTTATATATTATTTTATTACCCATTTATTGGTCCTAATCATCCATTCATCATATCCATCATCCCATTGAATTTGAGCGGGGGATATCCAAGTGCAATATATTATTAATCACACATACAAAATTGTTGACTATGTAGTTGAGTTATATCTTCTTGCATTGTGTTTTTGTGTCTTTTACTTATCTAATTATTTTTTTAAAAATTTAGCTTGTTTGTGTTTAATGTAACTTGTTTTACACTTAAACCTTAATTTTTCATATCTTGACCTTAAGTTTTTACATTTATATTTAAACTATTTTTTGGTATGCATTTTGTTCAAATGTGTTATGTTCTAAACTTAGGTCGTAATGTTATATATCATGATCTTAAGTTATAAATATTTAAATTTAAATTATTCCAAATTTAATTTACATACAATGTTATCATAGGTTATTTATACTTATGGTTCATATTATCATTTAAAAATTCAAAAACCAAGTGCTCAAGTTTTATGTACTAATGTTGAACTGAAAGTATCTCCCCAAGCATGATATATCTATCTAAAACATGATAAATATGTCATTTCATTTTCCATAATCACATCACATGACAAAATTTTAAGCACACATGGCTATCAATATGTTAATTAAGGGCATGCATCTTCTAAGTAAGCATATACCATTTAGTCATACCATATGTTACATTCATTAAACAAACACAAAGTGTAATATCAACTATAAATAAAGATATCATAATCATGGAAAAATAAACATCAACATCCATATTTTTATAAAAAACTCTAAATATAACATCTCATTCAAAAAAACATGGGCATCAGGTATAGAAAAAATAATACTAGAATCCATGTATAACATATACTCAAGGAATTGAACATCATATATATCTCAAAATCATAATTTTATAAATTGTGAGAATATATACATATAATACATATAAAAAAATGTGTAACTAAAAAAAATTATTGTCTCTAGCTCCATTTGTCCCTAAGGAGACTCTTCTCAAAAATCTAGCCTATACTTGGCACTAGTGGACATGGTGGTGGTATTCATATGAATCTCTAATATGATGTGGGATAGACCACTAATCTCTTTTGGGGTTTTATATGAAATGATCTAGAGGTTTGATTGGTCCTCTAGTTGCACATGTACTCTCTAAAGGAAGATCCCTACCCTCTATTTTAACTATTAAATCATATAGTCTCTAATAGTAAGTAACCTCATCCTTCACCCTTAGGGCATCATAATTCACTCGTAAGGCATCATCCTTATCCTAGATCACATCAACTAGTGATTTGTCCATTCATTGATCTGACATAATATGTCTTACCTCATCTCACTCTCCATATATCCTCTCAACATCTACATGGGATTTGTCTCACTATGTGAATGTAATATCTCATTTATTGATGTTTGTCTAAATATTAGCATCTTGTATCATGAGTTATCCTTAAAGGGAAGTAATCTAGGCAACCTACCGTCTTAGTGATGAAATATATGTATCATGGGTTATAATGGTACCCTTTAACCTTGTGGCTTCCCCCTAAGCTATCACCAACTTAGTTCACAGTCTTACCAAATCCTACTCAATAATTTATATCTTTGTTAATCTATTGGTAATCGCTCAGTATAGTCTATATATAAGGGCATGATCCTCTATTCATTTATAAGTCTTTGAGGTCCTTAACTCATCTATACCATACCAAGATCCACCAACTAAAACCTTTGTCATATCTATATATAGAGGATGGATTTGTCCTTCATATCCACCCACATCCTATATATATTCCATCTTTGATCTTGAATATATCACTAAGGGTGAAAAATATGTGCCTTGGGCCTATAAAATGAAGTTAACATATTACCTAAGGATCATATCAACCAACTATGAAATTTGCTAAATAAGAAACTATAAACCTTGCTAAGGGAGAACCTATGTTACAACCTACTACATTGAGACTTATCCATGTACTTTTCTATTTAATTTTTCTTGTCCCTATATTTACCAATATGGAGGTCCCTATACTAGTCCATGCCTCTGTCTCACCCTCCTTTAATGTTTTCATGGTTATTAAGACTAAGGTCAAGTAAAATATGTGGGCCTAAAACCTATATAACATACCACATATAATATGTAATAATGACATATACCATTCCTCTTATATATATTCTCTATTCCTGTTACATATTCCCACACAATTGATTGCATATCTAACTCCCTATCACCTCTACTTTAAGAACTAGTGCCCCCACTCCTTCATCTCTTAGGTAACATGAGGAAATAAGTGTGGTCCCTTAGGAACTCTAGTCATATAAATGTCAAAATTAGTAGCTTGAGTGTGGATTATGAATCCTAACCCATAGGTCCCTCTTATATGCACTCTTGACCCTTCTAGGCACTTTTTTGTTGATTCTTAGTCATCTGTAGGCTTCTAAGATCTAATTCCAACTCAGTCAAACCCTACTTTATATGATTATTACATCCCCCCTAGTCTTGTACTTGTAAGACAATAGTGCCCAACTTGGACTATAGCACTAGAACCTAGGGTGCCCCATTTTTAGCACTCTTATCCAATCACATTTCAATCCTAAGAGACCATTTTATCTTGACTCATCTTCCTCATTATATCAGCCTAGCGCAAATGAATTTAACCCATTACCAATAGATCTCTATAAAATCCCATTCAAAGTTAATTTAGAAGGGGTTGGAAAATATTATAAAAGTAAACAAGAATACAAACAATAACACTAAGGAAAATTTATCTATTCTCTACCTGCAACCATCCAATACAAGTACCAGCATATTCAAACTCTCACACCAATCCCTAACCAACTTAAACACACCTAGTTTAACATTTTTAAAGCCACATAACACTATTGAACAAAGCACATCAAGTGGGAGAAATACATATTAATTGATCCCTCTTCAGAGTATTAGTGTGTATATAGTATGCCCACATAAGGGGTGTGGATACACATTCAGTACATCTTACACACACTAACATCCCCCCTCTTTTTCAAATTTTATTCAAACATACTAAAATTATAGGGTTTAGAGATTAAATTAGATATATAAGGAGCTCCATCAATATTAAAAACTCAATATTGTATAGGTAGGCTCACATAGGGATAACAGACAAAACCTAAAAAACTCAGATCTCTATGACTAGTTTAGACAATAGTTGTAGGACTTGGACTATAACACCAGACCTCAAAATGTCATATTTCTAGTGCTCCTATCCTTTCACCAAATGAAAGCCAGATCTATGTTCATGACACTGTCCTAATCCTACATAGCCAATTTTAACCTCTATTTCAAATGTATCAGCTTAGTTTTAAGATAAGTTACATTTCTCCTCTTTCATTACTTTTTTATAAATCTATGAAGGTCAAATAAATTATATAAATTAGTACTATATTTATTACAATGTATTTTACTAAATTAGTCAACTTAGACATTTAACTAAATTAGGAATAATACTCTAATATTCCCAAAATGGTTAAATAATTTGGTAAACCCAACTTACTTTGTTTGTACATAAAAACCCTAGAAACCCTAAGGTAAATTCCTTGCTAATTTTTTCCAATATTTATCTGATTTTTTACTTGTATATTTAAATCACAAAATTTCATTAATTTTTATAATTCCATAGTAATTTAAAAAAATATATTTTCTTTTAAACCCTAGTTGCATATACTAGGTCCCTTTAAATCATGAATTTTTTGATATTTTTTAATTTTTTACCTGTATATTTAAATCATAAATTTATATTAATTGTTAAAATTCCATAGTAATTAAAAATATACATATATATTTTCTTCCAAACCCTAGTTTCATAAACTAGCTCCCTTTAAATCAAGAACTTTCTAATATTTTTTGATTTTTTACCTGCATATTTAATTCATAAATTCACATTAATTTTTAAAATTCCATAGTAATTTTTTTTTAAAGTATTTTTTCTTCCAAACCCTAGTTGTATACACTAGGTCCTTTTAAATCAATAAATTTCTAATATTTATCTAATTTTTGACCTACATATTTGAGTCATAAATTCACATTAATTTTCAAAATTCCTTAGTAATTTTTTAAAATATCATTTTTCAAAACCCTAGTTGCATATACTAAGTCCCATTGCTTTTGAGGTATCACCTTACATGTTTGTGAGCTTCGTATCATTTTTATGCATTTTCTAGTTTATTATTCTTAGGACTTTACATTTCTTATATTCAGTACATTCCTTCCATAAAACTTTGCTTATTACAAAAAATTCAATTTGTGTTCCTATAACAATGGCCCAATACACTAGTTTTGATGAAACTGATAAGAGGGACATTAAAAACCTTTTAACTAAACATCTTGATGTGAAAGATGACATGATTAAAATACTACAAGAAGAACAAAAAGTGAATAATGGTTAATCTTCTCTAACTATAGAGAAACTAGTTGTAAATGACACTATGGGGGTAACTATGTCTCAACAACCCCCTATAGCAGCCTAACCTTCCTATGAGGCACCAATAGTTATGACTAATACATCTTTGTCTCTTGATGTGGTTTCCCTTATGAAAGAGATAAAATATCTTCAATGTAAGGTGTTATATCTTGAGCAAGGTGCCTCTAGACCTACATAGGCTTTGGATTCTTTTGCTCTACTTCATAAATCATTGGCATGTCATATTGCTTCAACAACCTTACTAGAAGGTTTTGTTCAACTCAAGATTATTATATATGATGACAAAGGTGATCTATTAACACACTTGAGATATTTTCACATAGCATGATTGGACTATGTGCCAAATTAATGGCTACTAACCAAGTTATGTCCATGGGGTCTAAAATAATATGCTTTATAATGGTTCTATAGTCTACCGAATCAATTGGTCAATGCATTTAATCTTCTAGCCAACATGTTTTTAGCTTATTTTATCATTAAAATTGGTGGTAAGGTTTATTATGCCTAAGTTGTATAACAAAAACAAAGTTCAAATGAACAACTCATAGATTATGTTCTTCAATATAAGACTATCTTGGCTAAGATGACTATCCCCATGGCCACTCAAGAGTTATAATATTGCTTCAAACAAAGTCTTCTACTAGCTTTACATGAATCAATAATGTTCCAAAGATTCTCTTCCTTCACTGAGTTATGTCATACGCTAAAGGAAAGGGAATTCGAGCTAATTTGAATGGGCAAACTCAAGTACACAAATATATTAGAAACAACAAACAAGAGTAATAGTAAAGTCACATACAAAGTAAATTTCAATGATAATAAAATTCCAAATCAACCTATAGTTAATGCAACTTTAGATCCCCCTCAATGAGTGATTTTATCATCACTTTCTTGATGAAATTTTTCCAATATACCATTATCTCTAGCCAATGTTTTATAGTAGCTTTTGGAATGTAATATCATATCTCTCCCTCCTATTTAGGAATTTGATCGAACAAAACCTCTTCCATGGGGATATGATCATAATGCATTTTGGAATTTTCATATGGCACCAGAACACACAACACATAAATGCATTAGTTTGAAACACAAGATATAGGACTTAATAGTTAGCAATGTTATTGATCTTGGAACTTTAGTTGAGCCTCTTCAAGTAAATAAAACACAAGACAAAGCTTTGGAAAATATTTATAGATACTTTTCCTTAACATTTCAAATAATATATAGGGGATACATAAGGTGTTAACCATGCATATAATGTACATCCTCCACCAGATACATACTAGGCACCTTCAGTTGAGTCACATCCTTTGAGTAACATGATTGGTGTGTAAAATTCTAGAGTTCTAGATAGACCTTATATCTCCTTCTCAGAGTAAGAGATATTTGAAGATGATTTAGATTACCATGCACTCTTTATTAGATCTTAAATTCATGGTCAAACTAGTTATAGTGTTCTCATAGATAATGGATCTAGAATGAACATGTGCACTATGACATTATTATAGTATTTGGTATATTCAGAGTAGGATATTACCCAAATGGACATAGTTATCAATGGATTTAGTGGGAATATATATAGTTAATTGGGTGATATTTTAATTATTCTATAGGTTGTTCCAACACATATGGCCACACCATTTACTATTATTTCTAGTGCATGAGTTTTTGATATGGTAATTTGTCGACCATAGATTCAAAAAATTTGAGCAGTACCTTCTATAGTTCATAAACACATGCAATTAATTAATGATAATTAAGTTTTTATTATTGGTGGAGTTACATATGAGTTACTACTCCCCACTTTAGATCCATCTACTATTTTACAATCACCAATTCCAATTTTGACACTAGTTTCAGTTCTACCACTAGTTTCAGTTTCTCCACTAGTTTTAGTTCTTCCTACAATTCAAATTTAGACACAATTGAGGCCTCCATCACTAGCAAAAAGATTTCATACACTTCCATACAGGTCTCTTTTATATCAAGCATAGTTTTATAATTCTAGACAAGTTCCAACTACATAATTCACACCCAAGGCAGTATCATTGAGGTCTCACATCTCTATACACAGAGCACATGTTTATAGTGCTTCTCATACTACCAGATGGGTCCCAAAGAGCCCTATGTTGTATCCACTTCTTAGAGTTATAGGGGGACCCCATAATTAATCTCTACTTTAGATATTTTAGAGCGTTTATATTATATATAGCTTTTAGAACCACAGTCTCAACCCTTCTATTGTGCTTCATAATCACCCATGATCCCTCTCCTTAATATAAGATGCCATGATTAAGAGTCTCCCATGAGACTCATTGGTTACTATCATCTCTCCTTAGACTTACTTGTACATATTTTCTTAGTTTTTCCTATACATAGTCTTTTTATGATTGATTGTACATAGCTCGAATTATCAAAAATATCAAAAACATTCAAATATGTCAAAAATCAAAAAACATTTAAATAACTCAATATACAAAAAAAACACAAAATTTCAAAATACAAAAAAATTAAAATTTTTCAAAACATTTCAATTATATGCATTATCCATGCTTTACATTTTTTCTACCATGCTAGACTGAGATTCTACTATTTTATGCTATTGTTTTTCAATTTATCTACATTACCATGCTTCACTTGATCTTTTCTGGGTGTGTCTAGTGACGTCTAGATATTTTATTAATTCACTCTACCAAATTAGGGAGAATCCTACCTATAAATTTGAGACATACATCAATATATCTACCCACTAGGAGCATTTTATACATTACTACACCATCTTGGTTATATCATTCCTACACCACACATTCTAGATATCATGTTGATGTACATTACTTACTATATTACATAGATTACTCTATCAAAACTTGATAGTATATACCACTTGGTATTTCTTAGTATATACCTAGAATTGTACTTCCTATATTGAATAATTTCACTTTTTACTTTGATTAGTTAGATGTGATTGTATTTATAGTATATTACATGCCTTATTTTCTTGTTTTGTGTATCTATATGTGATTTCATTTCTTATTTCCTATTTTGTCTCTTGTATGTACCTTAAGACATTTTCCAATGTCCTTTTCTTATATTCTTGTGTGTGCCTTAGGACATTTTACAATGTATTTTTCCTATACTCTTCTTTGTGATGATGGCCCTCATGCCAACCTTGCTTGTTTTTAATTATATGTGTATGTGGCATTTGAACATGCCTTGTATGCTTGCTTTCTAATTTGAGTGACATGTACCCATGTCCCTTGTTTGCTTGGTACCTTGGCCACTCTTATATTCTTCTTACCTTGTGTGGTTGTTTACTTGTTTGCTTCTCAACTATTTTTAATGTCATGATACACATCATGCATTATCTTGATTTTTTAGATGCCATGATAGACATCATGTTCTATCCTTATTTGGAAACTAAAAATAATAGCTAACACTTTTAGTTTTAGGTCTATACACTACACATGCTATTACATTTTCATATCTATCTAAGCATATCCTTGTTGATCAAACAATTTCCAACACAAACTATTTCATATGTTAAGACATATTTTTATTATCATTACCAATCATGTGATTTGCATCATAACACACTTGTAGGGCTCTTTCTTCTAAGGGTAGTAATTGAAAGGTATTAATTCCTACCATCAAAAGAGGGGGGAACAAATAGGGTTTTTTCAAAGATATCAAAGCTCTTACTAGTTAAAAAACCACTTTTTAGAACACTTAGAACAATAATCAGAGGTCAAACTAGGCAGAATAGACAAAAAAAATAGTAACAATTATAGAATAGTCATTAGTTTTAGCAAAGGACAATAGTGATGGACATGGAGAATAGTGATGAACACCAAGGTGTCCTAATTTTAATTCTCTTATATAAATAAAAAAAACTATATTTTCTAAAAATAGGTAGAAAGGAAAGCTTAGCTATAGTTTTGAACATACATACTAGTTTAGATTCAACAATTTTAATACAATTTTTCTCACAGAATCTGGATATAGGGGGCATCATGCACAACATGATGGTTTTAATTTATATTTTTAGATTTGGAAATTGGTATGACTTCTATATAAAAATTCATGTTACAGACACTAGTGTTTGAGGGTAATGTGCATGGCACATTTGAATTAATTTCAACCTGAGTTCAATTTGTTACCCAAACATTCTCAGTAGTTGTGTGCTTTAATCTGTCTATAGGTGGTTGGCATAATTTTGTAGTGGATTTCATAAAATCATGACATCCACATTCTTGATTGGATTCCACATAAGCCTAATTTTATTTTTTTGGAATGGCTTTCATACAAGCTTAATCTCCTCCTTCTAGAGTTGGCCAAGATTGGCCTAGTTTTTAGTACACATTCAACTATCCATGCGATATTATCAGATTATAGAACATTCATGGGATTTAGGAGTTATTTCATATGACACACATTCATACTATTATTATTTTATATCTTAACTTCATGAGGTAATGATGGATCCAAAGGGACAACCTTTGTATTCTTGAGCCACCTATATAGAGGGATTGGACATACAGTCTAAACATCGATTAACACATGCATGATCATTTAACTTCACGTAGTGGGTGATGATGGAGATAAAGGGTTAGCCTTTACATTATTGAGCCACTCTCAAGGAGTTAACCACTCATCTCCATTTGAGATATTACTCCTGGTATAACACATACCCAACATTACTAAGCATCATCTAACATCACTCAACATCACAAGAAGTTTTGTATTGATCGACAAACCCGGTGAGGTGTATTTATTCCTTTCTATTCCTCTCTCTCTTATCCAAATTTATACATTCTTATTTTAAGTATAACATATCTAGTAAGAATTGATCTACTCCTAATTTTATTTTTCATATTTTCACTTTATGATATGTTCTTTCTATGCACACCCAACATCACATAACTTCATAGGCTTCACCCTTTCAAGTAAGTTCAGGTATGCTTTCTATTTTTCCTTTATCCTAGTATTTCAATTTATTTCATCACTATAATAAAGGGGGGGGGGAAATGTAGTCATATAAAATGTCAAAATTGGTATCTTAAGTGTGGCTTGTGACACCCAACCCATAAGTCCCTCTTACATGCTCTTTTGATCCTTTTAGGCACCCTTTTATTGATTCCTAGTCATCTATAGGCTTCCAAGAGCTAATTCTAGCTCAACTAGACCCCATTATCCATGATTATTCCATCCCCATAGGTCTTGTACCTATAGGATAATAGCACCCAACTTGGACTATAACATTGTACCCTAGGGTGTCCCGTTTCTAGTGCTCTTGTCCAATCACATTTTGAGCCTAGGAGACCATTTTCTACTAATTCCTCTTTCTCATTGTGTTGACCTACATGAATGCATTCAACCCATGACCAATACATGTCTATAAAATTCCATTTAAAATTAATTTATAAGTGGTTGGAAAACATTATAAAATTAAGCAAGAATACAAGCAAGGTCATTAAGGCAAATTATCCTATTCTCTACATATAACCATCCAATATAGTTACTAGCATATTCAAACCCTCACACCAGTCCATAACCTCCTAAAACACACCTAATTTATAAATTTTTCATCTACATAACACTATTTTACAAATCACATCAAGTGGGATAAGTACATATGGCTTAATCATTATTCAAAGTATTGGTATATAGGCAATGTGCCCATCTAAGGGGTGTAGATACATGTTTAATACATCTTACACACACTAACCTCCCTCTTTCTCAAGTTTCATTCAAACATAATAAAGGTCTAGGGTTTGAATATTAAATCATATCTATAAGGATCTCCATAAATATTCAAGACTTGAAATTTCATAAGCAAACTCACATAGAGACAATGGACAAAACCCAAAAAACTTTGATCACTATGACTAGTTTAGATAATAGTAGTAGGACCTAGACTATAATGTCAAACCCTAAAGTTTCCTATTTTTGATGCTCCTATCCTTTCACCAAATTAAATATAGATCCAGGTTCATGACACTATCCTAGTCCTATACAACTAGTTTCAGCCTATGTCTAAGCCATATCATCGTAGTTTTAAGATAAGTTACATTTATCCTCTTTCATTACTATTTTTAGAAAGCTAAAAAGGTCAAATAAATTATAAAAATTAGTAATTAAATTATTAAAATATTATTTACTAATTTATTCAACTCATACCTTTAACTAAATTAGGAATAAAACACCAATATTCCCAAAACTATTAAATCAAGAACACCCTAATAGAATCCAAAGTGTCATTGAACCTGATCAGGACTATACCACTCCATTATAGATTCATGTCATCCTATAGTTTAAAAATTTGTAAACATGTATTGGGTGACAAATAGATCCTCTACCTAACCAAACTACATGAATGTGTAGGGACACCACATAAAATATTCATCTACCATCTCATCTAGGTCTTGATGATGATGATGATGATGATGATGATGATGATGATGATGATGATAATAATAATAATAATAATAATAATATCCTTTATGGCCTCGAAGGCCAACCCTTATCTAGTTCTAACTAATTTTTTTTGGGTCCCAAGATCCTTATTGTATCCTCTAACCAGTTTTCCACTCAATTTCTATGTGCTCACATGCACAAACATATAGTAATGTGTTTGGTCCAATATTCTTACCAATAATGTAGCTATTATATGTATATCATGATATAACTAAGCTAATATTCTAGGGCCCCATGTAAAGCATATAGTTAATTCTAGTATATCTTGTACCACTCATATAAATATAATTTGGAGAAACTACCAAATCTTGTTATGTAGTAATATGTTGCTAAAACTTACCATCAAAATCACCACCTATCTAGGTAATGAGGCCTATGATAGAGGTGGAAGATCCAATTCCTTTCCTTATTATACTATTAATGATCCATCACCACCCTTATTAGGGATGACATCTAGTTAAAATGATATATAATTTAGGGCATCAATTTATATGGCCCCACCCTCTATCACAATATTTATGATCCATATCAGGTCTCTCAATATGACTAACCTACCATGTCAAATCCACTAAATCCTCAGTCCCTAAATAAGAAGTCATATAATCCTCCATACATCCTCTATGGTCATCATCACCTCACATGTTGATAAAGGAAAGGTCAATGTATTAAAATTATAATGCTCAATAAGAATTGACAAATAAGCCTTGTTGGAATAAATAATTGGCATCCATGTCACATGATGTAATCCTGGTACCTCTAATAATACCACCATTTCTTTTAACATGATGCTTGGATAGAATAACACTATTCATCACCACTCATGCATTTTCATGACCTTCTCTCTCTTTTACATATAAAAAATCATGTCAAACTCACTTCAAATATCTATCTATTTCTCCTAGTTGATCCATATTACCACTTTCTTTTACTTTCAAACTTAGCAATATCTTCTAGCCTACTTAACTTTTTCTTATACTTTCCCTAGTTTTTTTTTAATGATCTCATCATTTTCTTGGAAATCTCATTATTTTATGGGATGTTCCTAAGATTTTTTAGAATTTCCTCACCATTTTCTCTATGCTTATCTACATTATCACTATTTTTTGTGTGAGTTTAATAATTTGTTGATATTCCCAATGATTAACATGTCAATATCATTGTTAAAATTAATTCCTCTATTTGGTGATTTCTATCCATATGCATGATTTTGTTAATTTATCAAAAAAAAAAATCCATTAAATTTATTTTTCATTAAAATATGCAACCTATCCATTTTTGTGATTTTCAACCATTTTGGTGAAGTCACCAAATTGACCACACTCTCACCATTTAGACACCAATATCACCATTTTTGCAAACAATCTCATCTTTTTAATTTTTTAAAAACATATTCACCATTTCATTATTTTCCTAAGGGCATTAAATTTAATTAATGAAAAAAATTGACCAATGAAAATTGTACTTACCAATGTCCTACTCTGTGTCAGTTGTTGGTATTCTCACACACACTCGCCAAGGTACTTGTGGTGTGGGATATGAACCATTTTTTTTTTTGCTCCTCTTATGCACAATACCATAGCTCAATATTTATATAGTGGGAGGAAAAAAATTAATAGTTTTCACCTCCTATGGGGTGATTTTATAGCCTATATTTTGAAATTTTCCCTAGCCCTATTTGTGTTCCATTCTTCTTCCTAGGAGGCTTCTTTTTTGCTTCTTTGTCTATTTTTCATCTCATTTATTCTAATTACTCTACTTTTCAACCTCTTCTAGTAAATCATGTGCCATTATTTTCCATTTAAGGACCTATATGTCAAACTTAATTTTTCCACCCTGACCTCAAAGGGGTATCATGGACCTCTAAAATTTTATTTGGTGCATTTTCATGAGCTCAATATTCCAGATATCAAGTAAATTCAACAAAAATGAGAATGAAATAATTTATTATAATTGTGATCATTTTAAGCGACCTTTTTATTATTTGAAATTTTATTTCATCTAAATGTCTTACAAAATAATTTAAAATAGGGTCAAAATGAAGACATCCAATTTCTACCACTACCATGTCAAAATTGCAAGTCAGAACAACTTCTCATACTAATGCACAAACTAGATCAAATACCACTAAATACTCTAATTCATCCACACATGTCACATGAAATTTTTGAATAATATTGATGCATCCCTAATTGGGTAAATTAATTTTACACAATCTTCACCTTCTTATAATTCATCTCTACTCAAATTATAACCTAGTAAATTAATGTTTTTTACCACTTGTATATGACGATTTATTAAATTCTAAGAATTGAAAAAAGGCTAATTAGTATTACTTAACTAAGAAAAAATATTTAAATATATAAGTGAAAAATACAAGCAATTAGATGAATATATAGTTTTATTAATTCAAAAAAAAATATCAAAATGACATTATTGGTCATATAAGTCAAGAATCTAAAATATCAACATAAATACAATAAATATTAGGAATGTTGATCCATGCCTATTGTGAAAAAGGATTGTAATAAATGGGAGGTTATTATTGTGTTAGTATCATAAAACAAATGAAATAGACACATGAAAATCCTAACACCTTTAGCTTAGACACTAGGGAGAGTTTAGGTAATGAAACTACATATGAAATCACAACAAAAACATAAAAGAAACATGTCTTTTACTTTCCTTGGGATCTCCAAAAGGGCTTGTTCAAGGGCTTGATATTCATGTGCATCAATAAGCCTTTAATAATGTATATTTCTTATTTCCTTCTCTCCTTGGCACCTTGGATTTGATGTCGCTTGGATTAAGATTCAAGCATGCTAACACTACTTACATGAGTTTTATGGAGTAAATCTTGCATAATAACACTACAATATCCAATAATATTTTTTTAATGAAGGGGTATGGCCTTGTATATATATATTTTAGAATTGATTCTCACCCAAGGTGAGTTAATTTTTAATTTAGTCTTGGAATGGATTTAAACTAACCCTAAGTGAGTTAAAACTAACTCCATTTGAGTTAATAGTTGTCAAGTAATTATGGTTTGTAATTACTAGGCATGGCTCTCAAATTAGATATTTTAGGAAATTTTCATAGAGATTAATAAATCGCAAAGGCAATGATGAAAGGATTTGATATTTTTATTTTTGTAATTTCCATTTTTAGATATTCATTAATTGTCAATAGATAATTCAACTAAGAATTTAATCTTATTTAATTAGTTAATTGATTCTGAATAGTATTTTTTCTCTTTCAATATTTGATAATTGATCAAGTGCCCCATTTAATGGGTCCATAGGATAAATTGATAGATGTGATGTCATCAGGTGATTAGGGATGAATTTATGAGAAGTTACTATTTAATATGATAGAATACACCAAATAGGGATGCCTCTACATGATTCTAATCATTGATAAATGATGCATGAGAAAATTTGGGATGCTTAGTGATTCCTAAGAATAATTTGTAATGATTGGTAGGAATCAGTCTAAAATCTAGATTTGGCCAGCTTTACATGTCTACAATTTTCCCCTATTTGGCAAGGTGTTACAAGATATAGACATAGTAACATATTCTCAAAGAGATAAAAGGTCATGTATGCCTATGACTTCAACAACAATGGATGTCCTCTAGATGCCTCTTGAGAGAGTGGTTGGTAAAGAAGGTTAGTGATAAATCCCTCAAAAGAAGGAAATGATGGGACCAAAAAGATAAAAAGGTGGAAAAGATTGATTTACCCACAAGTTATAATCAGTGGGATGATGAATTACCTTAGTTGGCTAGTTAAACATGATGATTTTCCTAAAGTGAGTTATAATCATCAACATGATAAAATAAAAAAATATTATAATTGGCCTAAACGTGGTTATAATCATTGAAAATAAAGATAAGGGTAACAAGAGAATGATTTTCCCAAAGGAAATTATAATCATTAAAAGTGAAAATAATGATTCTCCTACATGTGGTTATAATCATTGGAAGGATAAAATCATGCCCGAATTGGGAATAAAGAGATAATGGTTTACCTAAAGTTAGTTATAAGCATTATCATCATGAAATTGTGACCCAATTGGGAAAAATAATGAGAATGATTTTCCCAAAGGTGATTATAATCATTAACGTCTCGATAGATCAAAACACAATGATTTGCCCATTATAAGTTATAATAATTATCTCTATGGGTGGGATGATACAAAATAACTCCCCCAAAGGTGTTTATAATTAGTGGCATTGCAAGTTGCACAATATGTCAAATTGGATAATGGGCCTTACATACTAAATCCATACTCAAAGAGTAAGATTAAGCTGGTACAAATGAGTAAGATGAATTTTGGCAACCTACTAGTATGGAGATGCACATATTATCTAGTAAGGATTAAAATTCATCTATGATTTAATTAATTTGTATTGGGGAATGATTTGGGTAAATGAGTGTTTTTTTAGGTGCTAAGGAGAAGTATAATGACCTCATTAATTGTAATATATCTCGAGTTTATTTTTAATAAAACATGTGATGGTATTAATCATGATAAAAACACCATGATAACATAGCAAAAATATGCATAATGACTGACACATGATCTAATAAACAATTCAAAATAATGCACTAATGATAAAAACCATGATGACAATGTTTACATATGAATATGGATGGACTTAATTATAATTCACAAGGAATCATCCAATAAATGCAAATATACTAATTCAAGGCATAATAAGAAAGAAAACAAATAGGTAAATAGATAAATAAAAAACCAAGAAATAAAAAGGCACAAAATAAAAACAAAAAGATGAGAACAAAAGGAAGCAAACACATCAATGGTTAACTATAACGTTAACACAAACAAAGAAAAAAAAAATGACAAACATTTCCCTTAAGATATAGGAAACAATGAAACAAAAAAATGGGGGGAATAGACGAAAAAGAAGGGGGTAGTTGAGCTGACTCTAAATGTAGTAGGAAAGTGGATGCTACCTACATAGTTATATGGATACAAGTTCCAACACAAAATTTAGGCTAAATGTAGTTCTCCTAGGACATGGGATAGAAGAAAATGATGACAAAGAAACATGAGGGATGAGGTAAAGGAATATGGGAATGGGATTTTAAAATGGCAAAAGTGTGGGATGTTAGGCCAATAAGGATGGTGAACTAAATAACAAGTGGTTTATTCTAAAATAACTAGGGTTCCCAGAATCCTTAAGGCAAAAAAATGGTCATTATGGATCTTTTAGATTTTCAAGTTATATATTCAAATGGTTTTAGAATTTTTGAAGCATCTCAACTTGATTGAGATGATAAGATACAAAATGGTCCATCTTACAAAATAATGAGTGCATTCAAACTTAAAATTCTCACAAAATGGTGAGAGTATGGTAAAGGGTGACTTAACTAACCTTGACATGAATCAAGCACTACCTACATAATCCCAAAGTGGGACCTCAAGTCATTGTAGCTCCACCTCATATTAGAGTAATCTAAATAAGTAGTAGTAAATTCATAATTTAGGCAAAGTAGGCAAATGGCACAATATGACATAGCAGTGATAATATGGGACTTCAAGGCATAATAAAGGTGTTCTTAATTTTCCCATAGGTTGTTATAATTGAGAAATAATTTTATAGGTCATTAATATTAATTTTCCCATATATGGTTATAATTAGTATCACAACTATGGCACTCTAATTTTATTGAAGGTGGTTATAATCAAGAATACCTAGAATTAAATGAGACAAGAAATGAAGAATGCAACTGCCAAACCACTATCAAACTACTCCATAATATGGCCTTTATACAGAATAATAAATCAACTACTAAGAATTGATATGAATTCCCTCACTAAATGTGCCCAAGGAACCAATGGGATGGAACCAAGGTCAAAGGGTTGAGTAAGGATGGTAAAACTAACTCTAGTCAGTAAGAAAGGTATGGGAGAATTGTATAGGGTAGAATGGTATGGTACAAATAATAATGATGATAGTAAAATATAATAAAAAAGGGCCTCATAGAAAATACTTCAAGTCTCTAAAATAAAGTAACACTTAAGGTGTATGATGTCCATTGACTCATCAAGTTCATCCCCATCTGGTGTATCGAGCCTATATACTTTGAATCCATAATTTGTAATAATGATGTATGGACATATCCAATTGGGTTTGAACTTGCACTTGTGCTTCTTGTTGGTCATGGTATTTTTTTGGTTTTATTTGAGAACAATGATGAGGCCACCAATTTCTCTATTTTATAAGCCTCATCCATACATAGTATATATATTTTCTTATGTAAATCCTCATAACCATCCATGACTCTACAAATGAATGATTGAATTTATGTTATTGTGTGTGTATTAATATATATATATATATATATATATATATATATATATATATATATATATATATATATATATTTATATACAATGAATTATTGATATTTTTTCTTTGATTAGATTATACTTGTGTAACTTTATTTAATAACCATTTGAAGGATAACGTAAGGTTGTAGGATCTCGTTTAGGCAAAAAACTTACAGGATACCCTTAGAAAATGTAGGCTTCACCTACAACTTACTTGTAGACACTACAAAGTGCATGTAGTAATTTTAGGCTTCACCTATAGATTTCGCACAATCACTATAAAAAATAGAGCTATTATTGTGACTATATCTTAAGGACATATCTAGCTATTTTTGGAACTAAATAGATGACTAGAAAGGACCATAACTATTTTACAAACTCCTTACATGTAAGTAAATTTAGATGTGCTACCAAAGATGAGAAAGATAAGGATAATGGGAAGGATATAGAAAAAAATTTGAAAAATAGTATACCTTGTCTTTAACCTAGTCAAGCCTAAAACAAGTAACTTCAGTTACTAACCACATGAAGGTTGACTGGGGAAGTTTCTAATGTATTTGTATTTTTTCTAGTTTGGTGTCTTTGGTTAGAAGTTAAAAAACTACCTTCTGTATTTGATGGTAGAACTTAGATCAGATTCTTAAAGAGTTGAAATTGAATATTGGTAGTTAATAAAACTATAGAATTCATTATATTGTAATCTTCTATATAAATCTTTAATTGATATATATTTGAGTAATGATAAATTTGATTTTATAAGAAGATTTTTCAAATATATCAAAGAAGGATTGGAACTCAGTTTTGAATTAGGAAGGGCCCCCTCGGAAGGAGTTGTAGTGAAGATCCTGACCCTCCTTAGTTAAGAGTGTGTAACTAGATTTTATTATTTATTTGATTATATAGAGTGTGATGCATGTGTGATCTATAAGTGTGAAGTATTTTTATATTTATATCATAATAGTTTCATAGTATAACTATATGGTGAATTTAACATAAGTTCACTGTACTACAACTAGTAAAGCAAACTCATTTATGAATCAATAATGTATATATAGTGCTAATATCCTTGAAAAGTGTATGCACCCTAGGTTGATAATTAATATTAATCAGACTCAAGAATGTAGTATTCACTACATAATTAGTCTGCAAAACATTCTAGCATCATTGTTAGGGTGGGTGACAATTATTATTTTCTAAAATCAATCGTTGTTTTTTATGATTTGTTAATACATTGTTCTACCTAGTTAGATAAGTTGAGTGAGGACATTGTAGTGTCTTATTCCAGATGTCTAAGTTCCTATACATATATTTCCAACTGAGCAAGTTGAGTGAGGAACTATGGTGTCTTATGATATATGTCTAAGTGTCTAGAAGTAAATGGTGCATAGCCTTGAACGCATATTTATAATCTTGTAATTTACTTAGTTTATGTTTTTAAGATTTATTTCCTACAAGAGTGATTTATTTTTTGTAAAGTGTGCCTTTAATTTCTTTGATTTCATTTATTGTTTTGTAGGATAATTTTCCTACTTTCATTTCCTTTTTCTAGGATAATTTTCTTGATTTCATTTCCTATTTTCTTGAATAATTTTCCTACTTTCATTTCCTATTTTCTAGGATAATTTTCTTGATTTCATTTTCTGTTTCTTAGAGTAATTTTTCCAATTTTAGTAAATAATTTTACTAATTTTTAGAATTAAAATTTAAATTCTATATATTTTGATTTATACACTCTATTTTAATTTTTTAATTTTTGCTTATTCTGAAAAAACCTCTTACAACACTAAAAAAAAGACACTAATCCTATGCAGGATGGAAGAAGATATATTAAAGGTGTAGTAAAACATTTATATAGAGAGAAAGAGATTATCGAGGGAGATTCATACCAAATAAGCCACACATTTCTACCAATAAAGAACCACAAGTACCAATAGCAACTAAGAATCCTATTGAAAAATACATCATAAGCCTTAGGGCTCTTGAAGAAGGAAACACTACAAATTGAAGGAAGAACCTTACAAAAGAAGTATTATTGGCTTTGAAAAAGGAAATAGAAGAAGTGGAAGCATTAGCTAAATTAGTAAGGAGAAATGAAGGAGAATAACTTTCATGAACCAAACACTCTAGAAAGTAGCATCAGAACAATATTTTATCAATGATTTCTTGAACAAATCCAAGAAAGCTCAAGAGAATCTTCAGATTTCTCATTAAGAAAAAAGACTTTAGAGCAACAGATAAATATTTACTATCATGTTGACAAAGGGA
Organism: Torreya grandis; assembly: GCA_037957365.1. NCBI lineage: Eukaryota > Viridiplantae > Streptophyta > Pinopsida > Cupressales > Taxaceae > Torreya > Torreya grandis. Next base: position 474,619 of record JARHVA010006672.1, on the reverse strand, counting down.
CTGATATAGAATTTAAAGACATGATTCTAAGTACCTTTGGTATCCATATCACAAGTAAATCCATCATAAATGGAGAAGGAAACTTTGTGGATAACAACAAGACTCTAGACATAGTTACTTTTGAATTTCCTATTATAGATGCAATAGGTATAACACAAATAAAAAATATCTCACCCCTAACCTTGTCTAATTTTAGAGGTACATTATTATAATACCTAGACAAATTTTTTTTCAAATTTGATATCCTCCGTAGAAGCTATGACTATAGGTAAGATGCACAAAAATTAAAACTTTTTCTATCCACCCTTAAGGACTCAGCACTTTGTTGGTTCATGGGATTGGGTAGTAATTCAGTCCTCAGTTAGGAGGATATGAAAAAGAAATTTTTAGCTAATTATAAGGAATATAGATGAGGATAATTTATAGAAGAAATGAAATTTTCAATATGACTCAAGAAGGGGAAAAATCTTTTAAAGACTATGTTGAATGGTTCATATTCAATGTACATAAATTCAAGCAAAGTACACTAGGAAAAGAACCTCAAACTCATCTTCTTGAAAGGAGTCTAAGAAGACTATTTGGAAGCCTTAGACAAAATGAGTGGGGGATATATCTTCTATTTACCATTTAAAAACATTAAAGAATTGAGAAAGAACTATTCCAAGTCTACCATAAATAAAGTTAGGGGAAACAACCTTCTATTGATAGCTACAAGTGGCCTATCAATATATAAAGTTAATAACCTATTTCAAGACATGAAATAGGATATAATTAGTCATTTTTCCACCCCAATAGATAGCCTACACTCAAGGCAAAATTAAACAACCTTAAATTAAGCTTTGACCATCTATTATCCAAATTGTAAGAGGAGGAAGATAGATTGTAAGTGTCATGATTTTTGGGCTAAAGTAGATAACATCATAGCTAAAGAATCAAAAATATTAGAGCTACATGCTATAGGAGGAGATTGAGACCAAGTTTTCTACGTTGTGTAAATAAAACCATGGGTTCAATGACCAACTTGTCCAGGTATGGGACAACATCCACCATTTGTAAATTCTACCTCCTTTAACTAAAATTTACAAATATTACTCCCAACTAGACTAGTACATGGATGAATGTCCCACCTCCTTATTGTATCTAGTAACCACCTTAGACAAGATACCCCACCCCCTCCTAGCAACATCCACAAAATACATCCCCACTTCTTAATACTAGCTAGTAGCCACTTTAGACAAGCTACCCTACCACCTCTTGGTAACCTTAAAAAAATGCATCCCTACCTTGGACACAAGCTTGGAAACCACCTTAAGGCCCACCCTTTACAAACTAGTGGTAGAAACCCTAAAGACCTAATCAACCTTGGGGAGACCATCAAAGATGATTCCTTCCATAGCAAAAACAACAACCTCCTACTCTTATACCTAAAATAGAAGTTATACCCAAGCCTAATCAACTTCCTACCCAATCTGTATAAAACCTTAAAAATAAGCCAATTCAACCAACATTCAATACTAAACTCATCTAATACCTAGCATATGTATTTAACATTAGTGAAGTTCACCTACATTTAGTGAAAGTTATACCACCTCCATCCCCACCCATAATAATGGAGTTAGATCAATAAACTCCAAAAGATCATGATAACCCACCCTCACCACCACAAGAACTCTCTAAACTAGAAAATAAAGATGATGCTAAAATATATGCACCATTTATAGAACATCTTACCTTTTAGTTCCATATAATTGAGCCTAAATTTAATTTCATAAGATAGATCAAAAATATCTATGTTAAAACTCCCCTCTTTGTGGCTATCAAGGATGTGCCCATATATTCTAACACTTTTAGAGACTTATGCCTACGTAAAACTGGGAGGAAGAAGAAGGATCCCAATATAGTGAATGTGATTGGCCAATTGGCAAATTTAGATCTAAGATGCTCAGTAATAACAATCTAGATCCATGATCAGTAGTTGTCTAATACATTGATAGATCTAAGGGATGAAATAAATGTAATGGCAACTAAAACCATGCACAAACTATAGTTGAATAATATTAGTCCCACATCTACAATGTTGTAAATAGTTGATGGGTCTATAGTTAGACTAGAAGGAATCATTTAATATCTTGTCATTACTATATATTTTTTAGAGCATCCTATAGAATTCATTATATCTTATCCTATGGCTAATTTAGGTGGTCATCTTCTTATCTTAGGATGTTCTTAGATTGCCACAAATGATTCATTCATTAGTTTCAAATTAGGTGACATGTTGATTTCCAATGTAAACCACACTAAGAAGTTGGTCATGTATCTCCCAACATATCTAGCCTTGACACCAAAGCATACATTACAGGTTGAAGAAGATGAGGTCGAGCAGCCTCCCTAGATTCTTGTATTCACCATAGACCATGCATGCCCCTTAGTTGATCAAGAAGATGATACAATTATCTCCAACATTATCCATAATAATTACCAAACTCATTTTACATATCTCAACCACCTACAATATTTTGATTTCCCATTTTCTAGCTTTTAGAAAGTTAATAAATATGATGCATCTGTATAGGAAATATTCTACTAGATACTATCTCATATATACAACCAAACTAGATCTATTAGTAATATGGAAATGATGAAAGTACTCTCATGACAAATTGAAATATCTCCAAGAAAAACATTTCTTATTAATAACAAGTTGGAGGAAAATGAGGAAAAGTACCTAGTCAACATGTTACATTCAAACCAACATGATTTTTCATGGGATTATGAGGACATGCATGAAATCAACCCAAAAACATTCACACATCATATATATATCAAAGAAGATTTCTAACCAATTAGATAGCCACAACATATGATGAATCCAACTCTTAGAGAAATGGTCAAAGTGGAATTATAGAAACTACTAACCACTAGATTTTTATACCCCATCTCAGATAGTGAATGGGTTTAAAGCATGGTAATTGTACCAAAGAAAAATATAGAATGGCATGTATGCATAGATTAAAAGAAATTTAATACAACAATCAGAAAGGATAATTTTCCTCTACCCTTTATTGATTAGGTGTTGGACACACAATATAGAAGAAATATTTTTCCTTTATAGGTGGCATCAATGGTTACAACCAAATTAGCATTGCTCTTAAGGACCAAGAGAAGACCACCTTCACTTGTCCTTGGGATACTTATGCTTATGTTGTATTAACTTTTGGGAAATGTAACACTCCTAAAACATTTTATCAGGCTATCTTGAGTATCTTTGTAGATATGGTAAATGAATGTGTATAGATTTATATGGATGACTTTATTGTTTATGGAGAAACATTTGATGAGTGCTTGAAAAACTTAAATAAAGTGCTAAAATGATATAAAGATCATCATTTATATTTAATTCACAAGAAATACTACATGCTTATGACAAAAATCATTATCTTAGACCACCATGTATCTATTGAAGGAATTAATGTTTACCCTGCATAAATTAGCATCATAAAAAATCTCATGTTCCTCAAAAAATAGAAAGATGTTAGGAGTTTTTTAGGACATGATGATTACTACAAGATATTTATTAATAATTTAAGTAAGGTAGCAACACCACTATTCACTCTCTTGACTAAAGATGTTGAATTCATCTAGACTCTTACCTGTGATACAACCTTCAAATAATTAAAGGAATTATTGACCACTACCCCTATTCTATGTGGTCCTGATTGGAAGCTTCCCTTCCATATTCACATAGATGCTTAAGATACTTCCATATGAGATATGTTAGGTCAAAAATAGGGATCACTCAATTATGATATCTTTATTTTAAGAAAAAACCTATAGGTAATAGAATTAAATTACATAGTCACTGAAAACGAGTTCTTGATTGTAGTCTACACTATCAACAAGCTCTATCACTACATCATAGGGTATTAATTATTTGTTCATAAATACCATACAACCATTTAGTATCTTATAAATAAACTATATGTCCCAACCAAAGTGATAATATAGTTGCTCTTGTTACAAGAATTTGATATCACCATTATAAATAAGCTCAGTAGGGACAATGTCATGGCTGATTTATTATCATGCCTACAATCCCCTAAAGGAGATACCATAGTAGATGACTCATTTATAGATGAACACCTATTCTCCCTCACCCTTACCACACCTTTGTATTTTGATATTGATAACTACCTTATCACATGGTTACTCCCATAACACTTCTTCCCTAAAAAAACGAGAGATTTTATTCAGAAAAGTGATAGATATTCATTGTTGTGTAAATTTATTTTCTATATTGGGCCTAAATCCATCATTAGAAGACGGCTCAGAGAAGATGAAGTTCTAAATATCCTCAAATCCTACCATGATGAACCTTGTGGAGGGTACTTTGTAGCCAAGCGTACATCAATAAAAATATTGAATATAGGATATTATTGGCTCTCAATCCATAAAGATGAAATAAGGTATACTACTCATTGTGATAGATGTCATCATATGGGGTGACCTACACATTCAGATGAGATACCTTTGTAGACTTAGATGGTGCTTGAACCATTTGAAAAATAGGGCTTAGAATTTATAGGACCTTTTGATCTAAAATACAAAAACAAAGAGTACATCCTTATATATACTGACTATGCCATTAAATGGGTGGAATTCAAGGCTCTTACACACACTAGGGATGAGAAGGTGACAAATTTCCTCTATGAAAAAATATTCATAATATATGGTGTGCCCTGAGAAATAGTCGTTGATCAAGGACCCCAATTCAATGTTAGTTTAATTACTGCTTTGGTCTAACAAAATGAGATTACGCATAAGAAATCAACTCCATATCATCCACAATCTAATAGATAGGAGGAAGTCACCAACACAGAGTTATAAAATATTTTGACCAAGATTGTTAGTATGTCCCATAAGGATTAGAAGGCTATAATTATTAAATCTATTTGGTCTTATAGAATTGCATGGAAGACTACTATAGGCTTCACCCCATATAAGTTATTCTATGGGAAGAAACCTATCTTTTCAATATAATTTCAGCATAAGACCTTATTGATAACACTAACACTTGGGATAGATATATTTGAAACACAAGAAGAAAGTGGGATAGATATATTTAAAGCACAAGAAGAAAGGTTTATACAACTAAATACCATAGATGAATATGGATAACAATCATTATAGACAACAAAACATGTACAACACTAGTAGATTAGCTAGAATGATAGGTAAATTAAGTCCAAAAAATTCAATGTAGGAGATTAGGCCCTTATTTTTCATTCAAAATAGAAGGATCACAAGGGTAAACTCTAGACCAAAAACCTTAGTCCATTTTAGATTGAGCATGTTTATGACAATGGAGCATTATAACTCTAAACCATTGATCCGGTAAGAATTAATCTACTTGTGAACAGCCATATAATAAAATTGTACAAAAATCCACTCACTCGAGAGGAGTTTTCCAAGCACATACACATGAAACTATAAAATGGATATCATTATGTATTGGATCAGCATGATGCCTCACCAGACAAGGGAGAATCAGCCAACACATAGATGAAGAAGGAGAGGAGGATATCATATCCCTTCTCTAGCATGAAGATTGAGACTTTCACTTGGTCCTTGACTAGTCACCCTCAATGATGACTTGGCAGGGACCCAGAATAAACATTCTACTATAGGTAGTAGTTAGATTTAAAAAAACCCAATAATGAAAACTCTTTTTAGGTATTGTTCATAGTTTTTGGGTATAAAACCATCCTGTTGGCTATGCAAAATTATAAAATGGGCTTAAATAGAAACCAACTTGCTGGCTATTTAGGGGTGAAAACAAAAATGGAAAATAAATAATCATTCTGAGCAAACTATTCATCTTCTTCTAATTACAAAGGGATTTTTTGTAACTACTACAGGCACCTCCTTTATTTTCTAGAGGATATTCTATATCTATTGCAAGAACCTCCTTTAGTTTCTATGGAATTTTTTCTAACTACTATAGGAACTTTTCCCATAGCTAGGTATAACCTTGTAGTTTCTACGGGTACCATCTCTAGTTGTTATAGGCATACCCTAACATCTCTATAAGCACATGTAGGATAGTTCTTCACAAAATCTAAGCTATGGCCTTGGCTATAATCTTTTGAGCATGCATGGAAGATACCAGACTAGCCAAAGGAGGAATGAAGGAGGATTAGAGTAGAAATGTCAAAACCTTGCTTAGGCCTACCCCTGAATAACAAGGCAAAGTCACTAGGAAGAATCCATAGGCAGTAAGATAGCATAGAGGTAAATCATACAATCTCATGTAGAGGAAGATCATAAAGCAACAACACCTTTAGCTACCCTCTTCCATGTTCATGTATCACCTAAATTGGATCACCCAACTCTATAATTACCACTTTATGATAGGAAATCTTTCATCCAATTCTAAGACCCCTATTACAGTTCCATGTAGTCTAAAAAGAATCACATGTAGGTACATTGAGGTCACCATACAAACCTACCATCTTGTGATCTCATAATTACTCCAAAGGGGCCAACTTTAGTTTAGTTATAACTAAAATCATAATCATTGCATTCCATCAATCACTCATATGTAAACACTCACATGTAAATCCTTGGTGTAACCCTAGGTAAACTATTAAAAAGGTACATGATATATTTTTATCATTGGAAAGTATTCATTATTTTAATATAGTATGTACAATATTGAAAAGCATATTAAATCATGAAACACATTATTTTTTAATACCCATTAAATCACACTTAAACCCACATAATGACATCCTAACCCACACTTAAACCCATAATTATGACCCCATTCTATCCCTTTTGTCCTAATCACTCCATGTCGCTTGATGACACGTGATGGCTCACATGGGTGGGAGGATGATGTGGGTGAGAATACCATGCACTATAGGATCCATATGTGTAAGATTAGATGCCATAATGAAGCCATAATACCCTATAGGGAAAACAATCAATTTCATTTCTTTCCCTTGCAAGTACAACCATTCATGCAAAGCTAAAGCATACCATAACCTACAACCCTGAAACCTAAAACAACAAACCAGCTAACTTATCTTCAATAGAGATAGTTAGACCACTTATTTTGAGAAATTATAGCATTTCCCAAAACCCTTTGCTAGGGAAATTTTAGGATCCTTTACTAGAGACCAAGCTATTGTACATGGCATCACATTTCTAGTCACTAAAGAACTAGTGATCTAGACGACTGGGTTGTCAAGTAAAGGAGAGAACTAGAAAGATAAACCCAATGGTCAAGAAGCTAGATAATAGTTTTTTAAGGGAGATGAAAGACTAGTACTAAATAAAAGTGGTATGGAGAGACTCAAATAACCTGTAACCTAGAGGGAGATAGTCTCATAAATCATCAGATATATGAAATATGAAGGTATTCCCTGATTTATACTCTTTAGTTTAAATTTTTGAATCATTTAAGTCATGATAGAACCATTAATGTTCTAAATAAACTATGGAACATTCTAAAAAAGATGTCCAAAGAGTACCTGAAGGGTATTTAAAAAGCCCTATCCTATCATTACCTAATATGGTTGATAACTAAACATAGAATGAACTTTATTAGACCTGATCTAAGTTAGGAATAGTTTCTATCCCTAAGGAATAATGAACCTAAGAAAGAAGAGCGTAATAATAAGGAGGAATCCTTTGAGGAGTAGGCCCAAAAAATTAAACAAGAAGATGTTATAGGAACTAGTGATACTAGCTAGCTTATAACTACTGAGGGTCCATCTAAAAATAATACAGGTAAAAGAAAGAAAAGGAAACTAGTCCTACCTGCTTCCAAAATAGAGGAGGGAAGTCCACAACAAAATATTCCTTCTCCCACTATCTCCTCACCACAAATTGATTCTTCCACCATGGATACTTTAGGACAAGAGGAAGTTTTTCCATCAACTGCTGCACAAAAAGAACAAGTTCCCTCAGCCAGCCCTCCTAAAATGAAGATGAAAACTAAAAAAGAAACCCATTGTATCAAGAAAAAGGAGACCTCCTACTAAGATATCTCAGAGAATTAAGAAATAAAGGACAATTATATCCTCCTCACCCATAGACATTAGTGAGGATGAAAATCCAAAGAAGGATCCTAGGTTTTGGAAGATCCCTGATGGGTTTAAAATTAAATAATGGTCTACTAATGAGGAATATACCAAGGAAAAAGAATAAAATTAAACCCAACCATCCATATTTAATGAGGAAGACATTGATCTCCTTATACACATTGAGTATACAGAAGAAGAATTGAGAATGATAGATCAGCCTACAATAGAAGAGGAAATTATTGAATAAGAGACTATGGAAAAAGAAGTAGAACAAGGGATATTTACTCATGCCTAGGAGTTATAAACATTATAACAAGCTATGAAAAAAATATATAGGTTGAGGAATGAGATAATAGAATTGAAAGGTAAGAGAGGCATTAAAATACTTCTAGGGGAAATAAAATTTATAAAACCTTTTATGGATAGATAAAGGTTATTAGAGGAACATATAGTAGCTTCCTTAGAGGAAACTTTAGTAACTTCATTTACCTTGGTCATAGAAGCACCTACAATAGATTATGCTTTGGCTTTAGTACCCTTTTGCGATAGATTTCCTCCTCCATTACCCACTACAAAAATAGCTATAGGAGAAGAAATTATTGCTGTGGATCTTTCAGATGCCACACTTGTAGAAATTGATAACTTCATACATTTTATTAAGGAATAATTTGGTGATGATGAAACTCACTACAAGAAGTTAGTAAAAATATTTAAGGTATATGTTGAAATAAGAGAACATAAAGATGACTTAAAAGAAAGACTAGAATGGCTAAAACTAGGATCAAGTATATGAAGGAAAAGATTAATAAAATGCATGAAATCACTAAAATGTTAATGGAGTGTAGATCACCTTCTAGGGTGTATGTTTTCTACTTAGAAGAGACGTGGATTAAATTCAGATATGATAGGATCTATAATGATCAATCTTACATGGTTTGTGACCCCAAATCTTTATTTGAAGTATATAGACATGTTGATCCTGACCTTCAAGCTCAATTAAGTGAGTTTTACATCTACCAATATGCTATACCTAGTGATGCAGATTGCAATCCAAAAAACTACTTATGGGATGTCCAGCTGAATGTATTTTCTTCATATATCCTTAATGAAACAAGAAGAAGGAAAATTTTAGAGGAGTATCAAGAAAAATAAAAACAATATATCCTAATGATTAGGAGTGAATTAGGTAATCTAGATGTTATAATAAAAGAATGTATCTCTTTCATGAACTCATGTACTCCACAAGCATGGGTCATAAGCAAACAAGTATAAGTTCATAATCATTATTTGAGTCTTATGAAAGGAGGTGGAAAGAAAAATTTTCTTTCTTATTCTCATATATGGGTAGAACTCTTTGATGCTTTAAAAATAAAGGAACCTTACTCCCATCAAAACCTTAGGGAGGCCATATATAGAGTATACATGTATATTGAGCTTGTCAATAGAATAAGGGTAAAATGGTTGGGATTGATGTTTCAACCTCCTTTATTTTGGCTCTGAATTCTTGACTTGGAGGGAAAGATCCCAGCTGATAAAGAGGTTGAGAAAAAAATATGGGAGAACATTGATGATGTTAAAGGCTTCCATATCCTTGAAGGGTTAGGTTGCATTGATCCCCTTGATTTTAGAAAACTCTATGGTTTTAAAATGTATCCAAGGTTTACTCGAGGTCAAGAAAGAGGTTAATTAGGGGGGTGTCATGAGACCACCAATTTCTCTATTTTATAAGACTTGTCCATGCCTAGTATATATCTTTTCCTATGTAAATCCTCACAACCACCCATGAATCTAAAAATGAATGAATAAATTTATGATTTTTTGATATATATTTATATATTTATGTGTATATATATGTGTGTGTGTATATATATATATATATATGTGTGTATATATATATATATATATATATATATATTTATGTATATATATATATATATATTTATGTGTATATATATATGTGTGTGTATATATATATGTATATATATATATATATATATAATGTAATAAATTATTGATGTTTTCTATTTTATTAGATTATACTTGTGTAACTTTATTTAACAAGCATTAAAAGGATAACGTAAGGATGTAGGATCTCGTTTGGGCACAACACTTATAGGCTGCATGCAACAACTATATTATTCACCTATACGTTATCCATCACCACTACAAAGTGCTCGTAGCAACTATAAGATTCACCTACAAGTTACCTATAACCACTATACAAAATAGAGCTATTATTATGATCATATCTCAAGGACATATCTGGATATCTTGGGAATCAAATGGATGATTGGAAAGGATCATAGATGTTTTATTGAAACCATACATTCAAGGAAATTTGTATGTGCTACCAAAGATGATAAATATGAGGATAATGGGAAGGAGACAAAAAGAAAGAAAATAGCAAAATAGTATACCTTATCCTTAACCCAGTCAAGCCTAAAACAAATAACTTCAGTTACTAACTACTTGAAGGTTGATTGGGGTAATTTATAAAGTATTTTTATTTTTATTATTTTAGTGTTTTTGATTAGAAATTAATAAACTACCTTGTGTATTTGGTGGTAGAACCTAGATTAGATTATTAGAGAGTTGAAATTGAAGATTGGATAGTTAATAGAACTATAGAAGTTATTGCATTATAATATTATGTAGCAATCTTTAATTGTTACAGATTTGAGTAATGAGAAAGTTGATTCTATAAGATGATTTTGCAAATCTCTTAGAGAAGGATTGGAACTCAGTTTTGAATGAGGAAGGCCCCCCTCAAAAGGAGTTGTAGTGAAGATCCTGACCCTCCTTAGTTAAAGAGTGTATAAGTAGATCTCATTATTAATATGAGTATATAAAGTATGATGCATGTGTTATTTATAAGTGTGAATTATTTATGTATTTCTATCATAATAGTTTCATAGTATAATTATTTAGTGAATTCAACATAAGTTCGTTGTACTACAACTAGTAAATCAAGTTGATTTATCAATCAATAATGCATATGTAGTGTTGAAATCCTTGAAAAGCGTACTTGTCATAAGATGATAATTAATGTTAATCAAACTCAATAATCCAGTATTCACTAGGTAATTAGTCTATACAACAAATAAAATTCCCAAGATCAAATTCTCTATGTTTGACTCACCTATTATAGTATCCACAGAGCCTATTCTGGTATGCTTGAAGGTTATTAATAGTGGCCATGAATTTTTCATCAACTAACTCTAGCTCTTAAAGGTGAGATAATCAATAATTCTCATTATCTATGGAATATGGAATGGCCTCAATGGGAAGAATGGCCTCAGTGTCATAAACTAGGGAATATGGAATGGCTCATTTTGGGGTATGATAATTAGTCTAGTATTATTAGAGGGTACATATGATTTGGAGGTGTCAATCATGGCCAACATCATTGATAATATTTTTAAGGATGTTGACAATGGTTTTATTATATGGTTTAGCTTGGCCTTTACCTTTTGGGTAATATGCCATAGAAAAATATTGAGTAATGTTTTACTCAGCATAAAGTATTTTGACATCCTTGTTTTTAGTGATCCACCGTTATAAAATATAATGTTATATGAGATACCATAGTGTCAAATGACATGGTTAAAGATGAACTTGAAAATTTTCTTCCCATTCACATAAGTGAGGGTTATAGCTTTAACCCACTTAGTGAAATATTTGGTAGCAGTAAAGATGTGTTTATGGCCATCAGATGAAGTAAGGTTAATCTTCCCAATGAGATTGAGGCCTCATATAGTGAATGACCATGGTGTAATAATTGGTTTTAGTATATTGGTTGAGGCATGAATCAAGTTGGCATGTCATTGACATTTGTCCTACCTTTTGACATAAATAATTACATCTGAATCCATAGTTAACTAACAATACCCACTACATAGGATTTTTTGGCTAGGAAGACCCCACTTATGTGGTCCCCACATACACCTTCATGAACTTCCCATAACACTAATTTTTATTTTTTCAAATTTAAATAATGAAATGGAGTTTGATCAAAGCTATGATGATATAGGGTTTAGATAAGTAAGGTATAGCATGTGACATAATATATAAAGGCTTTTAGTTGTTTACATGATAGGTTTGGTGGCATAATATGGTCACGAAGGTAGGTAAAAAATTTTGAGTACCATATAGAGTTGGGATGAATAATATCATAGATCATTATTATTGTTGAAGGTTCATGAGATAGTGCTAGAAGATTTTCAATGAAGAATTGATATTTTTATGCCTTGTCTATGTGATGGATGAAAGAGACAATGGTGGCCATGGCATCTACTATTCTATTATTTTACCTTATGATATGTTCAAATTATATGCCTAAAATCTATTGTTTGAGAGTGTCAACCATGGACTTGTATGGCACCAACTTATCATCTTGAGTCTAAAATTAGTTTGTAACCTGATTGATTATTAACTGAGAATCACCATAAATATTGAGATGTTGAATATTCCATTGTACTACTTGACAAATCCTTGTGATGAGTGCTTCATATTCAACCATTTTTTAGTACAAGAAAATTTGATATGGAATGATTTAAGGATAATATCTCCTTGTGGTTTAATAAATAATAAGCATGCCCCTAATCCATGTGTTTTGAATGATCCATCAAAATACAACTTCCATTACTCCTCCTCAAGAGGTGTTTTTATGATGGTCATGATGTAATTATATGGGGATTGAAAATTCAATGGTTTTATATCTACAAGGGGAGCTTTAACAAGTTGATCTATAAGTCTTTTCCCTTGATAGCCTTTTAGTTGACAATTTCTATCTCAAACCCACTTAGAATCATGATCCATTTAGCCATGCAACCTTGTAAAGTTGTTTTGGATAGTAGATAATTGAGTGGGTCTACTTCAGAAATAACCATGGTCTTATTCTTTAATATGTAATGACATAATTTATGTGCTTTAAAGACAATAGTTATATAATATTTTTCAATGGGCATATAATTATGTTCATATGAAACCAATGTATAAATTAGATAATATATGACATGTTATTTTTAATTACCATCATGTTGAGAAAGATGTGCCACCAAGGATTTATCCTTAGAAGATAGATACAGTAGGAAAAAATTTCTTGGCATAGGTGGAAACAAAATAGGTGGATTTTCAAGATAATATTTGAGGTGATGAAAGGCCCTTTAAAATTATTCATCCTAGTGAAATGTGACACCAGTTTTTAGTATGTATGTAAATAGATAGAATTTTTTGGCTCATTGAGAAATGAAGTATCTAATAGATTCAATCTTTCCCTATAAACTACAAAGCTACTTCAAATTTTAAGGTGGTGGCATATTTGTAATAACTTGTACTTTGGTAGGTTTAAATCAATTCCTTAGTGGGACATAATGAAGCCTTTAAATTTTCCTAAAATAATAGAAATGCACTTCTTAGGATTGAGTTTAACCTTTTATTCATGAATCCTCTCAAATATTTTTTATAGTGCTACTAGATGATCAACCCTAGTATTTGATTTACCCTATATGTCATTGATGTATTACATAATGCCATGCATCATATGATGAAATATGATGGTCATGTATCTTTGGTATATGTCCCCCACATTTTTAATACCAAATGGCATACCCTAATAACAAAATGGTCGTCATGGAGTGGTGAATGATATTTTATGTTGGTCTTCTAACACAATCCAGATTTGGTTATATCTTGAGAATCCATCCATTAGTGAAAGTATTTTATATCTCAATGTGAATTCAAATATCATGTAAATGTTTGGAATAGGAAAGTTATCCTTAGGGTAGGCTTTGTTTATATCTCTAAAATTAGTGTAGATTTTGATTCCTTCTAGTGTATTGCTAACTGGCATAACATTCAAGATATAATAAGAGTATTTAATCAGTTGAATACATTACATGTATAATAGTTTTTACAAAACTTTCTTTACTAATAGGACAATGTGAGGATGCATCTTGAATAATTTTTTATTTAATAGTTTGACATCAATATGTACAACAAGGTGGTGTATAACCAAGGTAGGGTCCAAACCTAGCATGTCAGAATAGGCCCAAGCAAAAATGTCACTAAATTACCTCAAAAGGGTTATAAATACATCACACTCCTTGTCATTGAGGGATGCACCTAATTTGATCAATTTTGGGTCATTTGGAATCATTATATTGAATTCTATAGTTTATTCTACAAGGAGAGTTGAACCATCTTCTAGAATGGTTAAAAATGATTTGATTTGGCCTACAACAACAAAGTCCTCTATTTGGACTGGATCTTCAAATTCTACTAAATAAGATGACTCAAAATATCCCAATGGTAAGTATGGCCATGTTACAAACATTGTGGGAAAATATTTAATGATTTGGTCGAAGGCATGTTGTTATTCTAAATTAAACTCAGACCCATAGGCAAGTTCATCATTGGTGGTTTCCTAAGCCATGTTTGAGGAAAGGTGAACACCCCCATATAATGGTGCCTTAAACATGTTTTAAATAATAGACTAGCCTTTATATTTACTTTTACCATGGTTTAAAACCATCGTGAGCATGCAAATGAAACAAAAAAACTTTATAGAAGACATTTATCACTTTCTAATGCAGAGTTTAAACAAAATAAAAATAGAAAATATAGAGGTATGAAATATGTAATATTAGAAGGTTGGAAACATAAACCCTAAAGGTAGTTTAGGGTTAGGGTTTTTTCACTATTAGAATTAAGTCAAGTTCATTAAATAATTTAACTTTTAAGAGTTATGGATTTTAATCCCTAGGTTGTTAAAGAGTCTGAGTATAGTAAATCAATGTATAAAATATGTAATAAATACATCCACTAATTTGTGAAATAATTGACTTGATCTAATATTTATAAAAATATAAATTAATGACATATATAATTAATTAGCTAAAAACTAACTAAGATAAAGGACCTAAAGCTAAAATCTAGTATAAGAGCTAGTCTTATTATTATAAACAAGATCCAAGTCAAAAGCCCTCCTAGATAATAGTAATGTATAATAGATAGTAATAATATGGTTCTAGTGTCCACTTTTGGTGCTAATGTAATTTGTGCAAGAAATGATCTATATTTATATGAATATTTATGTCTAAGTATGCTAAGCTTGTTCTTTTGTGGACAAGCCCTACTTTTCTATTTATGACCTATTTTGACTTATTTTGTATTTAATCCTTAGATGTCCATGTTTTTATGGTATTTGAGTGGAATAAGTAGAAAAAGTGTGATGTTAGTTTGGAAATATGGACATCCTCAATACCCCACTATGATGAGAATTTCATACATACCAATACTCTGAGGAGGGATCAAGTTTGATGTAGTTATCCACACCTAAGTGATGGTGAAAGTGAAATTAAAGATAATATGAATGCTAGTTTGAGTGCTTTGAGTAAAGGTCAAGAATGGAATTATGTGTATTCTAAGTTTAGGATGGTTAAATATGATTATATGTATAATTAGGATACAACAAGGATAAATAACCTTAATTATGCACAACTTATTTATAGCTTGTTTTGCATTAATTTGCATGTAATTTCCATATATTGAATAAAGTGATAAAAGTGATGAATATAAATTGATTTGGTGTTTGTGTGGGGTTTAAAATAGGTCTAGGCTAACCATAAGTATCTTTGAAATTTAAAATATATCTATTGGGGATAAAATAAGGGATAAGGTCAATATCATCAAATTGGGACACTACCATAAGGTGCTAGTGTCCAAAGTATGGTGCTAATGTACATGTGGTAGAACCTCAAGCACTAGGGGCCTAAATTGCAAATAGAGGGTGAAAGAATGATTTTGAGAGTTATCAGGATGCATAAGGACCACAAAAAATATGAATAAGTGTTTTTATAGGTCCTAAGATAGGTCTAAGGATAAACTATGGATGGGTGGTCTCAAGTAACACTCATTACACTCAAGTGACATTTTAGATGACTACACCACCATTATATCTAATAATGGTGGATCATTTAAAAATAAATACATAAAATCCCTCTATTCCTAATTATGTATTAATCATAAAAGGTCCACACTCTATTTTACTCAAGGTAATGATGAAGCTAAGACATTAAATAAAACCATTATTAATATTATTAAATAGATTATCAATGCCATTGGTCACGATTAGAAGTTATAATTATTCCTAGTCTTGTGGGATTATTGTACCAATACCCACACACTTTCATGAGTAACACCATACTCCTTAATTTTTGTTTCTGAGGCCATTATCCCTATAGAGAATGAGTTTTTCTCTCTTTGAATTTCTTTGTATAATATCATTGATGATGAATAATATAGAATTCTCATATTACAAGAATTGGAGCTATTGGATGAGAGTAGGTTATTTACGTTAGACCATTTGAGATACTATAAAAATTGGATATGTTTCAACTATAATAAATGTATTCTTCCTAGAGAGTTTGAATTTGGTGCTTTAGTGTTAAAAGAAAATTAGAAGAATCATGGTGAGCATAAAAAGAAGGGAAATTTCAAGGCTAATCAGTTGGGTTTGTATATTATTAATGAAAATTATGGTTTTCATGCATATAATCTTTCTATAATAGAGGGATAAGATATTTAGGATCCTATTAACATTTTGCATCTCAAACACTTCTATGCTTAGCTAGTTTAGACCATTGTCTAAAAGAGTCCTTGCTCTAGGGCATCCTTTGTGCCATTCACCATTTGATTAATATTCCCTAGACCATTCCTATCATTCCTCATATTTCATATTAATTCTAAAATCTTGATTATGACCAACATGTGTTACATGTAGATTCAGACAACATTTTTAAAGCCATTCCATATTGATCAGTATTAGCAGCCTCTTTTCAAACATGTATATTAGGGTACATCAATATGTGTGTTACTTTATTGGTAGTTATTTAAGATGTCCTATAAATATTTCTACCCATTTATTTACCCATTATGTTTCTTCCTATTCTTATCTTGTTATTTCATGGGATTTCCCTTTATTTCATGTTTCATTGTCAATTTATGGTCGTTACCATTGTAGCTAGTTTAGCTATTATTTGAGCCCCTACCTAAGGTTTTTTTTCCTTTTATAGATTTTTAATTCTAAATTTTTAAATATTACCTCAATTTACTTATTCAAAAAACCTAAAAACATTCAAAAGACCTAAAAAATCCTTAAAAATAATATATTCAAAAAATGGCTTAAAATATGCATGAGATATCTAAAGCTATAAAATATTTGGCACTTTTGTCACCCCTTTTACTGATGATTATTGTTCATATTCTAGGTGGGAACTCTTATCCAGTACTAATTTCCAATCATCATTACCATTCCTATATTATATCCTGTCATTTTTGGGAGAACTACATTGACCTAAGGTTCATATAGACTATGCATGCAATGCTTAGATGTTTGGGGAATCTTAAGTCAACTCAACCACTCTTCATTCCTAATTACATTCCCATATATCTTTAATATATCCCATACATTATCTTTATTTTTTGATAACTCTTATTCACTTACCATTTTGTGAGAAACTCCTCTCTTACACTCTTTCCATTTAATGAGTAACCATTTCCTTTATCTCTCACCTTTTGCAACCAATAATTATCTTACACTCTCACCATTTTGTGATCCATTCCTATTTTTATTATACAAACTATTTTCTCTATTATTCATTACTTTTATTATTTCCTAAATCTTGGGATAACTATATTTTTCCTAAGTCCATACGGACTATGTAGGTAGTGTCCATTTGCATAGGGCATATAGGGGTAGCTTGGTCACCCCTTCCTTATTCATTACCAATTTCTTGGGCCTAATAATCATTTCATCCTATTCATCATCACCTTGAATTGGGGGGAAGATATCTAAGCGTACTATCTTATTAATCGTACATACACAATTATTGATTATGTAGTTGAGGTCTATCTTCTTGTATTGTATTTTTATGTTTTTTACTTATCTAATTGCTTTGTTTGTTAAAAATTTTCTTATTTTATTGCTTACTTATGTTTAATTTAGTTTTTTTTTAAATTAAACCTTGGTTTTTCATATCTTTACCTTAATTTTTTACATTTATATTTAAACTATTTTTTGTTATGTCTTTTGTTCAAATGTGTTATGTTTTACACTTAGGTCTTAATGTTCTATATCATGATCTTAAGTTATAAATATTTTCATCTAAATTAGTCCAAACATAATTGACATACAATTTTATCATAGTTTATTTATACCTATGGTGCATATTATCATTTGAAAAATCAAAAACCAAAAGCTCAAGTTTTATATACTAATGTTGCACTGAAAGTATCTCTCCAAGTAGGATATATCTATCTAAAACATGATCAAGATGTAATTTTATTTTCCACAATCACATCACATGAAAAAATTTGAATCACACATGTATATCTATATGTTAATTAAGTACATGCATATTCTAAGTAAGCATATACCATTTAGTCATACCACATGTTACATTTTTTAAACAAACATGAAGTGTAATATCAACTATCAAGAAAAATAACATAATCATGGAAAAGAAATAAACATCAACATCCATATTTTTCTCAAAAAATCTACATCTAACATCTTAGTAAAATTAACATGGACGTCATATATAAAAAAAGAATCCTAGAGTCTGTTTACAACATATACTTAAGGAATTGAACATCATATATATCTCAAAATCATAACTTTATATATTATGAGAATATATACATCTCATACATATAAAAAATGTGGAACTATAACCAAAATATTAGTTCTGGCTCTATCTATCCTTAGGGGACTCTACTCAAAACTCTAACATATACTTTTCACTAGTAGATATGGTGGTGGTATCCCCATGACTCTCTCACGTGATGCAAGATAGACCAAATATCTCTTCGAGGATATTATATGACGTGATGTAGAGTTTTACTAATCCTTTATTTGCATATGTACTCTTTAAAGGAAATATCCCTACCCTCTATTAGCACTACTAAATCATATAGGCTATAATAGTAATTATCCTCATCCTTCATCCTTAGGGAATCATACTTCACCTGTAAGGAATCATCCTTGTCCTATATCACATCAACTAGTGATCTATCCATGCCTTGATCTAACATAATATGTCATACCTCATCTTAGTTTATATAAATCCTTTGAACATCTATATGGGATTTGTCTCACATTTTCATGTCCTATCTCATTTATTTATGGTTATTTCAATCCTAAAATCTTGTATCATGAGTTGTCCTTGAAGGGAAGTCATCTAGGCAACCTACCCTCTTAGTGATGAAATCTATGTATCAAGGTTTATAATGATACCTTATAGCCTTGTGGTCTCCCACTGAGCTATCACCAACTTATTTCATAGCCTTACCACATCCTACTCAATAATTTATATCTTCATTAATATATTTATAATCTTTGACTATAGTCTATATATAAGGGCATAATCTTCTATTGATCTAGTAGTCTTCAAGCTCCTTGACTCATCTATACCCTACCAAGAGCCACCAACTACAACCTTTATCATATCTATATCTAGAGGATGGATCTATCCTCAATATCTACCCTAATCCTAGATATCCTCCATATGTGATCTTGAATATATCACTAAGGGTGAAAAATATGTGTCTTGGGCCTATAAAACCTAGTTAACCTATTAACTAAGGATCATAATTGCCAACTATGCAATTTGCCACATAAGAAATTATAAAACTTTCTAAGGGGGAGCATATGGTACAACCTAATACATTGAGACTTATCCATGTAACTTTCCATGTAATTATTTTTATCCCTATATTTACCCATATGGAGGTCCCTATACTAGGCCATATCTTTTTCTCACCCTCCTTTAATTTTGTCTTTGATATTAAGACTAGTGTTAGGTCAACCATGTGGGCCAAAAATATATTCATCATGCCACATATCATATGTAATACTGACAACTGCCATGCCTCTTGCACATATCTTCCATGCCTCTTACATATTTCCACACTACTGACTACATAAATAATAAACTCCTAATCACCTCTACTTTAGGAACTAATAGCCCCTACTCCCTCATCTCTTAAATAACATGAGGAAATAAGTGTGGTTCCTTAGGAACATCTTACTAGAATTCAATGTGTCACTAAATTTTATTGGGCCAGTACCACTCCACTATAAATTCATGTCATCTTGTAAGTCAAAAAGCTGTAAGAATGTATTATATGATAAATCCATCCTCTACCCAACCAAACTACAAGGACATGTAGGGATGATAGATAAAATATTCATCTACCATCTCATCTATGTCTTGATAATAATAATACAAATATCCTTTATTACCTTGAAGCCCAACCCCTATCTAGTTCTAACTAAATGCTAGTGGGTCCTAAGATCCAAACTGTATCTTCTAATTGATTGGTCACTCAATCTCTATGTGATTCCATGCATAAACATATGGTAATGGATTTTGTCTAATATTCTTACCACTCTTTTAGCTATTATATGTAAATCATGATATAACTGAGCCAGTAATACAAGGCCCCATGCAAAGCATGTGATCAAGTCCTACATATCTAATACCACTCATATCAATATAATATTGATAAACCACCCAATATTGTTATGTATTAAGATTTCGCTAAAAATTTCCATCAAAATCATCACCTCTCTAGGCACTGAGACCTATGTTGGAGGTAGAAGAGTCAATTCCTTTCCATATCCTACTACTAATGTTGCATCACCACCCTTATTATGGATGACATCTAATGGAAATGCTAGATCAATTAAGGCATCAGTTTAGATGGCCCCACCCATTATCATAATGTTTGTGATCCCTATCAGGTCCCCCAATATGACTAACCTACCATGTCACATCCATTAAATCCTTAGTCCCTGAATCAAAAGTTGTAAAATCCTCCATACATCCTCTAATGTCATCATCACCTCACCTATTGATAAATGAAAGGTCAATGTCTTATAATTCTAATGATTAATAAGCATTGATAAATAAGCCTTATTAGTTTGAATAATTGGCATCTATATCACATGATGTAATCTTAGTACCTCCAAGAATAACACCATTTCTTCAATCATAATAATAAAATAGCATAAGACTATTGCTCACCACTCATGCATTATCATGAACTTCACTCTCTTTTACATATAAAAAATCATGTCAAACTCACTTCAAAAATCTATGTATTTCTCCTAGTTGATCCATATGACCACTTTCTTCTACTTTTAGACTTAGTAATATATTATAGCCTACTTAGCTTATTATTATACTTTCACTAGTTTGTATTTCAAGGATATCACAATTTTCTTGGAAATATCACTATTTGATAGGATGTTCCTACCATTTTGAAGGATATCCTCACTATTTTCTCTATGTTTAGTTGTTTTCTTGGTGATTTATTATTTTTTTGACATTTCCACTTATTAGGATGTTGATCTCATTACTCAAAGTAATTCCTCTATTTTGGTTATTTCTATCTATATGCATGATTTCATTAATTTATCAAAAAAAATTCCATTAAATTAATTTTTCCTTTAACTATGTAACCTATCCATTTTTATGATTTCATTATTCAAATTAATTCCTCTATTTTGGTTATTTAAATCTATAGGCATGATTTCATTAATTTCTCAGAAAAATTGCCATTAAAGTAATTTTTCCTTTAAATATGAAACTTATCCATTTTTAAAAATAATAGGTTCACCATTTCATGATTTTCCTAAGCACATTAAATTTAATTAATGAAAAAATTGACCAATGAAAACTGTGCTTACGAATGACTTACTCTGTGATAATTTTTAGTACTCTCACACATGCTTGACAAGGTACTTATGGTGTGGGATATGAACCATTGTTTTGTTACTCTTATGCACAATACCATAGATCCATATTTATATAGTGGGAGGGAATAAATGAATATTTTTCAACTCCCATGGGGTGATTTTATAACCTAAAATTTGAATTTTCCCTGGATCTATTTGTGTTCTATTCTTCTTCCTAGGAGGCTTATTTGTCTATTTTTCATCTTGTTTTCTTCCAATTAATTTATTTTTCAACCTCTTCTAGATGTCATCCCTAATAAAACACAATTTTTCCATTCAAGTGCCTATATGTAAGACTTAATTTTTTCCACCCTAATATTGTTGGAGAGTTTTAAACAATGTCATGGTGATGTCATGAAGGTGTCCAAGTGAGTGGATGAAGTATCTTGTTATCCTAAGTGACAATGACAAAGTGTGCAATGCATTTGTCTTATTGTGCTTGAAGTTGGCTTGGTTGATCTTCAGTTTTAGCAAGGTTAGAGATGTTGAAGGATGAGTATGGAGTATTGAGCATGTGAAATGGGTCCTATAAGAGGTTTTATATCCTTTAATTTCTTGTGTGCATAAATGGATTTCATCTGGTAGTTCATTGTTCTCATCTAGACATTTTTGGTCTAGTGGTAAAAAATATGAGTAGACATTTTGCTAACGTCACCATTGCCATGTATCAATGAGTTAGGGGGAGTTGGTCATATAGTTGTGATTAAATTATTCCATAGTTTCTATTTGTAAAGTCTCAAGTGTAGATATAAAGTTTGTAAAAAGATATGCAAGTGAAAATTTGGACTCTCATGCATTTTGATAGTATTTTCCCATACTTGGTCAAATTTGCAATGTGGTAAGAAAATTGAAGTAGGCAATTTGATGGTGGCTTATCTCGAATGTGTGGAAATTTTATAAGAAGGTGATCATATGGTTTTATTAAATTTTTTAATTGTGTTATTTTTGATAATTTTATGTCAATCACTAAATCATGACAAGAGATATACATGTTCAAAGTTAGCCTTCCAGATAAGTTTTTGACATAGTTAGCTCTATGGTAGAAAAATTTGAGTGTTCATTTTAATGTAAATATATCTCACATATGTGAGGGTTTAAAGATTATTTTTCACATTTTTGGATTCTCAAATGTGAGGAGATAATATGGTACAAATTTTATATCTTGCATCTAAGCAAATCTAAAGATATGAAGGTGCAAAGTGGACCTTACAAATAGATTGCAAAGGTTCCCATAGTCAAATTTGAACAAGGTAAAGTTTGGAAACATAGATGGAGAAAATTTACTCCAATATGTTAGGATTATATGAGATTGTACCAATTTTTCATTTCTTAATTTTTATTATAGATAAATATTGATCTTGTTTCTAGGGTCAATAATTCATGGGAGTTCATACATCTATATCTACAGTGTGTAGTAAGTCAAATAGGTTAAAGTGTTTGATGCTTAACGTGAGTAAATATAAAGTTTCATATAAAAGGATCAATGGATAATTTTTATCATAATATTTTTATAATAAATGAGATGAGGACAAGTATTTGATGTTTAACATCACGTAGAGATAAATACCAAGCTATGTACAGGAGATCGATAAAGCACATTAAGTCAAATAGTCAAGATGAAGATCCAATGATGAGAACTTAAAGGTAAAGGTCAAGTTACATAAAATTTTATTGATGGTGTGTGATTTATATAAATAGTGAGGATATGATATGATATCAAAGTTATTGAGGTTCAACTATGATCATTTGCATTTGAATATTTGAATTTAACAAAGGAAAAAATGAGTACTCTGTATTTTGGCCATATCTTTTGATCTATGAAGAATTTGCTCATGGTGTAAAAAGAGAATTTGTATATAAATATATGAAAAATATATAAATATAATTTTTAAAGTATTAATATATTTACAAACAAATATTTTTATCTCTAAAGCTGATTATTTGTTTGACTGTGTTTTGCAAGTAACCCAAGAAGGATAATTGAGCTCATTTTGATGTTGTTTCAATGTTTAGTGATGAATTAAATATTTTATGATGTTTTTTACTCCATGAGGATAATATTTGTGAATTATTAAGGTTTTAATAATCATATTTATAATGAAATTTTTTTTATAAGTTGACTATATGTTAGTTCATAATGACTATGTGTATAGAGAGTTATTTGAGCAAATTATGCTTAAGCAAAAGGGTACTATGTTTATTATTGGCACTTAAGGATGACTTATATATCATGTGAAATTTTTAAATGAATTATAAATTGTTCATGTGATCTTATTTTTATTAGATAAGTGTCAAATAGGTGAATGGGTCATCATAGGATCTAAAAGGTGACTTAGGCTTAATTTAAAGAGATTTGTGCTTAAGTGTGACCCATGTAAGATGCATTAAGGGTTAAGGTATGCCTAATGGATGATAAGTATTATTGTGGAAATGATAATTCAAGAATTTTATATATATAGTGAAACCAAATATGATTGTCTATAGACTTGGTAGATTTTAGAGAAGAGTGGTGCAAGGTGTACATATGAGAGTTGTGGAGCAAAAGAGATGTAGATGTGCCTAGTGGATGGGTTGATAAGTAAATAAGATTTTTGAATATGTGTATGAATTTTAGGTCATATTTATGATTTCAAAATAATTATCTTATATTTTTAGTATATGTGAAGAGGTTTGAGTGTAGATATGAAGATAGTTTGAGTTAAGGAGAGAGATTATGACATAATTATGTGAGAATCATGCATGAGATATAGAGAGAGTTTGTGTAGTGGTTAGATAATAAGAGATATATCATCAATTGATGAATAAATTAGTTCCAAGGTGGAGGTATTCACTTTAAATGAGGTTCTAAAGGACTTGATATTCTTTAGGGGTAGTTTTTCTTTATAAAATAGGTGTTTCACTAAAAGCCTTTGGTCAAAAGGATATGATCAAGGTTTTTTGGTCTAAAGGATTTTATCAATATATTGTTTGTAATTTATTATAGTATAAGTATTCCATTGTGTTATAGGCTTGAGAGTGGGTTTTATTCCTCATGAAGGTTTCCCATAGGAACTATGTGTTATGTGTTTGCATTGAATGAATGAGCTCTCTTGTTAATGTTGCTTGACCAAGTTGATATATTTTGATTATATAATAATTTGGAAGGATTGGAATTTAGATTTAAATATCTAAACCCATTGATTCATCCCTTACTCTCAATGATTATACCTCTAACAATTAGTATCAGAGCTGGTCCTTTGGTAAAGTCTTAATAACTTTAAGGTTATCCAACATACAATATGGGTAGTTATCAAGGAAGTTTCTCTACTAGGAAAGAATAATTATTCAATGGATTCAATTATTCTTTTTGGAGTGCAAGGATGAGGACATAAATTATGTCTCTAGGGTCTGATATATGGCAATTTATTTTGGATGGTTATGTTGCTCCTACTATTCTTTCATTTAGTGTTACAAATAAGAAGTTGTTTGAGAATAATTAAAAGGTAATGAATGCTATTAGTTGTGGTCTTTCAAAGACTGAATATACCAAGATAATCCATTTTAAATTTGGTAAAGAGATATGGGACAAAATGTAGATCATCTATGAAGGAAATTCAAAGGTCAAGATTGCTAAGTTGCAGACTCACTTAAGGTAATTTGAAATTATCAATATGAAGGAAGAATATTATGTGGCATCCTTTATATAGAGATTTGATGAGATTATGAACAACATCAAAGGTCTTGGAGAGAACCTTGAAGAGGCTACTATTATTCAAAAGGTATTAAGATCCCTATCCCTCGAGTTTGATCCAAAAGTATCTGCTATAGAAGAAAGTCATGATCTTAGTCCATTGATTATGGATAAATTACATGGCAGCCTTATTTCCTATGAGATGAGGATGAATGATGATATACCACCAAAGAAGGAAAAAAAATTCAAGACAGAGATGAATCTAAAGAATAACTTCCAAGGTAAGAAACCCAAATAAGATGACATTTCTGATATAAATGAGGATGAAGTAATTGTTTTGATTTCAAGGAAATTGAGAGCAGGTTCATGCAAGTATAAATGTAAAATACCCCTTAACTGATTTAATTTTGGTGATATAGGACATTTTTATAATAAGTGCCTCATAAATATAAAAAGGATAATGATGAATAGCATAATCAAGATCATGATGATGATAAGAGATCATTCAGGTCTGATAAAAATAAAAAGGTATTTAGAAGGTTTGACAATGAAAAGAAGTAATTCAAGGATAAGAAGAGTCTCTACACCAAAGAAGATTACAAATCATCAGATGAGAGTGAAGTTAGTGACTCAGAGTATGATCATGAAGATGATGTTCTTTCTGAAGATGAAACCATATTCATGGTTAAGGAAGGTAGTTGCTCACATAAAAAGGAATCTACTTAGAATGATTTAGATAATGATGAAAATGAGATGGACTATGAGACTACATTGACAAATGATCTTGAAGAAATTTTGATTGAGATGAAGATAAATAAGAAGAATAAATCCAAACTCAAGGATTATGAGGAATAATTAAGTGTATTTGAGGCAAGATTAGTTGAAGACTCTAGAGAGCATGAAGGTGTTATCATGTTTTTTAATTCTAAGTTGGAATCTATGTCTATAAGTCTAAGAGCCAAAGAATAATAATGATCAAGGTATGATTCTAAGATGAGTTATATAAATTTACAAGCTAGGTAAAAATCATTTTTCAAGTTTGATAAAATTTCTAATGATCTTGATGATCTCTTAAAGAGTTAAAATTTAGCTAGTGATAGATCAAGATTAGGTTTTAATGAAGAGCCCAAATTTGTTTCTCAAGTTTACATGATTGTCAATGAGATAAAGGTGGATTGGTCTTTAAATACAAATCATCAAACAAGCAATGAAGGTGATGGAAAAATGAAGACAAATTAGATCAGACAACCAAATGCCATGAGGTATGTAGGTTTCAATGGTTATTGCTACACTTGTAATCAGTTTGGGTAGGGTTATAGAATGTAAGGTACCTATTAGAAATGAATTTTATTAGAACTATGGTGGGGGTAATTAGTCTAAAAGTGTGATCAAGGTTGAGTTATGCAATTTTCATGATGTGGGACAATATACAAACCATTATCTGAATAAGGTAAGATAAACTAATTTTCCATTAAGGAGTATGGTTCACTATAACCATGAATAGATAGGTCACATTGATAGATTATATAAAAAAAAATCCATTAAGCCAAAATAAGTTAAATTAAGATTCAAGAGTGCAAGTAAGAAGGCAAGTTAGCTCATGGAAGCCAAAGGTGGTACGTATGAATCATGATGAGTCTGAAAGTCCAAGTAATATATTTTATATTATGGAGAATGATTCAAAAGTTGAAGAATGCCAAAGGATCTCATTTTCTGCTCACATTATGAATAAAGAGATCAAGCTTAAGGAGAAGACCAAGTTATTGGTTGAGGCTAGTTATGAGGTGAGTATAGATCTAAGTGAACATCTTATTTTTGTTGAGCAAGTATTATTTAGAGTACATCAATTGTCTATGCCTAGTGTTGAGGTTTCAAGCTCAAGGTTGATTATTCAAATGAAAAGGTATGTCAATATTCCATAGTTTCTCCATGTGTTATCAATTATATCTTAAAAGATAAGGAGAGTGATATAGAAAAGGAACCATTTGTCATAGTGTAGAATAAATAGAAGAAGAACAAGAGAAATAATTATTATAGATGTAAGAAGATTCTAGTGGTTACTGAGGAGATGTGGACCATTCCTGACTTCACTTTGTTTCAGAGCATTATGGTGAAAATGATGTCTCTATCAATTCTTCTTAAGAGACTCCTTTTAGTGGATAAGCAAGTGTTGTTAAGTTATTATTTAGATTATATTCGAAGGCTAGAGATGAAATTTATCAATTGGAGAAAATATGTCCAGGTGGAAAATATGTTGTGTTGGAATCAAAGTGATGTCATGGTTGTATATGGTTAGTCAATATGGTCAGATTAAAGGTTTTCAAGTGGAAAAAAAGGATTTGTGATTTTTCAAGATGATCCATTTACATAAAAAGGTTTGTTGACATTATTCTATCATGCATTAGGTGGTTTTATGGTCTAAAGGTATGTTGAAGTCAAATTAGAGATTTTTGTTTGCTCTTAGGTCTCCTAGATTGTGCTTAAGAGTATGCAGCTCCTAAAATAGGTTATAATATTTATGGGTTTTCAAAGATTTTAAAGATCAATTCTTGGTCCAAATTTTTGTAATGCTTTTCTCCAAGTGTATAAGAAGTTTTAGAGGTGGACGTTGATTGGAAGGTGTTGTGTTGACCTTGTCTATTTTGAGATTATAGAGTTTTGAGCTCTACTAGAAAATCAATTGTCTTTATGATTTGAGGTATGAGGACTCTTAATAGGTTAAATGGGATAAATGGATTTTCAAATCAGTATTCATAGAGACCTGAAGGTTTGTGGTTTTCAAATTATTCATGTTTTTGTGAAGATAGAGGCTTAATTGGCAAGTTGGTTTGTGAAGTATGTCTCAAAGGATGAGATAGATGTTTAAAATTGGTGTGATTGAGGGGGAATATGAGAGTGTTATATATATGATGTTTTATGTATTGATGATGTGTCTACTAATATTTGTGGTCTCTACACATTCCAAGTAGGGATATAATGAGACTAGACATGCCCAATAAGAAGAAAATTGCTTTTTATTCAATTTATCCAAAAGATCAAGGCATGAGTATTTAAAACTAAGTTATCAAGTTGGTTAAATTCATGTTTCCTATTTGTTAAGTGGAATGAATTTTTATTGATGGTCATAAAAGTGTCTTAAGAAAGGAGACTAGTAAGCTTATGTTGTGGTTCTTCATGGTGTATGGAGATCTAAAGATGATAAAGTGATGAAATTGCTTAGAGATCTTATGGGGAGTCCATCTTATATGTTTCTTATTTATTTATATTATATGGAAGTGTTTTGTGTGTTCTATCTTCATTGGTTATAGTGCTTGGTTGAAGAAGAATGTTGGCATATAGCAAGAAGGATGTTGTCAAGATAAGAAGAGGTATGCTTAAGGTAAGGGTGAGTTTGTATCATATTTCTAAGATGGTCATTTACTATTAATGGTATTTTTAGTTCCATAATATTAGTTTGTATCTACTTTTTCATTATGTCAAAGGGGGAGAAAGTTCCTAATTTGGAGTGCTTGAAGAGAGAGAAGGTGAGTTGAATGATGTTTATTGACATCAATAACAAAGGGGAAGATTATTGGAGAGTTTTAAATGATGTAATGAAGGTGTTTAATTGATTTTATGAAGTATATTATTAGCCTAAGAGATAATGAAAAAGTGTGCACTGTTATTGTCCTATTGTGCTTAAAGTTGGCTTGGTTAATCTTAAAATTTGGCATGGTTAGAAATGTTTAGGGCTGAGTATGGAGTATAGAGCATGTGAAATGGGTCCTATAAGAGGTTTTATATGTTTTAATTTATTTTGTGTAGAAGTTTATTTCATCTAGTAGTTCATTGTTTTCATTTAGACATTTTGGGTCTAATGGCATAAAATTTGAGTAGGTAGTTTGTTGACATCACCATTTCTATGTACGGATGAATCAAGGGATTTGGTTATATGGTTTTGATCACATTAGTCCATAGTTTCTATGTTTAAATTATCAATTCTAGTGATGAAGTGTGACAAAATATATGCAAGTGTAAATTTGGGCTCTCAAGCATTTTGATAGTATTTTCCCATAGCCAAATTTGCAATGGGGAAAGATAAGTTGAGTAGGAATTTTGATGGTGGCATATAATCCACATGTGGATGTTTTAGGAGAGGGTGATCATATGTAATTTTTTAGTTTTATACCTATTTTATTTTTTCTAACTTTTAGGTTAAGCACTTCAGCATGAAAAAAGATATACATGTTTAAAGTTGACCTTCCAAACAAGTTTTTAACATAGTTGGCTTTGTGGCAGAAAAATTTGAGTGATAATTTTAATATAAATATATCTCACATGTGTGATGGTTAGAAGATTAGTTTGTCACATGGTTGTATTATCCTATGTGAGGATATCATATATTTGAAATTTTAGATCATGCATCTAAGTGTAACAAAATATATGAAGGTGCAAAGTTAACCTTACAAACAGATTACAAGTGTCTAAGCACAAGTGTCATCCTTAAGATAATTTATTATAATTGTGATCATTTTAAGTGACCTTTTTATTCTTTGAATTTTTTTCATCTAAATGTCTCATAAAACACTTTTAAATAGGGTCAAAATTTAGTCATCAAATTTCTACCACTGCCATGCCAAAATTACAAATCAGAACAACTTGCCACAATAATGCACAAACTAGATCAAATACCACTAAAATAGTCTAATTCATCCACACATATCACATGCAATTTTTGAATAATATTTATGCATCCATAATTGGGTAAATTCATCATATACGCTCTTCACCTTCTTATAATTCATCTCTAGTCAAATTCTAACCTAATAAATTGATGTTTTTGACCACTTGTATATGAAAATTTATTAAATTCCAAGAATTGAAGAAAGGTTAATCAGGATTACTTAACTAATCAAATATATTCAAATAGCTAAGTGAAAAATACATGTAATTAGATGAATATCTAATTTTTTAAATTAAACAAAAAATATGAAAGTGACTTCACCATGACATCATTGGTCCTAAAAGTCAATAATCCAAAATATCAACATAAAAACAACAAATATAAGGAATTTTGATCCATGACTATTGTGAATAAGGGTTTCAATAGAGAGGAGGTTAGTATTATGTTAGTCTCATAAAACAAATGAAATAAACAGACTAAAATCCTAACACCTCTATTATAGACACTAGGGAGAGTTTAGCTAACAAAATTGCTTATGAAAGCACAACAAAAACATAAAAAAATAAGTCTTTTACCTTCCTTGGGAGCTCCAAATGGCTTTTTGAAGGGACTAATTGGAATATGCATTAATAACTCTTCAACAATAGAGCTTCTTGGATCATTCTCTCCTTGGATCCTTGGCTTTGATATCACTTGGCTTAAGATTTGGGCATGGTAATACTAATCGCATGAGTATTATGGAGAAAATCCTACATAATAACTCTAAAATATCTAGTGATTTTTGTTTTAATGAAGGGGTATGGCCTTGTATTTATAGATTTTATAATTAACTCTCACCTAAGATGAGTTAAGGTTGAATTTAGGCTTGGAATGGATTCAAAATAGCCCCATGTGAGTAAAAAATAACTCCAATTGAGTTAATAGTTGTCAAATAATTATGATTTGTAGTTACTAGGCATCACTCTCAAATTAGATATTTTAGGATAGTTTCAAAAAAAATTATAACTCATAAAGGCAATGATGAAAGGTTTTGATATTTTGATTTTTGGAATTTCCATTTTTAGATATTTATTAATTTTTAATTGACAATTCAACTAAGCATTTAATCTTATTTAATTAGTTAATTGATTATGATTAGAATTTTTGCTTTTTCAATATTTGATAATTGATCAAGTGCCCCATTTAATGGGTCTATATGCCAAAATAATAGTTGTGATGTTGCAAGGTGATTAGAGAAGATTCCATGAGAGGTTATTATTACATATGATAGAATACCCTAAATAGGGATGCCTCTACATAACTATGATTTTTGA
This sequence comes from Torreya grandis, assembly GCA_037957365.1. Lineage (NCBI taxonomy): Eukaryota > Viridiplantae > Streptophyta > Pinopsida > Cupressales > Taxaceae > Torreya > Torreya grandis. The sequence continues at coordinate 443,085 of JARHVA010006672.1, read as the reverse complement.
TAAATGATGCATGATAAAATTTAGGATGTTCATTGATTCCTAGGCTTAATTTTCAATGGTTGGTAGGAATTAGTTTAAAGTTTGGTCAGAACCTAGATGTGACCAACTTTAGGTGTCTACAATTTTACCTTATTTAGGAAGGTATTACAGGCTATAGGCATAGTAAAATATTATCAAAGAGTGAAAACATCTTGTATGCCTTTGAATTTAATTATAGTGGATGAGATTTGGATACCTCTTGATAGAGTGGTTGGTAAATAAGGTTAGTGATCGATCCCTAAAAAGAAGGAAATGATGGGACCAAAAACATAAAAAGGTGGAAAAGACAAATTTTCCCATAAGTACTTATAATAACTGACATGATGATTTTCCCTATTTGGGTAGATAAACATGATGATTTAACCAAATTTAGTTATAATCATCATCATGATAGGATAAAAAAATTATAATGATTGGTCAAAATGTGGTTATAATCATTGAAAATAAGGATAAGGGTAACAAGAGAATGATTTTTCCAAAGGAAGTTGTAATCATTAAAAGGGAAAAAAATGATTTTCCCATGGGTGTTTATAATCATTGGAAGGATAAAATCATGCCCTAGTTAGGAGGATAGAGATAATGGTTTACCCAAAGGTGCCCTATCACCATGAAAATGTGCCCTGGTTAGGCAAAAGAATGAGAACGATTTGCCCAAAGGTGATTATAATCATTAACCTCCAGATATATCAAAACATAATGATTTACCCATAGGAAGTTATAATAATTATCTCTATGGGTGGGATAATACAAAATAATTTGCCTAAAGGTGTTTATAATTAGTGGCATTGTAAGTGGGAAAATATGATAAATTAGATAATGGGGCTTACATACTAAATTCAAACTCATGGAGTAAGAGTAAGCTATTACAGATGAGTAAGATGAATTTGGAAAACCTACTAGTGTGGAGAATCACATCCTAATTAGAAAGGATTAAAATTCATCTATGATTTAATTACTTTGTATTAGGGAATGATTTGGGTAGATCAAGAATTTTTTAAGTACTAAGGAGAAGTATACGAGGCTCATTACTTGTAATATTTTTGGAGTTGATTTTTAATATAACATGTGATGGTATGCATCATGATTAAAAAAACACCGTGATAACATAACCAAAATATGCATAATGACTGACACATAATCTAATAAACAATTATAAAAATGCACCAATGATAAAAACCATGATGATAATGTTTGCATATAAATATGGATGGAATTAAATATAATGCATAAGAAATCACCCATTGAATTAAAATATACTAAATCAAGGCACAATAAGAAAATAGAAAAATAGGCAAACAAACAAACAAAATTATAAGAAATAAAAAGGCACAAAATAAAAATAAAATAATGAGAACAAAAGGAATCAAACACATCAATGGTTAATCATAATGTCAACATAAAAAAAGAACAAACAAGATGATAAACATTGCCCTTATGTTATATGAGATAACAAAACAAATAAAAAATGGGGCAAATAGAGGAAAAACAAAGGGGTATTTGAGCTAACTCTAGATGCACTAGGCAAGTGGATACTACCTACATAATTCTATGGATGCAAGTTCCAACATAAAATTTAGGCCAAATGTAGTTCTCCTATGACATGGGATAGAATAAAATGATGATAAGGAAACATGAGGGATGAAGTATAAGAATATAGGAATGGGATCATAAAATGGTTAGATCATGGAATGCTAGGCCAATAAGGATGGTGAACTAAATGACAAGTGGTTTCTTATGAAATAGCTAGGGTTCCCAGAATCCTTAAGGCAAAGAAGTGGTTGATGTGATTTTTTAGGATATTTAAGGTCTATTTTCAAATGTTTTTGGAATTTTTGAAGTATCTCAACTTGATCAAGATGACAAGATACAAAACAATCCAACTCACAAAATGATGAGTGCATTCAAACTTAAAATTCTCATAAAGTGGTGAGATCATGGTAAAGGGTGACTTAGTTGACCTCAACATGAATCAAGTGCTACCTACATAATCCCAAAGTGGGACCTCAAGTCATTGTAGATTTACCTTATAAAAGAGTAATGTAACTATGTAGCAGTAAATTCATAATTTAGGCAAAGTAGGTAAATGCCATAATACAACATAGAAATGAGAAGGTATGAATTCAAGGCATGATAAAGGTGTTGTTACTAATTTTCCCATAGGTGATTAGAATTAGTAAATAACAACATAGATCAATGATATTAATTTTCCCATAAGATGTTATGATTAGTAGCACAATGGTGGCACTCTAATTGGACCAAAGGTTGTTATAATCAAGAATACCTAGAATGAAATGAGATAAGAAATGAAGGATGCAACTACCAAACCACTATCAAACTACTCCAAAATATTGCCTTTATCTACAACACTAAATCAAATGCTAAGACTTGATATAAATTCCCTCACTAACTATGCCTAAAGAACTAATGGGATGGAACCAAGGTCAAAGGGTTGGGTAAGGAGGGTAATAACAACTATGGTCAATAGGAAAGGTATGGGATATTGGTATGGGTAGAATGTTATGGTACAAAGAAGAATGAAAATAATATGCTATAACAAAAATGGGCCTCATAGACAATACTTTAGGTCTCTCAAGCAAAGTAATGTTTGAGCTGTATGATTGTCATCCGCTCATCAAGTTCATCCCTATTTGGTGTATTGAGCTTATATGCTTTGAATCCATAATTTGAAACAATGATGTATGGGTTTATCTAATTGGGTTTGAACTTGCACTTGTGCTTCTTATCATTCATGTATTTTATTGATTTTCTTTGAGAATAAGATCCCCAAGATTGAATTCTCTATGTTTGAATCACCTATTATAGTGTCCATGGAGTCTATTCTATTATGCTTGGAGGTTATTGGTAGTGGCCATGCATTTCTCATCAAGTAGCTCTAGCTCTTAAAGGTGAGATACTCAATAATATTCATTTTCTAGGACATGTTTTAGTGAGATGCATAGAGAAGATAACTCAACCTCAATGGGAAAAATGGCTTCAATGCCATAAAATAGGGAATATGGAGTGGCTCCTATTGGGGTATGATAATTAGTAAAGTATACCTAGAGGGTGTAAAATATTTGGAGGTGTCATTCATGGCCAATGCCATTGACAATATTTCTAAAGATGTTGATAATGGTTTCATTGGATGATTTGGCTTGGCCATTACTTTTTGGGTAATATTCCATAGAAAAATGTTGAGTAATATTGTACTCAACACAAAGTATCTTGAAATCCTTATTTTTAAATTATCCACCATTATAATATATAATGTTATATGGGATACCATAGTGTCAAATGAGTTGGTTAAAGATGAACTTGGAAATTTGATTTCCAATCACATAAGTGAGGGGTATAGCTTAAACCCACTTAGTGAAATATTTGGTAATAGTAAGGATATGTTTATGGCCATTAAATTAAGTAGGGTTAATATTCCCAATGAGATTAATGCCCCATGTAATTAATGACTATGGTATAAGCACTAGTTTTAGTATATTGTTTAGGGTATGAATCAGGCATGTCATTGACATTTGTCTTACCTTTTGACATAATAAATTGCATATGCATCCATAGTTGGCTAATAATACCCACTATGTATGAAGTTTTTGGAAAGGATGACCCCACTTGTGTGGGCTCCACATACACCTTCACGAACTTCCCATAACACTAATATTGATTCTATCAAATTTAAATAATGAATCAAAGCTATATTAAAGCTATGGTGGCATAGGGTTGGGCCAAGTAAGGTATAGCATGTGGTATAATGGATAAAGGCATTTAGCTATTTTCATAATAGGTCTAGTGGAGTAATATGTTCACAAAGGTAGGTAAATTTTTTTGAGTATTATATAGAGGTGGGACCAACAATATCATAGATCATTGTGATGGTTGAAGTTCATGAAATGGTGTTAGAAGATTTTGAATGAATATTTGATATTTTTTTCCTTGTCTATGTGATGAATCAAAGAGCCAATGGTGGCCATGGCATCCACTATTCTATTAGTGGACCTTGTGATATGTTCAAACTGTATGTTGTCAATATATTGTTTGAGAGTGTCACCATGGCTTTATATGGCACCAACTTGTCATCTTTAGTCTGAAAGTGGTTTGTAACCTAATTGATGATTAATTGAGAATCACTATAAACCTTGAGATGTTGAATATTCCATTGTACTACTTGAAGAAGTCCTATGATGAGTTATTCATATTCAACCATGTTGTTAGTATAAGAAAATGTGATATGGAATGATTTAGGGATAATAACCCCTTATGGTGTAATAAATAATAAGTCTTACCCCAATCTATGTGTTGTGAATGATCCATCAAAATAAAACTTTCACTAATCCTCCTAAAGAAGTGTTTCTGTGATGTTCATGATGTAACTATATAGGAATTAAAAAATCAATGGTTCTATATCTATAAGGAGAGATTTAGTAAGTTGATCTGTAAGGAATTATCTCTTGATAGACTTATAGTTGACATTTTCTATCTCAAATTCACTAAAAATCATGATCCATTTAGCCATACAACTTTAAAATTTATTTTGGATAGTAGATACTTGAGAATATCTAATTTGGAAATAATAACGGTATTGTTGTTTAACATGTAATGCCACAATTTATGTGTTACGGAGACCATAGCTAAATAGGATTTTTCAATGGGAATAGAGTTACATTCATATGCAACCAATGTATGGATTAGATAATATATGAAATGTTCTTTTCCATTGCCATCATACTGAGATAGATGTGCCCCCATGGCTTTGTCTTAGAGGATAGATACAATAAGAAAAAATTTCTTGACATAGGTCAAAACAAAATAGGTGTATTTATAAGATAATATTTGAGGTGTTGCAAGGCACTTTGGCATTCTTCATCCCAGTGAAAAGTTACACCCTTTTTTAGTAGGTGTGTAATTTTATCATTGAGAATGAATCATATATTATATTTAATCTTACCTTACACACTATAGATATACATCAAATTATAAGGTGGTGTTATATTTGTAATATCTTATACTTTAGTAGGGTCAAATTCAATGCCTCGATGGGACACAATGAAGCCTAGAAATGCTCTTGAAGTAACAAAGTAAATGCACTTATTAGGATTGAGTATGACCTTGTATTCATGTATCTTCTAAAATATTGTTTGTAGTGCTACTAGATGATTGGCCCTGGTATTTTATTTATGCAATATGTCATCGACATAGTCTTACACAATGTCATGCATCATATCATGAAATATGATGGTCATGTATCTTTGGTATGTGGCCCTTTCATTCTTGAGACCAAATGGCATAACCTAATAATAAAATGTTCCTCATGGAATGGTGAATGATATTTTATTTTGGTCTTCCTGCATAGTATAGATTTGGTTGTATCCTAAAAATACATCCATCGGTGAAAGCATTTTGTATCCCATTGTGAACTCAAATATCATGTCAGTGTTTGGCATAAGAAAGTCATCCTTAGGGTAATATTTATTTATATCTCCAAAATTAGTGTAGATTTTGATTGCTTTTGGATTCTTGCATTTACACATTATTCAAGATCCAATATGAGTAGTTGATTGGTCGAATGCATCACACTTATATGAATTTTTCCAACACTTTTCTTACTAATACAACAATACAAGGATGCATATTACATAATATATACTTTATTAGTTTGGCGTCAAGATATACAAGAAGGTGGTGTAAAACCAAGGTAGGGTTTAAACCTGGCATGTCTGAAGAGGCCAAAAAAATGATGTCACCAAATTCCATCAAAAGGGTTATAAATACTTGACATTTCTTCTCATTGATGGATACACCTAATTTAATCCATTTTGGGTCATTTGGAGTCCTAATGTTGATTTATATAATTTCTTCTATAAGGAGAGTTGAACCATATTATATAATGGTTGGTAATGATTTGATTTGGCCTACAATGGTAAAGTCCTCTATTTGAACTAGCTCTTTAAATTGTCCTAAATAAAATGACTCAAAATATCTTAATGGTAAGGATGGCCATGTTACAAACACTATGGGAAACTCTTGAATTATTTGGTCAAAGGCATGTTATTATTCTAAACTAAATTTAGACCCATAGGGAAGTTCATCATTGGTGGTCTCCTAAGCTATGTTTGAGGAAAGGTGAATACCCCCATCTAATCACACCTTAAACATGTTTTCACCAAAAGACTAGCCTTTCTATTTACTTTTACCCTCATCTAAAATTACCTCAAGGAGGTTTTCACATTGGGACCTTAATGTTTTATTTAACTATTTATGGTTAAGGGTGTTTACCTACTCTCCAAAATAGGCTACATGATCTAGTGTGATTAATAACCCTTATTTGTTGTCTCACAATGGAACATTGTATCTTAGGCTTATAAAATTGTAAAAGTCATCCTCATTCTCAAACTTATTGATAAGAATAGTGGATTATTATTGGTCCTAGAATATAAGTTGAGGGTGATATAAAGGAATCAAATTATTATCAAGAATTGGGCTAAGGGTATAAATGGCATGAGTGTCAAAAGATTGGTATTATTTAAGTATTCATAAATGTTGTGATCAGAATCTATTTCACTATTGACATCATCATCAATACTCATTAGCATTAGAACATGAATAAGATATTTTGGGTCACCCCCAAGTGGTTTAAATTTAATACCATAGGTTCTTTTGTATCGAGTTATATAGATTGACTCATATTTTCCATATTGGCTTGGTCTAAGGCCTCCTTCCTCATAGGCTTCATTATCTAAGATCCTATTAGGAATGGGGTGTTTGGAATTCTTATAATAATAAGCTAGTTTGTCTTTGTATAATGAAGTTTCATCATTTGATAGTCTGTCATGTTCTTGGCCAATGGTTGGTGTGAAAATGATAGGACCTAGACTATGTAGTTTACATTTTCCTTTGTGTTTCCATTCCATACAATGTTGCTTGACTTTAGGTCTTCCATAAGACTTCAGGTTTTGCGGAAGGTTGGTAATCTGAATAGGGTCATGGGTTAAATATTCTCCTAGGACATTGGATATGATGGTAAAATGATTGGAAATTTTAGGAGGTGGCATATGGGAGGAGGAATCAAGGGTATCTAGGTCTATTCAATTGGCCCTTTGAAAGTCAACCAAATATTTCTTTTCCCTTATCCTTTTTTGAAACTAGATCTAATCCAAAATGATAGTTATATCTTTTGTATTCAACCTCCAAATGTTGTAATCTTCCTACATCTACAAATCTCCTTTTATGGTGACCTCCATACCTAAATTGGAGAACTTGAGAAACTGGTGTAATGTTGAAGGTATTACATGAATCTCATAGATCTAAGGTCTACCCAAGACCAAATTATAAGATAAATCTAGGTCCAACACATGGCAGAATGTATCATGGGTCAAAGACCTAATGATAACTAAAAAGTTGATGGTGCCTTTTAATTCATGGTCTTCATTATCATATGCCTTAATAGTGATCATTTATGGTTAAATAGTGGTTGTTGTGTATCCAAGATGCTTGATGAGCTTTAAAGACATAATATTTAGGTTTGATCCATTGTCTATGAGGACACACTTCACTTTATACTATATAATGATAACTTTGATGTATAATGAGTTATTATAGATGGGTCTAAGGGATGACATATCACTTTGGTCAAAGGTCAACTATTGGCTTGGGGATAGATATATAACTAAATCTTGGAATTTATCTGGGATTATGTCATTGGGAACTTTGGATTGGCCTAGGAACTTTATTAAGATATTCTTGTGGACAGTATATGTACACAACAAATCCAAAATGGATATTTGTGTGGGTGTCTTATAAATTTATTCAACAATGTCAAATTTTTTTTCCTTCACAATGGTCTATAACTTGTTCCTAGCTAGAATAGTGGGTTGGATGGGTTCAGTGGTAAATGGTTGTGGGTCAAGAATTGTAATCTTTGACCATTGAGTTATGATTGCATAATTAGTATTAGATATAGGACCATTATTTATAGAAAATGACAGTAGAGGGGGACTATATATGATAATTATTTCTTGTCAATACACTTATATGTAGTTATGGGGTAATGATGATTTATCGGTATAAGGTCTAAAAGTACTAATCCTTGCTCACTGGTGTGCTTGTATGTAGTCCCAAGTCAAAGGAGTACTATCATAGGTTGGTTGATTAAATTTTTTTATGAATGGTCATTTTATGTTAACATTTGGTCTTGTATTGAATGTGATGGTGGAAATAAGACCTCCCATAATATGACCTATAACTTTATTTTAGTCATGTGCAATTACATAGTAAGTTTATTCAGTATAGGCATCATTATAGTCCTGGTTCTATCCATTTTGTTGATGTTATTATTATTACTAAAATTATTATTATTGTCTTGGATACTAATACTATTGTTTTTGTTATTCTATCCTTTGTTATTTTTGTTGTTTTTTGTTGTTATTGTTATGTTGTGGAAATGGGTTTTTATAAAAAAAACCATGTAGAAGCATGATTATCCAATTTAATCTCCCCATTTTACAACATATTTTAAATAAGGTAATTGATCTACACAAAATAGAGTAAATAATGTCAATAAATATGATGGTATTCATAGAGCTCATTCTCTCAATACCAATCTAGATAAGGGATACCCTCAAGATAGTGTTTCAGAATTGGCCAACTAGTCACACTAGTTGTGGCTAAATTGTGAAACATAGTTTTAATAAGTTCTCTAAGGATTATAAAGACTTGATAAATGGACACATTTATCCTTAGAGGATGGGTTTGTAAAGGTAAGTGTTTTTTAATTTATTGATCTAGTCTTGGTTGCTATGAAGGTTATGCTGGCTGAAGAGGTTATTAGTGAGGAGTAATTTAAATATGTAACATTGGATGAGCTGATCATATTTTCAATATTTGGACATGATGTGACTTGGTTATTCCATTTCTAAGAAAATTATTATTTTGGTTGAATTTCTTGGATTTTTTATAATTACTAGCCTAGGATGGTGTAAATGCTTGTGCTTGGACTTGGTTTTGGTTTTAATTTGAGCCATTGCCTTGGTTTTTGGTTTGACTCTAGTTTGATAAGAAGAGATTGATAATCACATTGTTAGTAAGGAAATTTTAAATTATAAAACCTTTGTCAATGACATATTTAAATGTATGTACACATTAGAGCTCTAGATGATATAATATCTTATTGTGTAAATTCTTGGTAAACATAATAACCAATTATTTATCTTGTAAACTATAGGTGAAATGACTAGCAAGTGCTCTCTGTCATTGTATACAACTTAAAAATCTTTCACCATATTTATTCTTGACTTGAGTCAAATTTACCAATAAAATTTCATGTTTGAGATTGTAGGAGAAATTTTGTATAAACTTATCTGAAAGGTCATCAAAATCAATTATTGAATTCTTAAGAAATTTAAAGAAACATTCCAAAGCCTATCTTGCTAAACTCAAAGGAAATAATAGTAGGAGTTATATGTCACTATAATCCACATTAAATGAGCATAAGGGTATCATTTACCATTTTATTTGTCAATATTTTGAGGTTTATACCCTGAAAGAAATGGTATCTATAGATACCCCATGTTGAATGGGTAGGAACACACATCATCCAAAATAAACTTATTGGTATGTTTCCCTAATTGAATGGTAGCAATTGCATATTTCATATTCTATAGTTCATGTGCCAAGAAAATATATGTAATTTTGGCCTATGGTGGAGGTTGGGTGGTCAAATGTGAGTTATTTTGACTGGGGTATAAAGGAGGTATGGTTTGTGAAATTTTGGCCTAGTTAGGGAACCAAGTAGGAATATGTATATGCAAAGTAGGATGTGATTATTGGAATTACATGTGATGTGGTGAAATATTCTAGTTTGGATTTAGTATATAGGCCTAGTTCAAAGGGAATTATGGTTGAGATGGAAGGATATGGCTCTGAGTGAAGTACTATGCATGTTGTAGTTGACTAGTGACTTTCTATTGAATAGTCAAACATAGCTAAATAAGGGGAATTTGTTGTGAATTAATGCCCTGTCTCTAGATTTGTGGCATGGTTAGAACAAAATGTAAATATTTCCTAATTGGTACTTATGGGGCAATGGTACCTCTTTGTTTCATAAACACTTATTGTAAAGTAGACAATTGTAGAGTGTTTATCATTTGACATTTCCAAATGGGCATATGTTATTGATTAGATAATACTTGTGATGATAGAAATGTTGATCTTTGACTAAAGAGGTACATTTTTCACTACCTAATAAGGTGTAACATTAGTTTCCCTTACTTAGGTAGCAGAATGTTCTAACTCTATTGTGTTTGTAAACTTGATTGTGTGTGTTGTTGTCGAATGTTACTCATCACCTATTATGATGGAGTAATATTTGTCATGTTTTGTTGAGGCAAGGAACTAGTTTACATTTTAATACCTAATCCTTTCACTTGTATGCTCAAAGAAATAACCAGTTGAGGATTAGAGGTAGCTTGTTGTGGTTGGAATGTAGGAGGTCCTTCCCTCTTCTGTTGTGAACCATTCATGGTGTTAACTAAATGCACCTATTGTGGACTATTTATTGATGTAGTTAAACTAATTTGGCATGGATTAGATGACACTTATGTGTTATCCACATTTTGCACATTTGTCTACATATAAGTAGTAGACATTTATTCAATATATGGGGAATTGAACATGTTTCCAATTTAAGTGATTTGTTTGAATGGGTCTATATGTTGATTATCTTGACTTATCAATTCAATTAATACCCCTATTGAAAGAGCTAGCTTGATGAGAGGAATAACTAACATGGACATGTTATTAAAGTTGCATTCTAAGTTTAAATAGGTTTGATATGCTATCTTAATTTGTATAAATGGTCCTCCAGGAGGCCCTTTCTTATGAAAAACATATTCAAGTTTGTATATGACATCGACACAAGTTCTTGAGTGTTACTAGATGAGGCATGTTCACTAGTTTGGTTATAAGGTATATTTAATGGCACTTTTATTAGACTAGGTAAATTTTCATAGGGGAATTCTATTAGAAACTTATCCCCTACCTTTTTGGATCTTATTAAAAATGTATCCTTGTTTGAAAGCTAGTGATGATCAAATAAATAAATATTATATGTTAATGTCATAGTAAAGCAATATGGTTATTGCTAAACTTATAATACAATAAAAAGTATGCTAGCATGGTACTATGTTGTTTATTTTTTGTCTTGCTCCAAATATAGAGGTGTTTTAACTAATTAGTGGGATAAGGGATCCTAGCTTTGTTACCTAAATTAAGTATTGTAAGGAGGATAAGGATCTATCTCACAAACCATATTATCACCATAAGGGTCTAGAAAAAAATCATCTTGTGTAACCACATTATCATATCTTGGATTGTACATGCCTCCAATATGTTTGTAGTAATACATATTCAAATCATTGATTAATGTGTCAAAAAGAAAACCTAGAGTTATAGAAACTATTAAAAACAATGTCCAAACGACAAATGGTACAGACTTGGTCTAACTTGGTCTAAAAAAGTGGAGATGTATCTCCAAAATGATTTATGATAAAAAATTCGTCCAAAATAATATAATTTGATATGTCTCACATAAAAAGGTTATGATAATTCATAAAAACTAGAATTCCAAACATAGGTACAAAGTGCTTCAAACAAGTCTAATCTAAAGAAAACAAAATTTTCTAGGTCTTTTGAAAAAGACAAAAAAACTAGGCTCATAATAGGTATTGCTAGGTCTTTTGGAAAAGGAAAAAAAGCTAAACTTTAAGCAAAACAAGGTATAAAAAGAGGTAATCTAAAAAAAATTAAAATTTTTGTCACAAACTAGGCATTCATATTTAAACATGAACTTGGTCAATTGGAAAAAGACAATGAAATAATAGGCATATAGAAAAGAGACTGCTTACCCCAAATCAAGGCACAAATAATAGTTTCCAAATTGAGTATATAATTTACCTAAGTTACCCAACCCAAAAGTGAAGGCAAATTATTTAAGCCAAAATTTTCACAGGGCCCGGCTATAGAGCAATAAATGTTTGGATTTGAACTTGTTAAGGCTAATTGCAAACTCAACTTAAAAAACTAGGATATTTGAAATATACAACAATATAGATAAGAATGAATGGAATAATGGCACTAGGTAAATATCCCAAAGGCACACATGGTTTTGGTTTTGAAATTAGAATTTGGATATAATGAAACAAGTCTTTTCAATAATTCAAGCAACATAACAATGTTATCATGATCTAAAGTTATGACAAATGTTTGTTTCAAAACTCAAAGGTACAATTTTTAGAATGAATTGGGAAGCATAATAACACCCTTTAAATTCAAGTGACACACACAAAGGATTTAGCCAAAGAATAAGGAAAAAGTATGGTTTCAAATGGAGAACATAACGTGTTTACAAAAAGGAATAATGTATAAAAAAGACTTATTTTTGACGTGGTAAGATAGACAAATTATTTTAGACTCAAGACCATGCAAGTAAAAAAGATAAAGTGACATAAAAACCAAACTTTAACATCCTAAATCCTAAAATTGATACAGTTGAATAGTACTGTCAAATTCTTTTAATATACTTGCTCTTGAGAAAATTTTAAATTTATAATCCAAAAAGTAAAAGTGCATGAAAATTAGGGTTTTTAAACCCCATATTCTCCTAAGAGTTTTTAATATGACATATAAATTTGGGTTACTTGTCCTACATCAGTAGTATGTCCATGACAAGTGGGGTTATTGTAGGCTATTAATGTTTGCTTGTTTTTAAATGGTCCCAAGTGTGACTAACACTAGAGATGAAATCATGTCATTTGGATCCATGTCAACTAGATTGTTGTGAAAATGTCTTGTCATTTTCATAAATACTACATCCATCACTTTATGAGTGTAGTGTGATGTCCAAGTTACCCCTATGTTTTAAGGTTGAGTACCACTAATGGAGCTTATTTTAACTTCTTAAAATAATAATCTAGTAGGTCACCCTCAATTTATATACCCCACTATAGAGTGGGGTTTAAAAAATGCTAAGATATGAATTATTAATTCAATTCTTCCCTAAAGAACTCATGAGGAGGTAATGAACTCCTGTTCACAATCCAAAATGCATAAAAATAAAGATAAGTGAAAAAAACTTTATGGTCATTTTGGGGTCAGCCAAACTATATGGATTTTGGGAGGGCCTTAGTGACTTTATTTTCATGCTTTGGGACTAAAGTGAAAAAGGAAAAGAATGAATATTTTTTATCACCTAAGTTCCCTAAAGGGGATGGGGTGAGAACATACACACATTACTCATTTTGTTAAAAATAAACAACTTTCAACAAAAAATCAATAAAAATAAAACTCTTATGAATATATTACTAATGTGAGAGTTTATTTTAATCACCAAAACAATGTATTGAGGTTTGAGCCCCTTGGAATTTGGTTGTTTGAAAAACTTACAAAATATTTGAAAACAACTAAGTCATGAAAGGAAATAAGTTCATTTTAAGCACTTAAAGACAATGTGTGAAAGATTTAATCTTTTTCAAAATTTTAATTTTCACATCTCAAGACCTACTATTTTTTATATGTTTTTCCTACTTAGAAGCCCAAAGTTAATTGAGAAAATAATATTTTGAAATTAACTCTCAAGTTTTTTGGTTTTCGTTTCAGAGATCAATCATCACCGATCCACATAGGGATTGATGTCAATCCATAGATATTGACATAGATAAGGAAAATCATCTATTTTTCCCTATAAAACACAAAAAAACCTAGGTATGTTTTGATAGAAAGGTTGGTTAATAAAATGAGCTTAAATTATAAAACACCTCACTAGATCCTATAAGAAAATAGTTAAACACACAATATATAGGGGTTTTGAGCACAAAATGACTATTGAAAGATAAAGAAAATATCATGTCAATTATGTCTCTATCATGTTCTATTTTTTTCATAAGGATCATGATCAATCCCATAGATTTAATTTGATCTATAAAACTGGCATCGATCTCTGTGACATGTAACTAAAAATTGACATTGATCCCTACAACCTATGAGTTGCATAAAGTAGAAAGACATAAAAAAATGAACTAAAAAATTGAAACATGGATATTTTTAATAATACATTAGAAAAAATAAAAGTATCATATTAATCTCATTTATTTTATGGGATCATTATGTCCCACCATGCATGTCATCATGTGAACAAGGATTGTAATAGAGGGGAGGTTAGTATTGTGTTAGTCTCATAAAAAATGAAATAAACACACTATAATACTACCACCTCTAGCATAGAATCTATGGATAGATTAGGTAAAAAAATTACATATGAAATCACAACAAAAAAAAAAAAGAAATAAGTCTTTTGCCTTCCTTGGGAGCTCTAAATGGCTTGTTGAATGGCTTGCTTAGATTGTGCATCAAGGAGTCTTTGAAAATAGAGCTTGTTTGGCTCCTTATCTACTTCAAACCTTTAATTTTATGTTGTTTTGATTAATATTTATGCATGGTAACACTACTTACATGAGTCTTAGGGAGCAAATCCTACATAATCATTATACAATATCCAAGCCTTTCTTTTTAATGAAGGGGTATGGCCTTGTATTTATAGATTTTAGAATTAAATCTCACCCAAGGTGAGTTAAAGTTTAATTTAGTCTTGGAATGGGTTAAAATTAACCATATGTGAGTTAACTATAGTTGATTTAATATTTTCCAAGTAATTATGATTTACAATTACTAGGCATGGCTCTCAAACTAGAAATTTTAGGATCTTTTCAAAGAGCTTGACAACTGATAAAGGCAATGATGAAAGGATTTGATATCTTGATTTTTGGAATTTCTAATTTTATATATTAATTAATTATAAATGGATAATTCAACTAAATATTTAGTCTTTTTTAATTAGTTAATTGATTCTAATTAGCATTTTTTCTCTTTCAAGATTTGATAACTGATCAAGTGCCCCATTTAATGTGTACATAAGATAAATTGATAGTTCTATTGCCTCAAGGTGATTAGGAATGAATACATGAGAGGTTATTGTTGTATATAAAATAATACCCCAAATATGGATGCCTTTACATGATTTTGAGCTTTGATAAATGATGCACAAGCAAATTTTTGAAGTTCAGTTATTATTAGGCTTAATTTTCAATGGTTGGTAAGAATCAGTATGAAGTTCAGTTGGAAGATAGTTGTGGACATTTTTAGTTATCTACACCTATTAAATTTAATATTACATCCAAAATTTATTATATTTGATCCACCAAATTTGACTAATCTAAGGCCCTTGATACTCATCTTGAGATGGATGGTCCCCATCATTTTACCAAGCCTACAAATACAAGGGCCATCATAGACCAAAATGAAGCTTGATTGTTCAAAGAAATGCTACATAAAATCATCCAAAATATTCACTGATTCTCTTAAAATTTATCTACAAACCATAATATATATTACTTGGGTAGAGCTCTACATGTATGCATAATCATGCATGTGAGCCAAATTTGAAGGATGGTCCATGTGGAAGGTATAAATATTTTTTTATGATTTATATTTATTCTTTTATTTATAGAATTTTCCCAATATGAGGACCATGTTTAATAGGTTATATTTTATATATATATATATATATATATATATATATATATATATATATATATATATATATATATATATATATATATATATATATTTTTATGATTGTTTTACATGCTAATGGGAACTAAACTTTTATAGATTCATGTGTGTACATGTATCATATTTGTATCTTCATTAATGGAAATGAGATACTATTTCACACATTCTAAAAATGATTTGGTATAATAGGATCAAAATTTGAATAATTCCCTATAACACATATTATTTATGATATTATTATATTTGAATTTAACCCATTTTAGACTCACAATTATTGATATATATAACTTTCTAAATGAGCCAACATAAAATGCTGCTATTACAAGCCTATGTAAATAATTGTATCCAAGTATTATCCTACATGAGAATATTAGTGAATATTTTTTATTATATTAAATCTAATATGATATGACTTTGGGATCTATGGAAGATGAAATAATCTTTAGTGCATAATCTTTTGTTTAATAAAAATTTCATAATAGATTGGATAGAAATCTAAAGACATGTTCAAGATTTAATGTTTCACGTTATCCAATGGATGCATTACTTATGATGTAACACTTGAAATTTGGAATTCACTCACTAAAATAAGAGAAGTAACTAATAAAATAAATGATATACCTGATCAAGATATTGAGACCTTATATGCATAAAATACAATAGATAAAAATGACCATTATAAATAGGACACTCAAAAACTATTTCAACAACCTGAGTTTTAGTTTTGTATGTTTCAATTGTGTAATTGATTTTTATAATGCCATATATATCTCATAAAATTAAAAACATCATACTAATTTAACTAATATCATAAATCACTAACACGTTAGTATTTTGTAAATTTGAAGACTACATGAATTTCATTATTGCATTATTTTGAAATAGTTTTATGTTATACTGTAATGGTTCAAGCTTTGTTAAAAAATATATTTAGGTCATATGTAGGTCAAGCATTATTTTACACATTTTTTTTTGATATGAAGGTATTGTTTCATGTAGTTGTGAATAATATAAAACATATAACTATATTCTCATTATTATAAATCTTAAATAGTAAATTTCTAATAAAATAGAAAAATTATCATGGATAAAATGCACATACTAAGACACAAAAATAAACTTTTATTTATAATTTCAACTTACATCTCCAATATAAACTATATAGTCTCAACATGATAGATATAAAATACATTAGAATCATTTTTACATAATATAGATAATTTTGAAATCCCGTTTATATTAAATCAAAAAATACAATTAACAATAGAATAATTTCAATGAAGTAAGGAGACATCATTCAATCCGAGGAATTTTAGTTTGTTTTTTTTCAACAGATGATGATGCCTCAGCTTCCCCATTCAATTAATTAGTTTTTAAGGCACCTCTTATAAAAATATCCTTGGCTAAAGCATCTATGCTATAAATATATGTCCTTTATTCATGCCATGCATCCCCTACTGATAGAATAGAGTGATCCACATATGTTTTCTCCTTGAATATAAATTTTGTATCCATGTTGTGTTCTTTGATTATAATCCTCAACATATTATTCGATTTGTGTACAAGTAAAAGGTTTTCCTTCAATGCAATTGTTGCATTTAAAATTTTGTGCATTTTTTCCAAATGAATATTTAGTACTTGTGCTTCATTCTTTAGGTTTTCATATTTTGAATTTAATTTAGAAAATAAAATATGTTAGATAAAATTTACAATAGTTTACATAAATTTTGTAAAAAACATATTGCTTACCAAATATTTATCTCTCTCTACATTGGCAAGGTGGCAAATGTCTTGATCTCTTGCCCATTTATTGTAGTATGTATGTTACTATACAATCAAACTTTATAATATATTTATCATAACATCTAAACAATTTTAACTATAGGTATTGATAATTTTAATTAATCCTAATTCATATTTATTCACTAAAACATAAAATTTAAAGGGGCCTTTTGAACCAAAAAATATTAAAAAAATTTTGAGATGTTATAAAAACACTCATTAATTTCCTTTACCAAGGCCTTCCCACAAATCTCCCATAATTTTAGTAATTTCAAATTATTCTATATGATATCACATATCAAATCAAATGCATTATCTATAGTAATATTTTTTAATGGAAATGATATCAACTCATCAAAATATTTCTCAGCTTCAAGGGTTGGCTTAGGTGGTCAACTAGATGAATTGCAACCAATAATGTGTTATGAAGACTAAAAATGAGTTCCTTGAATAATATTATGTACAATAAATATATTTTTAGGTATGGTATAAATATCCTCAAGTAGAGCATCATCAAGATAAATATTTTGTAAAATTATAGTGGAACCTATTGTAGTAGCCACCCATAGAAAAAGTGGGGAACAACAATGTTGTTATATGCATTTATCTACAATACACTAGTAATACTAAATTATTCCCCAAGTATATATAGAGTAGTGTGAACATGGTTGTCGAATATAAATTCTTTCTAAACATGCCCCTATAATAGGAATTGCCATAACAAAATAATAAATAAATGACTTCAAAAAAAATTTAAAGTGTGTTAAATTGTAGGTCAAATACATTAGGATCCATACTTGGGTTTGAAAATATGTTTTACAATGGTGTAAATGGTATAATATAAGGTGAAAATACATATTATACAAAATAGTATAAAACAAAATTTACCATTTAATTTAATAAATAACATAATTTCAAACATGAAGTCACATACCTTACACTAAAGGATATTTTTACATAGAATGTGTTTCTGGTTATGTATAATAGTGTTGAGTAGGTTGAGGTAAAATGTTCTCAATTCTGGAGGCCAATGTAAAATTAAATGAATTATTAATAATTCCAAAAAAATTAATATTTTTGTTACATCAATTTTTTAAAAAAGATAACTTTTAAAACTTGGATTTGCAAATGTGCCTTGTCGACGTTGTGTAATAACAAGTGAGACAGAACTACTCAAAATTGAAAACATTACTCCAAATATTATTTTTATACAAGAGACCCTCTAATAAGCTAAAAATAATAGTTGTAAGGGGAAGAAAATTTTGAAAATGTTACTCCAACTATTAATTTTATACAAGTGGAAATATTATTTTGTGTAGGGAAAAACTATCACATCACTAAAAAACCACCATGATAGTTGAAAAAATTATGTGTAAAATACACAACTACTAGTTATAATACCTTGACATTTTAAAACAACTATGATAATTCTATAACTACCACCTACATAAAACTAGTGGTTCCATAATATCAAATAAAATCTTAACTTTTTAAATACAAACATGTATTTTCTTTCCTATGTTGTTGAGATCATCTTAGAATCTAATTCTATCATTGGAAAACCCTCTATAAATAATTTTTTATCATATATATCAACTAAAACCAAGGTGAAAATAACTATCTAGGAAGTTTTACATGTGTTTTATTTATCATATTAACATAAATGATAATGGAGGTATTAGTTATATAATGTTTATAACACTTGATATATCCTAAAATAACATCATCCCTCCCAAGTTAGATGATTTTAGTCCCAAAAAGCTTTAGGAAAACTATAGATGAGTGAGGTTCTTCCCCATTCCTTCTTTGCAATAAAATTTAAATTTATTGAGTTTTTGACCCTTTAAACACTAAATATGTCTCTAATTCCAATTGACCATTAGGTTAAATATATTAAATATAAGGTATAAATATATTTCCTTTTTTCATTATGTAATGTTCAATTGTTTAAGAGACATAAGTTCTCAACATTGGCAATGGAGTATATTTTCCTATAATGAGGCAAATATAGTCTAAAATATTTCATACCCACTTTCTCCAAAATTAAAAATATACCATATTTAAGAAGCTTAAGCTTCTTACAAGTTTTACCTTGGATCCTTTATCCACTCTTGTAAACAATACACTATCTATAACAAGGAAGCTATGTTCATTCATAAGTTCATCATGGCTCAATTTTTACTTGTACTATGACTCCTCCAAACTCCCTTATACTTGGAGGTGGATTTGATAAATGTTATCCATTAACCTTTTATATTTTTGGATACTAGCATCCACTTTCCCATTTTTTGTGTATGTGTGTCCCAAAAAAAGATTAAATGCTAGAGGTAACAAACTGAAAAAGCTTCAAAAATATATTTATTGGTAGTTGAATTTGATACCATATTATTATAATATTTAATATACATTAAAGTTTTAAAACAAGTATTAATATGCTTCTTATTACATCATATTAATAGTTACACTAATGGTGTACTCACTACCTTAGTCTTCAAATTAGTTTTTAGATGGAAAGTGGTAGATCACTTTAGTTTTGTATCTATTTTCTACCACAACGAAGACCAAAAATTCAAAAAAAAAATTGAATCCCTATATGATATTATAAACTTATACAACCCTAAATGAAATCAAACATTAGAAAAAAATAACTTAGTACATCTCCATCATTGGCCTTAATGGATTTTTTACATTGAATATGAATACACATCTTACTAAACTAGTCCACAACAAAAAAATATATCCATGTCTATCCTATTACATAGGAAGCTCATAAAAAAAGTCCATGGAAATTATTTCCCATTGTCAATAAAAACCAATAAAGTCACATAAAACACCTTCCCATTATTATCCTTTCTTGTAATACAAAATACACATTCTATAATTAACTTATCAACATCAACTTGCATATTTGGACAAATAAACATACCTCTATAAATGGTCCACTATATTTGTAACTCTAAAATTTATTGCAGTGATTAAAGTATATACTTTTATCATTAGCTAAACTCTTTATCTTTAATTTAAATAAATATTACCCATATTTTATATAATCTTATCTCAAATTTAATAATCCTCTTTGGGATCAAACCCTACACCTTGGGGCCTATTTTATTTAAGAAAGTATTCCCCAATATCAACATCATTCTAATATCCTTATACATAAGATTCATGCACAATATTTTCAAGAATTATTATGGTGTCCATAGTTATATTAAAATGAGGTCGAGACAACATGTTTTATACCTATTAATCACATCTTTCTTATATTTAATAACCAGACTAAATTATTACAATAAAACCATCCATTTATAGTGTCTAGCTTGATGAGTTTTAGTTTTTTATAGTAAATATTGGAGAAGTTGATGATCTGTATGTATAATAGTTTCCATACCAATTATATAGTGCTTCATTTATTAATTTCATGGGGTTAATTATACTTAATTAATTATAAGGTCACAAATACATTCTAACTACTATTGACTATTACATAAGATGGGCTAAATCAATGGCCACTAAACAATGTAAAACTGAATAAGTGATCAATTTTATAGAGGAAACATATGCACCCAATTTGGTATCTCTAGTTTTTGACAATGGATCTACTTTTACATCCATAGAGATGATAGTATGGTCATATGATAATAGCATCATTCTCAATTTCTCATCTAGCCAATATCCTCAAGGTAATAGAGTATTTTAATCTAATAATAAGTACTTGATGAAGGCAATAAAGAAATCTATAGTAGACAAGCCTAGAACGTGGAAAAAGCTTCTCAAATATGCCATATGGGTAGATATAACAAGGGTCAAGAAGGATATTAAAACATTACCCTTCATAATACTATATGGCCAAGAACCCATATTCTCCATTACACTCAAGCTACCAATATATTGATTCATGCAAGAGTACATGAAGGATGATTAAGATTTGGCAAATTCAAGACTTTTGGACATTTTTTAGATAAAATATGCCAGAGAAGAGGCTTTTTCAAACTTAAGTATACATCAAACCCTAGTGAAAAGGTGGTTTGATAAGTGGTCAAAGATAAAAGGTGTTCAGATAAGGAGACTTAGTTCTTTGGGATAAATCATTTGAGCCCAAGGGTAAACATGAGAAGTTCACACCTATATGGATAGGTCCATATCATATTTTTGAAAATATTAGAGATAACACCTTAAAACTAAAATACTTACAAGGAGTAGAATTCATATTATCCACCAATGGGTAGTACCTTAAGCACCACTTCTCTGTTGCCCCACCTATAGTATTTATGGAGTAAATTGCAAGAATTGTTAGAGTTAGAGTAAGTGGGATAGATTAGCTTATTTATATTTTTTCCTTCTTGTCCCTTGTGTATACATATGTTTGTATATATTTATTTGATTTTCATTTGCTTTATGGTTTCTTTCCTTTCTATTTTATGTGTTTACTTTCTCTACTTTGTTCCTTACTTCTAATAAGTCCTTCATGATAGTTCTCAGCTCAAAGTTCATCTAACTACTCAAGAACCCCATAGTTCAGGAATGCAAGTATAATTCCTCAACATTTAATGATCATAGATTTGAAATGTAAGATTATTTTATAGCTTAAATAAACTAGTAAATACTAACAGATAAGTTAACTTTTCCATAAGACATTGAACATTATTTTGATCTAAACTTGGTTTTAAGAAGAACCGCATATATGGGATGAAAACTTAAGTTGTTGGAACACAGTCATGTTTACACTTAGCAAAAATCATTGCCTAGGATGAGGGTTGCATCCATAGGTCATTATCTAAGGATAAATTTTTTTACCAAATCCTTAAACCTAGATAACTTGGTTCCTAACCTTTGTTAAAAAGAACAAATGGTCAAAAAATATATAAATAAGAGTGTATTTCAAAATCAAAAGATTTCCAAGCAAAGGTGATTCTATTAATATCCAATAGGGCTATGGATGCCTATATGGTAGTGGAGAAAAGCCTTGAGAAAAGCCAAAAGTATCAATGTCATGGCTATGGATACTTGGCTAGTAGCAGAGCAATGCCCAAGCCTTCCCTAAACTAAATCATGATTATTAATGGATATACAAACATGATATAGGTTAATATTAATGGTTAAATACATGAAACTTAGAAGTTGTTCCATAAGTACCATGGCAAATAGTGAGTAGAATCAAAGCACACACATAACATGGATAGGTTTTGATGTTTGATCCTAGTTCTGGAGGTGCAAGGATTATTTTTACCATTAACTAATCTTGATAAGGGTGTTGACAAAATGGAATAGGTAATTTAGTTATTTGTCTAAACCAAAGTCTCTGAATTCCAACATATTGGTGTGTTCCCTTAAAATTTTCCATTTGTTGAGGAAAACATACCCCGATTCCTAAAAATGGGGACCCTTCTATTAAAGTTATGTAAATTTTTAGTTTAAAAGTGAAATTCACTTGATCAGAACATCATTAACATGTTTAAATATTATCTATATTTATAAATCATCCATACATTGAATTGGTTAGTTTATTTGTTCATGGTTCTTGTTTAATCCCACCTAATATTACTAATGGTGGATATTCTTGTTTCAAGTTACAGGTTTAATGGAACCATCATTAAATGGATTATGCTTCAATTTTATAGTTTAATCCCTATTTAGGATTTTACTAGCCTTTAGTCTAAAAGAATTCAAATTAAATTCATGTTTAAAGCTCCTAGAAGCCCTCTTTTAAGAAACCCTAGCATAAGTTCTTTGAACTGAATTCAAAATTGGTGAGAACAAAATCAGCGAGAATAAATTAAATATGTTATGGAATTAAGTCTAATTTTTATACTAAGGCTTTATAATTTTTTTTAACACAACCAAATGTTAGTCTAAAATTTAGATACATGGTCCCTTTATGTCTCAAGCCCCTTGTTCCCTTTTAGTTTTAACATGGTCTAACTTCAATGTTTGCAAGGTCCCTTTATTATGTTCTTAGCATGATCTAACTTTATTATACATGGTTCCCTTTATTATTAGCTTAGACTAATGTCTTAGTCTTAAGGCCCCATTCATGTTTATCAACACAAAAAAAACCTTAGACCTGAGACTTAATCCTAAGCTCCTTAGGTCTCCAAGTCCTAAATCAAACTATATGCTTGTTTATAAGATCAACGACCAAGATCTACTTGGATGAAGTTGATCGAATGGAGTAGGGTGGACCTGATAAGTTAAAGACCTAATCTATGGATCCAATATCATTCAATTACTTATATTATGATCAATGTCCCATGTTTGAGTAGATTCCAAAGATTGAATAGAGTGTGATCAAAGCAAGAAAATAAGAGGCTCCCTT
The DNA here is from genome assembly GCA_037957365.1 of Torreya grandis. Lineage (NCBI taxonomy): Eukaryota > Viridiplantae > Streptophyta > Pinopsida > Cupressales > Taxaceae > Torreya > Torreya grandis. The sequence goes on along the minus strand of JARHVA010006672.1, from coordinate 419,321 downwards.
TTATTACATAGACTTAGCTTAAGCCTTTATCCTAAGGTTTTGATTGCATTTATTAATACAATAAAACCTTAGAATAAACTTTTATGTTATGACTTTATTATATGAGGGGTCATTTTTTCATTATGATTCTAACTTAGGCTAGAAACTAATATTTTCATAAACACAGGGTCCTATTTATGTTTCAACTTATCTTAAAACCTTAGAATAAAGTTTATTTGAATTTATTAATATTATTAAAAATTAGTACTAGGATTTATATCTTTTTTAGACTTACTTAACCCTTTTTATAAACATAGGAGCCAATCATGATCAACTTCTTGGATTGTAATCTATAGCCCATGTTCACCTAAATAAGATCAATCTAATGGTGTGACATCCATGATTAAAAAATTAGACCATAAATCCTAGCTTAAATATTGAGGAATTTATCAATGATTGATGGTATATGTTGATTAATAACCATTAGATCCAATGGAGTGATCAATGAAGACTTTTCAAATGAAGCTATGATTTAACACTAGATCACCACATGGTTAAAATGCATTCCCTAGTAGAACTGATAGAGTGCAAAGCAAACCAGAAGATGACAAGTGGTAAGCTTAGAATAGGATCCTAAATATGATCTTAAAATTTATGGTCACATGGATATCAAATATATTCACATGAATTTCAAATGACAGTCATGTGGACATCAAATTTAACCTCAATAGAGAGTCTCAATAATGAGCTTAAAATTCATTATTGCATAGACATCAAAGATGGTTATGTGGACATTAAATGATGACCATGAAAACATCAATTTTAAGATAATTGTATGGATCCAAAGATCTATGGTTTATGTTGATTGGTACCTACTAGATTTGATAGTTTGAAACAAAGATGAGTTTTCAAAATGTAATGATCAGTTTGTAAAACATTTATGAATGAAGTACCAAAAAAATTCCATAGAGTTACCACATTGGTGCCATGACAATGATACATAAGTATTAAGAAAAAAAACAAAGGTATTGTGGGCTCAAAATGTAAAGGTATAAATACATGATCTAAATAAAATATAAGGCACAAACATCAGGTAAGGGAAAATAACCATCTTTATTAAAGCTTAGAAAAGACCTGTAGAAAATCCCTGGCATTTATAAAATCCCTGATTCAATCTCAAATTGACCATAATCAATCTTGAGATATAAATTGTCATTTCAAAAAGTGAAAATCTATCTATAGGAAAACTAAAGACCACTATTGAACAACTTCTCAAACATTCAATCATGGTGGTCCAAAAACAACAACATATAGATCTCTATCTCACCATAGATTTAGAAGATAGACTCTTCAAAGACATATAATTCAATGTTGTAGCTTTAAACATGGGAGACAACCATTGGTCCAACCTTTTCTAGACCATTGAGGATCTATCAACCATCATGAGGGAGGATGAAAATAACACATTATTAAAAAGGAGGTACTATGACTTGGTCTCAATTTAGATGACAAGTTTGCATTACATTGCATCAAAACCATAGGTACTACATTGTATGAACGTCATTTCTCCTATTTTCAAAGATTGTAAAATTGATTAGGGCATGTTAGTTCATGAATGTATCTTTAGGAAGGTTACATATATTTCTCCTATAACATTTTAAAACTACTAGAAGTTTCCAAATCCCCAAGTATACATGACAAGAATCAATAAGTGGGATAAAAAGAGTGATTTAAGGACCACCCTAACTCCCTAGCTATATTATAGGATTCAAATAGTTTTTAACCTTAGTGGAAACATACCAATCATCCAATCAAATCCTAGGTTTAGGATGATTATGACCTTGATAAATAGGCTATGTGATAATCTTACCACCACTTATGTGGATAAAATCTAGGTGTCTTTAGTGTATTTTATGGTTGAGAAAGAGAAAACCCCTCCCCTTGGTGAAGTCATCATCACTTGTTTGAGTGGGTAGTTCTATGAAACTAAAAATATGACTAGGGGTCAAATTTATATGATGTCATATCTATTGGATGCCATTATATCCATTTCCAAATTTCACCATATTAAATAATGGTCACTTGATGGGAAACAAATAGTCCCCTAATACAACTCAAAATTATCTATATTAAAGTATAGAGACCATATGTAATTCATATGTGATTGTGTATATCTATCCTTTATTGACCCTATAGTAGGGATCCCCATAATGAAGTTCATCCCTCTAATCAATAAATATGTTGAATTCATTGGGGACATTTGGTTATATCTAGATTGCACTATAATCAAGATTGAAGGGACCTCATGTACCCCACTTAGGCTACCTATCCATATACCAAATAAGCTAGCTAAGCAAGAAGTTACATTCTAAATATGTAATGGTATGAATGGTTTATGTAGAACCAAGAGTAAAGGCTTAATTCACACCTTCCCCTTAACCATTGGTTGGACTATGTTTTATCAATGGGATAACCTAGAAGCTACTTCTAATCACATTAGCTCTTTAAAATTCTAGAATGATGATTTGAGATAATGGGACCCCAATGATAAAGTTATAAAATATTTGAAGTCAAAAGGAATTAGTATGACCTATGAGAACTAGCTTGGTCCTTATGACCATATGTATACTAGAGCTTCTTCACTCACTGAAGTATTGGTAAGGTTAGATAAACATAACATTAAGCTAGAGGCTAGACTATTAACATACTAGAAACAAAGTGATGACATATGGTATATGGGGCCTAGATAGTACCATTTATTACTAGGTACATATTATAGGCCTTCAATTTAACCATATACATAAACACAATTTTAATATAAGCCTAAGGAAAGAAGGCTAGATGAGGTGGCATTATCTTCATCATATCTTGAAGAACCATGACCCTAAATTGAGGAGATTGATATAATAGCATTGGATCTTGAGGAAATAGTGGAAAATTATCTACAAATTTTATACTAATCTTATTAATCATATGAATAAAGGATCAAGCTAAGAAAGCACAAATGGAAGAACCTCAACCCCAAGATGAGGAGAAAGAGAAAGGGAAGGAATTGGATTTGGGTTTAGTCCTAATTAGTACTCTAAAGAGAAAGGTTGAGCTGAGTTTAGTTTCAATGAAGAGCAAGATACCCAAGATGACCTTCCCCATCCCATAAGTGAAGTCAATCATTTTAGTGAAGATAACCCAATTATGGCCCTTCCATTCTAGAGTATTTAATATATGGTAAGTTTTATAAAGTATCTACTCTACACCATTTATGAGCCATTACTAAATCAGTCAACATCATTGTCCATGATGAAATCAAGCCCTGGATTATGGCATTAAAATAATAAGAGAAGGATAGATAAATGTCTACTCTTGGAAGTTTAAGCACATAAGTAAAAACCTTACAGCCTCCAAAAGTAACTCAATCATTAGTTGGAATTAAGTCTGACCCAAGAATAGATATATTGTAAAGATTCACTAAGAAGAAAGCCTTGGTTGGATGATAAATTTTCACTTTTTATAAAGTGAAACCATTTTTTGGCTTAATTCCTATTAAAGGACATAGACTAGGTGAAAATTACATCTTTGAGGAAAATATGCTTGAATTAGCTCAAGTAAAATCATCTAAGTTATAAGCTTCCATCAAAGGAATCATTTAGTAGAATAATAATTTGAAGGAACAAGCCATCTTGTCAATCCATGAGGACTGGTTCAAGAAGTTTGAAGACACCATGTTTGATTTGTCCAATTCCTTGAAAGTAGTTAGACCCAAACAAAATATTGTGAGTAAATAAATAAATAGTGCTATAAGCTAAGTTGTCCAATGGCAAGCTATAATTTATTAGGTGAATGAATTGATTAAATCCTTGACTAAAAATCAAGTCCTACAATTTAGTAGAATCAGCCTTTCCCACCTAAACATGGATATAGCCATATTAGAGGACAAGATCAATGATTTAAACAATTGGTCCAAGCAAATGAGGGACATTACTAGGGACTTAAAATAATAAGAGGACAAGATGTTGTACATCTTATATAGTCTAATCAAATATACTACCTCACTTAGTTCTCTATTATTTATTATAGATGATGAGTTCAAGCTCAGAACTACTTAATATATGTAAAAAGTGAGAAGCCAAGGGCAACGGAAAACAAGGGATGAAAATAAGAGAATCATTGGCCTACTCTTGTCATGAAAAGAGAAGATGGGAGATGCAACAAGAATCAAAAAAGATATAGAGAAGGCTAAGAAAAATCTCAAGGACTTGGAGATCTAAGAGAAATAACTCTTCATGAGACTATTTGTGGATCTTTAGCTCATCAACAAACAACATTACAAATGGAAGATCCTATAGGAAAGATTGGAGACTACATCGACATAGGGTCCAAAAATTTAGGAATATATTTTTTTGTATAGCTTTGTAATATCTTGAAAATAGAATATTATTTTATAAAGGCATGTGCAACTTGTAAGCACATTTTCCTATACGTCATTCCATTTTGGAAATTATAGTGTATTATAGAGATTTGGAAGAAAGGATAGTTGTATTTACACTTGCAATTTTATATGACTAACCAACATAATTCCTTTTATTCTATAAAAAGAGTATTGTCATTTATAAAGACGAGAGTGTTTTTTGAGCTAAAAAATAGAGTAAAATTCAATCAGCTAATGAAAGTAGAGAATTATAAAAAGATTATCTCATTTTGTTTATGTGAATTTTTATATGGCTTCTCTCTCACTTTTCTATTTTTAATTATAGATTTGAATAGTTCTTGTAGACTCTTGGTGTGTACCATTGAATGTAAAATTGTTAACTTGTGTTTATGCTAGGATATTTGAAGGTTCTTTTGTTTACTTCATTTTATTAGCTTTGCATTTGTAGATATACATCATCTATCTACTTATAGGGGTAAATATTTAAAGTAAGTATGGTTCTAATTTAGATATTTTTTTACATTCCTTAGAATTTTGCTTGATGTGTGGTAATATTCAAGCTTAAGCTATTTCATATCATACATTGGTTTTAAGTACATGCCTAGATTATATTTGAATTTTTTCATGATGTCTAGAATTAAGATCAGTAACAACATATTTTCTCTCTACCCTACCCTTGTTTTTACTTTTTTTTTACCAATCCACTTTAAATTAAAGCTTCATTATATATGTGCATCTTAGTTTATATTTAGACTTAGAATTGAACGTAATTCACCTTAATTAGCATAGATCATCTTCTTATTTGAAAATATTTATAGACCATGGTGGCTCCCAACCACCAAACATTATAAATATTATGAAACAGTCATTTGTTCTACCTCTATTCTATCATAGATAATAGGATTATCACAAACTACAACTCATTCTCAAAATTATTTGAATTCTAAAATGAGAAGTGTTTCTTAAACACTTTAATCACCTTTTGATACGTAGTTAGGCATCAACATCTTCCAATGCTTATTAAAATCCTTCAATATTGAATATAAGACTAAAAGTGAAATGCCTAGGTCAAACTTCAAACATGGTGATGCCTCTCCACTTCCAATACCTTCTCTAGCTATAAATCCAACTCCTCCACTCCCACATTATCTCTTCAACCTGCAATGCTTGGTTAAAAAATTAAAATTCCTTTTTTAAATTTTATAAAATTATGCTTCAATTCCCCTTCAATATGCCTCTTTCTAAGATGAATGTAAGATTTAGTAGATTTCAATGTAGAAATAGAAAGAAGTGGTGATTTTTATCCCATGCTCCATAAGGGAAAAGACTTCCAATTCCTCTCCTTGATGTGTTATCATCCTCTTTTTAGTTCTTCCTCTCCACCTTCACTCCAATAAAAAAACTAGTTGCTTTCTTGAAAACTTCAATAAAAATTCCAAATTTGAAAGAGTAAAAAAAGCTAAGGATGTAAGATAAGGGAAGAAACAATTGTGAAAATGCAAATTTGAAAAAATGCAACAATACATATGGATTCAACACTCAAATATTTCATACCATTTAATGAATTGTGAATAAAAATTATAACCCAAGATTCTAAAGTGTTAATAATAAAAAAACATCACACAAGGAAGTTACAAAAAAATCATTGCAAAGCAAATCAAGTGTTCTTCAAAATAAGATGTTAGTACTAGGAAGCCCTTCCATAAGTAGGAAAGGAAAAATAAATAACTATCCTAACTAACCAATGTGGGATAAATCCTCACATAGTAAAAAATATCAAAACTATGAAATAACTACCTAATACACTAGCTAATACACTAGCAAACATGAGAACTACATACTCTAACACAAACATTCCTAAATTTTAGATCTAGTCTATAATCTATTTGGACAAAGTTATAATATCATAAAATGACAAACTAAAACCTTTTCATAATATAAATTAGATCTCTATTTTTTATGCATATATTTTTTCAAGTTATTTTAAGTATTCATGACTCATGTAAACTTATTATAGTCTAAATATCTATTTGCAAGGACAATTCTCTAACCCTGACCCTAGTTTATATTTTTAGGAATTTACAACTTATATAAATTTTATACATTTAAATATTTAATTTATTTTTTATTATTTAAATTTTTAGATCATATTTTAATAGTTTACATTATTAATTAGAGTTAATTATTTATTCTAATTAATTATAGTGTAAACATTTTGGTGATCTTGCATTTCAGTTTAAGCATTGCTTGATTCTTTTTTATTTTTTCCTAGGGTTTCAATTTTTTTTTAAATTTTTGACATTAAAATAATAGAATCTTCAACCTTGGATATTATTTATAACATAATGATTGATTTTTTTTGACATTGGAGTAATCCTACATTGAAAATGTTTGTTTTGCCACTTTGGATAAATAACAAAATAGAGGCTCTTTCTTCAAACTTTGAGTTGAATTCATTATTTTCTACAAAAAAATCATTATCTTTTTTCACTTTATTTTTCATTCTCATTTTATTTTTTAATAAAGTGTAATCTGGTAGTTATACAACTACTAAGTTACTATTATGAAGGGTTATGTAATGTTCTATTTATAGACATCTTAAAATGAGGGATTTTACTCCAAAAATCATAGACATATTATCGGATAAACATGAACATTAATTTCCACTTACCTCATATTATATTTAAAATACCTAGGATCCCATTGTTTACACCACTATGAATCCTCTTTTATCTGTGTAATTTTTGGTGAATGTGAGAGGAATGTATCACCTAAGGAAGATACCCTCAAATTATCCTTAAAACTATGGTTATAGGGGAAACATTCATGGTTTTACCTTTGTAGTTAGTGCTCTGAACTATTAGGCTAACACTAATCAATACATGAGAAATTATATCTAAGAGATTATAAATCATTAAAACCCTTTCCTAGATTACCATTTATCTTTTATTTTTTCTTTGATTAATTTCTTAGATAAAATATTTTCTTCATTCATCTTATATGCATCATCATAATAATATTAACTTATTTTATAACACTATAAAAAAATAGTATTACCCTTTTAATATTTTAATGGTTCCATAACCAATTGATTTTTGCATATAATACATAGACTTGTTTAATTTTTTTCAAATATGTTATTTCACTTCAAGAAGTTATTCAATATGTATATACTCAAATTGAATTCAATAATGTTTCACAAAAAATATTTAATTCACATTGTATTCCAATACTACCCATAACCAATAAATTTCAAGTAACATGTATGCAACCCTAAATTGATAAAACCTCTTAAATTTCTCATATTTGCACTTCTTCCCTTAATTCCAACTCATATATCTCATAAATAAATTATAAAAAATATGGCTTTGGATTTAAATAATTAAAAAAGTATAACTACACTATGGGATAGGGAGTGGGTAATCATGCTCAAGGTACTATTTATCCTATTTCACCTATATCCCATAATGGATGAATAGGTATTGGGTATAATATCTAATCTACCTCTCATAAATTATTAGATTATTTTAGTGAATATATAGGAAAAATATATATTACTAAATTTATATCACAAGCTTCACCAAAGAGGTAATTATCAAGGCTACCTTCACCACCTCATGTGCTACTTCAAAATATTCTTGAATGACATGTTATTATACTTCCTATACCATTATAAATATATCTATCTAGACCTCAATTTATAATATTTAATGGCCATGATTTTTTAATTATCATAGATGTGTTGGATGTTACAATAATATATGTATGAATCTCAAGCACAAAATTCAATACTTCATTGATGATAATATTATTGACTTTGCTACACCTTATTTAAAGGCTAGACCACAAGTAAATAAAAATGAGAATATACAAATGTATAAGGATCCTTTTTTTCATGTATCATAATATGACAAGCAAACCCTTGACTTATATGGGTATCTAATTGATAATATCATTGATATAGTTATAATAAATTTATCATCATGACAATATATTACATTTGATGATTCTTAAAATGTTGATGATGATCCTAATAGACATGCATTATTAATTAAAGCATATATTGGTATATAAAAAATCCATAGTTCCTTGGTAGAAAATAGATCAAGTGAAAATATGTGCACCATTGTATTTATAGATTGTATTGCTTATAAAGAGCAAGATATAAAACATACATCTACATATATTACAAGTGGGACCTCTCATATTCATCATTATTTTATTATTATTACTAGCCAAAAGTGTCTTTGATATGTTATTATGGAGACCCTAGTTATAGAAAATAAGAGTATTTCCATTTATAGTTCACAAGTCTCTAAATTATATTCATGATAATATTATGTTTAAATTTATAGCATTGAATATGAATATCCTATGGAAACATGGGTAGCTACTACTAGTCCACAAAAATTGGTTGGCATAGTTATTGAGATAATTGGTAATAAATTAGTTTATGCAAATATTCACATTCATGATTTACATTCAAAAAATAATATTCCAAAATCAATTGTTGCACCTACTTATGAGCATGAAGATATATAATTTATCCATCTATTATTAAACATAATATGATTACATACGAGCATGATTATTTGGATAAAAAGATAAATATAGCTATTTCTATGCATAAAATGGTACATAGTATAGCATTGTTATATAACACAACATCACATGTTATGTAGAAGGCTCTTACATAAGTACAAGTTATTATATCATGTCCTAGAATACATGTTTAAAAATATATATGGTCAATGATTCAAAGGCCTATTTTACATCAAATAATTATTATTCATATTCATAGGGTTATTTTATATCACATGAGTCTTATTTAGATTCATTAAATTATACATTTGGCACATCTTATTTTTCACAAGAGTTTATTCTTTCCTATCAAAAATTTGGATACACATATGATCATCATATAAATGAGATCATTTTTTAGAAACATGGTTCGATTGAGGACATTTATTAGATTATTTACATAGTACCTAAGTGTGCATAGCTTATTTTCTCCTTACTTTTAGTTTTTATTCCTTTACACCTTATCCATTCATTCCTTTATCCATTGGATATATTTTCATTATGGTGCATTACACTTTCCTTCATCCTTATATTTCTTTATTTTACCACCTTTTCAAGGGTTGTTTGAATTCCCACTCTCCTTCTTCGTTTTCAATATCCTCTTGTTTTTATTATTAGATATTGTTCAACTTTAAATTATACATGATTTAATTTTATAAATTTTTTAAAAAATATAAAAAACATTCATGTATGCCAAAAAGTTTTTTAAAAAATCAAAAAAGTTGCAAAAATGAAAACCATAATCTTTAGGCATACTTTAATGTTACTAGATTACGTATTTGCGTATGTCATATATATTAATGTTCAATACACAACATATTTAATTTGATTTTAAATACATAATTATTCTCACAAGGTATTTGAGTGTGAAAAAGGACATTTTTTTACATCAATAATAGATATTCATGCATATAAAAATTTGTTTTGAATGAAACATATTTCATATAGTCACTGTGGATATTAAAACTAAATATTTATAGAATTTTTGTATTATACATTTGATAAATATCAATTAGGGTTCTACCCTTCATTTATATACCTCCGTATTATGAAAAGAATCACATTCACCATCTCACTATATCTAAATAATTATCTCTTAGTATGATCCAAATCATTTTATTGACCCAAGTATCCTACACTACACAAAAATATTAAAACTTGATAAACATAATCACTATCAACTTTATATCCATACTTATTTTCTAGCCTTCTAGACACTAGTGCCATAAAGTGATACTCCTACTGGTGACAATGGCTAGATCCTTATCTAGTGTCTAGTTTCAAAAATTCATCTAAATTAAAAATATATTTTAACCCATGGGTCATCCTAATTTTATTCTTGAACCTACCATGATATATTTTCAACATGTGTGGTATAAATACAAGTATAAGAAAAATTATTCCTTATCTATAAAATAATAATTAAAAACCTACCAAATTTATATCAATCAACTTCACAAGCACTCTATTATACCCATTCATCCCTATTTTCATATTAATCATATAATTAGTCATATTACAATTTTGAAGCATTCAAATAGTATCGTATGACTAATATTTTTCAAATTATAAGCTATATCACCCCATGCATATTCATATAGTCTATTACACCCTTGTGAAAACACTTTCCCACACATAGGGTAAAAATACATAAGTTTGAGGCCCTCTTTGGAGTATTTGATATGTAGGAATATCAAATTAACATATGAGTATTTTGGGAATCTCAACACCATGATCCCACTAATCCATTTTTTGTCAAACATATTCCAAAGGTGAAGAGCTAGGGTTTGATTAATCAATGAAAATTAATAACTTATATCCCATATGTGAATGCATCAACATAAATGAGAGAAAAAACCTAAAATAATGAAGTTGGTCATATTAAAATATATTCATTATTTTTTAATGTAAAATTATGTCTAGGGTAAATTTTAGTGGTGAATATTTGTTAATTCATGAATATTCACTTTTTGGTAAATTATATTTGTTGATTTTTTGAAGTAGTACACATGACCCATTCACCTAAATTTTTCAGATATAAATTTTTTTTATGGGTCAGATCACTAATAATTTATAATAACTATGGGATAATTGACATGATTCACCTTATATATATATATATATATATATATATATATATATATATATATATATATTACATATGTTAATATGGGTTACCATCCAAGTTTCATTCTTTACCTCATTGCCATGTTGAATATTAAGGTTGCTCAATAGATAAGTTGTGGGACAAATAAAAAAGAGTTTCAAATACTTTATTAAGATTTTAAATTATTGTATATTTTAATTCATATCAAAGATATATGCAATTTAAAAAAAAAACCATCTCAATCTGAGTCTGTATACAAAATTTATGGCTTTGGAAAGTTGGCATTTGGTGTTGACCGACTACATCATGGTGCTATCACCCGATAACATCATGATGCTATCACTTGATAACATTATATATCTCAATATTATGTTATATATTAGTATAATTATACCAATTATCAACATGTTTTTTCTTAACGGCATGCTATCGCTCAACATCATGTTGTCACTTGACAACATGTTGTCACTTGGTGGTATGCTATGACATAACTGAATAACTTCTTGAGGCCATAATTTTTGTATATAGAATTGGTTTAATTATTTTAAAGAGGAATCCAAAATTTTTAATTCTTATAGGTGACATAGTTTTTTCACATAACATAGTGCTACCAGGCAACATAGTGTCATTTGTGATGGGATGATGTGATGCAACTGAGCACTAACTTCTAGAGGCCATAAATTTTGCATATAGAATCAATTTGAGATAAATTTTTTTTTAAATTTTATAGATTTTAAATAGGAATATAAAATTTTTCAATCAATATTATGACATAGTTCCATCATGTGACATATTTCCATCACATAACATAGTGGTATCAGACGACGACATGATGTGATGCAATTGAGCACCAACTTTTGAAGGCTATAGCTTTTGCATATGGACTTAGTTTGAGAAAATTATTATTTTTAATTATTTATCTCTTATATAGGAATAAAAATATGAAATAATATTCAATTTTAGGAAAGTTTTTTATATTATTTTTTAATTTATCCCATAAGCTATATGTTTTAACTATGTAGATGGCTGACTGTATAGAAAACTTACAAAGGTGATTTTTTTAAAATTTTAATATTCACCAAAGATATAATCATATTCACCTAAATAAACCTAATGGTTTTTATGATATGGTCTCTTTAAATGAATCCTACTTATGTCATAATTAGACACTAGCATTACCAATAGTGTCTAAATATGATAGTAGTATATGTGGTCATAAAAGTATAATTTATAGAATATGATGAATGATCTTACATTATTACACATGTTTAGTGTGTGTGTGTGTGTGTGTGTGTGTGTAGTAAACTAATTATTATTTTTTATTATTTATTATTATATCTTTTAATAGTTATAATTTACTATTTTTATCAATCTGAATTATATAAATTCAAAATATATGTATCTGAGTTTTATATTAATTGGCCTATTATATATTAGTTCATCACCCTTGTGTTATACATAATTTTAAATTTGTTAACCATATATCTCCATATATAAATTAAGGTTCAAAAAAGTGGTGAACCCAACCATTGGTATCAAAACCCTAGACTAGCCTAGGGTTTTATAGTTTTCTATTTTTTTATTATTATACAATTTTTGTTTCAAATTATGAATTTTTCATTTATATGAAATATAAAATTTTATTCAATAAATTAATTTCAAAATGGAAGATAATAAATCACTATTAAATCACCTCAATAAAAATAATACTATAATGGATGCATTTATGTATGTTACAAGAGATGAGATTAGTAAGCACATCGAGGGTAATGCATCCTCACCTAGTGATGGTGAATCCTTAAGAGGTACTACAACCAATTATAATAAAATAAAACTATTATTGAGAACATAATCACTTACTAAATATAATGGAGGCATAAATTATGTATTTATACCACTGTTACATAAAACAAACTCCATTATTTCTACATATTCAATGGGACCCATTGGCAGTTCAACCCAATTACTAGTTTTTAATGCCTATATAACCTCAAACCATAGGTACATCTCTTTTCTTGACTTATAAAACTTCAAGGGTTAGTGATAAAAATGTGAAATATCTTTTATAAACTATAAAACTATTTCAATCTAAGGTTACTAATATTGAGCAATATTCTATGAAGTCACCTTATGTTATTAATTCAAAGTAGGTGTTATATAATCCTCTTGACCCTAAAATGTCTTATCATCCTTTTATAGATAGTTTTTTTCAACTAGGCTCAATTTTTATGATGTAAATGGTAATTTTAAACATGAAAATTTCCCTTTTATGTGGTCTCTTTGGACCATTCAATTACATTACATTGGTGACTTCTAAAACTTCAAGGGTTAGTGATACAAATGTGCAAGTTATTGTATAAACTATACAACTATTGCAAGTTAAGGTTAATAATATTGAGAAAAATTATATCAAGCCACCTTATGTTATTTATTCACAAGAGGTGTTACATAATCTTGTTGAACCTAAAATGTCATTTATTTCACCCACATTCACTTTTTATGATGGAAAGGGTGATTGTAAACATGAAAATTCCCCTTATATGAGATTTCATTAAACCATTCATTTTCATTACATTGAGTGATATTTTTCTTGTGATTAATTGGTTATTGGTCTTTTATTATTACTTTATATACATTGGCATGATCTATATCATGCATCTTTGTGACCTAATATGTTCACCTACTAAAATCCAATTTGATATATATACTTCAACATGTTTCCCTATATGCTACATGATTCATACACATATTATAAAACTACCTTATCATTTCAAGGTATGGTGCTTACCATAATCGAGTTCCATCACCTCAAAATGGGGTGGCATTTTAGTGGAGTCATGTCATAGAAGTATGACCTCCAAATTTTCATAGTTTATAGATTTTAATGGGGGCATGTCATAAAAACATGACCTCCACACTTATATACATTATAAATTTCTAGAGTCTAATGGGGGAATTCCATAAGGAAATTACCTCCACACTTATTATCTCCATAATATTTTGGGGCATCTCAAAAAGACATGATATTCACACTTGTATAAACTTAGGTTTAATTACATAATTTAGATATATTCTTGGGTAAAAATCCTATAAATTACAATGATTTTGCATAGATATATAGTATATTTGTTTAGATATATAACACATAATCTGTATAAAACATATTATATTTTCATATGCCATATTATTTCACCAAAAATTACAAAAATTACCAATTATACTACTCACCAAGACACATCACTTACACTAAGATGTACTAATATCGAGCCTATTTTATTACAATAATGGGTTGATTTTATAGGTTGAAGTGATTAAACCATTCAAACTAACTAGAATTATATATTAGAGTGATTAAATCATCCAATCTCACTAAATTTATAGAATGATATTATTAAATCAATCTCCCTCACTAGATTATATGTATTTATACTTGAGTTGTAAAATTAAATATATAATAATATCAATGGTTGTGTTATAACTCATCCTTACATAAAAATTTAGGAATAATACCTTAAAATTTCACTCTTTAGATATCCAAGGTTTAGGTCTAAACCTTCTCCAACTTTAATTATTAGCAAGGAAGAATATTTGCCAAGCTAAAACATCATGAGGAAACATGGTTGCATCGACACATAGGTGTACTCCTTCCTTGATATCTTCTTTTCAAGCATTTAAATTAATTAAAGTTTATATTATATTAACTAATTTATAATGTAACATGTTCTTGTTTATATGTCATATACCAAAAAATAACTCAAAGTAGGCTCAACAAAAGACTAGGTGTATTATACACATCTAGGTAAATATTTCTTTCCTTTAACCTAGTAATTTATTCCTTAAGAATTACTAGATTAAGGGGAGGGGTGTAGATAATAAAAATGAATTTTTATAGCATCTAAATCTTTTTCATTTGAGAAATATAAATCAAGGGTATACCCTTTAGTTTTAGACCTCTTAGGTGTTGAAAGGCTCACATTTTCCATCTCATTATTCCTAAATGATTATATATTAGTCTGATTCATATCATTCTAAAGACACAAGTATATTTCAATGCCTATAAATCTTAAAATTTGATAAACATCATTCACTATCAGTTTTAGATCTGTACTTTTTTATAACATTTTGGACACTACCAGTCAGATAGGGATATTATTGCCAATGGTAGTGTCCAAATCCTTATCTAGTGTCTAGTTTAAAAAATTCATTCAAATTATAAAATTATAAAAATCAATGGGTCAACATAATTATATTATTAAAATATACCATGATATATTTTCAAAAGGTGTATTATATATACAATTCTAAGACTTATCATTTCCCATCTATAAAATACCAAGAAAACACCTACCAAAGATAAATCATTCAACTACACAAACACTTTATTCTACCTATTCATACCTATTTTCATATGAAGCATATGATAATTAATATTATATTTATGAATCAATCAAATATCAATCATTGAGTGATATTTATCAAATTATAATCTAGATCACTTCATGCATCTTCATATAGTATATTTCACCCTTGTCTACACACTTTCCCAAACTTAGGTGATAAAAACATAATGCCATAATTGTATTATGGGTTATGTAGACAACACACATTTACATATGGGTATTTTAGGAAGCTCAAAATCATGATCCCACTCACCCATTTTTCAACAAACTCATTTTAAGGGTGAAGATTTATGGTTAAATCAATCAATGAAGAGTGAAAACCTATATCCTAAATTTGAATACATCAATAAAAAGGTGAATAAAACCCAAAATGGTGAAGTTAGTAACACACACACACACACACACACACACATATATATATATAGCCATTAATTTTTACTTGACACCTATGATATAGTTAGACACTAAAATTGATGGTAGTGTCTAGATATGACATTAATGTCTACATCGATGCAAGTATAATTTCTCAAATCTAATGATTGATATAAAAAATTGAGCCTACATTATTTACACATGTTTTGAGTCCATATATGTATGTGCACAATAAACCAAATAAACACCATTATTTTATATTTATTATAATAGCTTTCGATAGTTGTACATTATTATTTTTAGAAATCTCAATTTTAGAAATTTAGAATTTTATTTATCTGAGTTTTCTATTAATTGGCCTACTATATATTATTTCATCACCCATGTTATAACTAATTTAATTTTTCTTAACCCTGGATCCCCACATATAAATTAAGGGTTAAATGGGCACTTAGGATATAATGCCATGTAATGAAATTACTTATATGTTTCACAATAATGGGATAATATATAACAAAATTATGATCACAATAATTATATGTAAATAATTACTAACAAAATAGAAGAATAATTGATTATTATGATTTATCTACTTCTAGGGGGAAACCTCCACAATAGAAAAATAAGATCAAGTTTCATAAAATGATGATAACATAATAAACACTACCTCATATATATAATTTATTCATCCATGGTTATTATATATGTATACCATACTAAGAACATAGATAAATGTAATAAGATAACATGAAAGGTATGTAAGACACAAATTAGCCACAAATATATCTAGACACACTATAGGTTAAGGGTGTAGCATTAACCTCCCCTTAAAATGACATTTTCCTCAATGTTGAATCAATTCTTGATTTTAATAAAAGAAAGATTCATCCTCCCATGTTTCATCTTCATGATTTAGATTCTTCCATTTGATCAAATTCTCCTTAATCTTTCTTCTTCATATTATTTTTTTGCATGTGTGAAGGATCTCCTTAATTTTAAAAATAACTCTACTTTATTTATCTAACTCAAGTAACTTAGTATAAGTAAAAAAAAATTAAATGACCTTATTAAATAAAGATACATGAAATAAATTGTTTATGAGAGTGGATTGGGGTAGCTCTAGCCTATATGCCACATTGTTGCATTTTTGTAAGATATGATAAGGGCCATAATACTTAGGAGAAAGTTTGTTATCAATTTTTGTTATATTAAATAAATATAATTATATGGATTAAATCAAAAAAATACCAAATCATTGATATCAATTTTTTTTCTCACTATAGTCTTGATCAGCTTACTTTTTCATTCTAATATGTGGTATTGCTAAATTCTCCCCTAAACTAGCTAATACCTCATGTTGATGTTGAATGTCTTCCCCAATATCTCAAATCCTAGGTTTAATCCTCAAGGATAAAGTGATGGATTTAGGATGATATCCATAAATTAACACAAATGGATTCATTTTATAATAGTTATCTAAGGAATTGTTTTACCACCATTCTACTAGTGGTAACTAATAAACCTAATGTTCCTATTTATCTGATACAAAATAATGAAGATACCCTTGTAAGAATCTATTCACAACCTTTATTTTACCATAAAATTTATAATGATATGATGATATATGAGACAAATAATTACCCAAACATTAAAATTAATTAGTCTAAATTTTATTAGTGAAGATAGGATCATGATCACTTAAATTGATATTGGGAGTACCATCCAACTTTTAAAATTTATTGAGAAAAACAATAAATATATTGGATACAAATATATATGATAAGGATAAAAATGAGAATATTTTGTGACCCTATTACATGATGAATTTTTTACCTTCAGACCTTAGAGACATTATAATGAAATTCAAGGAAACATCCTCACACATCTAGCTAGGACTGGATAAATGTTGCAAAAGACCTAATGTCTTAATTATTTTTTATTTTTTATGTTGAAAAATCATTCATGCTACAAATTTTTTTTATATCTCCCCCATTATTTTTTCCAAAAATAAATGTTGTTTGATTTAATTATATGTATTAAAAAATCTTGGTGACCCCTATTGGATATTCATGAATATCCTAAATGATCTTATGTTTGAGGATAAAATCCTTACATAGATATATTTTATATTTATAACATAATGTGTTCCCTTTCAACTATTTTTTTTAATAAACACTCAAACCCCACTAAAAATTATAAATTAGGACATGTTCATCCATGCCATTTTCCCATATGGATATTGCTTCGTCTAACCAATCTACTTTCCAAATGCTCATTGTGCATAACAATGCCTTAATTGATTCATCCCTCCTTGAAAGTTCATATTCTACCACATTATATTTTACTATATACTATTTTTTATTAATATCCCAACATTTTATTCACCCGTTTTTTATTATAATGAAAATAATTTTTATAAAAATTATTTTAGACTATCATGATAAGTCTTTACCTAAAAGTGTATACCCATTAGATAAGGTCTCCATTTATTGACTACATGAAGAATATCCATCATATATTTCTCATAAATTAGATTTAGATTTATTTTTCCATTTATTTTATGACTCGTGACTGAAATTTGTATTCTTTATTTGATGAGTTTACCTTCATCTAATATCCTAATGTGTAACATTCAACAATAAATGTTTAATAAAAACTAGGTGTTGCCAAAACTAGAGTGGTGATCATAGCCACTTTAAGCTTCTCAAATTCCTTTGAAGTTGGTTAAGTCCAATCGAATGAATATTTATTAAAAAAATTGTGATCGAAGATACTATGTTACCATATTTAAAATAAGTAAATTGATAGTAACCTATTATACCCAAAAATCCACAAATTTTATTGAGGGTCTTTGGCACTTTCACTCCATCATATCTTTGATATTATTATGATAAAATGTAAAACATCATGTGAAATAATATGGCCTAGATAATCCACTCATGAACTCCAAAATCACATTTGAAATATTTGTAATAAATTTAATGTTTTTATATAACTAATAGTTGTTGAAACACATCTAGATACTAAGAAGGGGGTGAATCAATATTTAAAATAAAACCAATACTTTAATAATTTTAAAGAAAATTCAAAATCATATGTGGATTAAAACATAAATGTAAAGATCACATAAAAATACTCATGACACTAGATTTATACATGGAAAACCCAAAGGGAAAAAGCACGTTGAGAATATTTGCTAGAATCTACTATTCTAATCTAGTCTCACAGTCAAAGCCTCACTAGAAATTCTCACTGGTTACATTTTCAAGGGAACCAACCAAAAGGAGACACCAATACCTTGATTTAAGAGCACCAAATCTAAGGAAGCACCCACTCTACTTATCTGATGGCAACAGCCTATCAAACTCTTTTATGGAGCTATAACTTCAATTTAAAATTTAGATTCATAAATGAATCCAAATATTTATTCTTTATTAGAAGTCTAATCTATAATTTATCATATTATACACATTTTCTTTATTCCTTTCTTCCTCTCTACTCTTTTCTTCCCCATCTAGTTCTATGTCTTTATGATTTTTTATTTGACATAATTCATTTGTTTTTACACACAACCTCTACTATATTTGACCTATATTAATAGAAAATGTAATTATACTAATAGTATTTTATTTTTTCCTAGATATCATATTTATAAACAAATGATCTAGGGTTCTATATCTTCTATGTGTTCACACTCAGACTATAACACATCATGTTAATTATAGACTCTAGTTCATTATGATAGAAACTATAAGTTTCCCATAACTTGATTCCATGCATCATGGCATAATTGTATGTCTCTTTAATATGTACAACATTTGATTGAATCAAGTTTTAATGCATAGGTTCTTTAATGTAGATTTGATTAGTTAGATTGATCAATATCATTATCTGTGTCGAGATATAAAGCTTATATGCAAGTTCCTACATGTTCCTCCAAATAACCATTTATATGGACATGAATTTAAATTTCAATCATTGATATTACCTTTAGAACTATGATTCAATGGTCGACATTCAAATAGATCAAATTTAAAATGCATCCATTCGATCTCCAGATCCTAGATTTCAAGTTTTGCTCGATCTCTAAAGATGCATGACCTTTACCTTGACTTGGTCATTAAACTTTGACACTTTGACCTCATTTAACTGCTTCTTATATAATTGGATAAATTTCATTCCATCAATCTTATCAAACTTGCTTGGTTTTTAACTTTTTATTATGTTTATAAACATCGAGTAATTTATAGCATTTGAGTTGATTCACTCCATTGGATCTCCTTTGCATCATCACCCATGAACCATCATATATTGTAACAAGCTTGATATTTATATCTTCCTAACACTTGAGAATATGACACTTGGATTAAGCACATGGCTTTTGTACATAGATATTAGTTCCCTCTATTGAGACATTTGTCACCCTTGTATTGATCCTCTATCTGAAAAACTCATGTGCTTGTAACACTTGGCATTAGCACATTCACTCAGAGGGACCTTTGAAAATTTGACTTCATCATGCTCCATTGGATCTCCAATGTCTGATTAAGCATGGACCATTTGATCTTCCAACTAGGTTGATCATTAACTCTGATAAGATTATGCTCATTGGGTCTTTGTCTAATAAGCTCTATAAATATGACATTTATCATTGATGTGCTCAATTAGAGCTCCTTTTGAAAATTTAACTTTTCTTTGCTTCATTGGATCATCTGTGTATGATAAAACATAGGTTTTTGATCAATCTGGGATATATATTATGTCTTAGACTTAGGAAAATATAAAATCCTTTGATCATTGCTCAGAGCCAATAATTGCTAGGTTGAAGGGGATGATTTTTCAATGGTGATAAAGGCTTGAGTTTTAACTTAAGATACTAGGTCTAGGCTATATCTAGTCAACATCAAAATAGAAAGTGTCTATTGACACCATGGATAAACCATTAGGGTTTTACTAAAAAACCTTAACTAGTCTGAGAGCTAAATAAGTCAATTCTAATCCCATCCTTATCCTTTGAACTTGTAGACCATATTTATGGGATGTACATGAAAAACCCATAATGTATATTTTATCTATTTTGATTTTAAACATACATAAATTTTCTCTATAAAAGCATGATAACTTTGCATAGTGAAACTATGAAACATGCTCTTCTCTCTATCAATCTTGCTTGATCCTTTTAACATCAATTACATCCATAGTGTCCCCTTTGACATAAATGAAAATAATATTGCCAAAAATCACCCCCTTTGGCATTGATGGAAAACTAAATACTATGATGAAAACTTAATGTTCTAATCTTTTAATTATTTGATCCTTCTCTAGCATTGCTTGCATTAGCTTCTGATGAATATGAACTAAAGTTTTTCATATCAAACTCATTCCCCCTTAGGCAATGGGACATTTTCCTAATACTCAACTTGGACACATTCTCTACTCTTCCAAAATTTTATAGAGAAAATTTTAACTTTTTCTCCAAAAATTTTCAGTGAGCATTTGACCTATTTCTCTACCTTTCACATCAATGGCAAAGGGACTCTATATGATTTTTTGTCTAACTATCTCTCCCCTTTATTATATTAAGGAGTTTGTCCAAGAATATACAACTTTCAACTCATTAATAATTTTCAAAATTATACATACCTAAGTTGACTTTTATCTCTTCTTCTAGGGATTAATAAAGCTTTTGTGAGACTCCCCCTATAACTATGCACTATCACTAGTGATTTAGTGATGTGGTGTAAGATCCAATACTCCCAAATTCTATCTCAAATATTCAAATAATTCCTTTGTAAGAGGTTTGGTGAATATGTCTACGATATGGTCCTTAGTTGTCACATATTCCATTGTGACCTCTTCATATGCAACCCTTTCTCTTAAGAAGTGATACTTGATTGATATATTTTTGGTTCTTGAATGCACCACTAGATTTCTTGATATATTTATAGCACTTGAATTATCATAAAGAATAGAAATATGTGAATTGTACTCAACCTTGATGTCCTTGATGTTTGCTTCATCCATAGGACTTGAGTGTAACATGCTATTACTACTACATACTTTGCTTCTATTGTAGAAAGAGTAATTAACTCTTTATTTTTGCTCAACCATGAAAGAAGTCTATTTATAGATAAAAGTGCACCACTTCTAGTGCTTCTTATATCATCTACACTTCTTATCCAGTTAGCATTTATATATATTATCAAAGTGAAACTTTACTTGTAGGGTATTATAGGCCATAGTCAATTATGATCTTGATATATTAAAGATTGTTTTCACTACATTAACATGTGACTCTTTAGGAGTATCTTAAAATATAGAAACCATGCAAAATACTTGCATGATATCTTGTCCTGATGTAGTTAGGTATAACAAGCTACCTATCATTGATATATACGTAGTCTGATTTGCATAAAAAAACTCATCCTCTTTCCTCAATTTGTATCCAATTATCATGGGAGTACTTATTGGTTTTATATCTTTCATTCCAAATTTCTCAATCATAAATTTTGTATACTTGGTTTGGGATATGAATATTCCTTCATTAGGTTATGTTATTTGTAGACCAAGGAAGACAGAAAGCTTTTCTAGCATAGACATCTCAAATTCCCTTTGTATTTATGTAGTAATTTTTTTGCACATTTTTTTACTACTACCACCAAAGATGATGTCATCTACATAAACAAAAACAATAAACATATGCTCACCTTCTAATTTATAGTGCAAATTACTATTTTCACATCCTTTGTTGAAACTTTTTTGTTGTAGGTATTGGACCAACCTTGAATACCATGCTCTAAGTGCTTGTTTTAGACCATACAGTGCTTTATCTAGTTTTCACACACAATATTATTCATCTAAAAACTAAAATACTTTTGGTTGTTCAATATATACTTCCTCTTATAGGTTCCCATTCAAGAAATTATACTTTATATCCATTTGATAGACATTGAACTTCTTGTAAATAGAGAATGATAGAAACATTTTTATAGCTTCCAATCTAGAAATTGGAGAAAATTTTTCCTCAAAGTCTATGAATTATAATTATACGTATCCCTTACACACCAATCTCATTTTATTTATTATAACAACTATATATTCATTGATCTTGAATCTATAGACCAATTTTGTTCCTATTACATTCTTGTTTGAGGATCTTTGAACTAATTGCCAATTTTTGTTCTTTTCTATTTGGCTCAGTTATTCTTCCATGTATTTTATCCAATTCTCATTCTTAATGGCTTCAACATAACTCTTAGGATCAATTTAAAACATTATAGAAAAACTTACTTTCCTGATTGTTCATTGCAACTCTTCTCCTTGTCTGAACTCCTTCATTCTTATTACCAATTATTTGCTCTTTAGGATGATCCTTTTGAACAAATATTGGACGTGATTTTTCATTATTTTCCTTATCCTCTTCATTATATAATTATTATTCAATATCTAACTCTTCATTACTAGTTTCCATATTAGGTTCAACATGTTTTATGCCTTCTTCTACCTTGACATTTATGCTCTTAGGCTCAATTTAAAACATTATAGAAAAACTTGCTTGGTTGTTCATTGCAACTCTTCTCCTTTTCTAAACTCCTTCATTCTTATTTCTAATTATCTTATCTTTAATATGATCCTTTTTAACAAATATTAGATGTAATTTTTCATTATTTTCTTGATCCTCTTCATTATCTGATTCTTCTTCAAGATCTGACTCTTCATTACTAGTTTCCTTGTCAGGTTCAACATGTTTTATGCCTTTTTCTACCTTGAAATTTATGCTCTCCACCATATTTTAGAGCCTCTTATTATAACATACATAGGATTTTATTTGAGTGGAATAACCAAGAAATATTCTTACATCACATCTTGATTCAAATCTTCCCAATTTGTCCTCCTTTATTCTAATGGAGTATTTGCTTCCAAACACATTGAAACACTTAATAGAGGTAGGCTTTACATATCATAGCTCATAGGGAGATTTATCACTATTTACACTTAGTTGAACACTATCTAATATGTATACCACTATTTGGACTACTTTTCTCCAATATCCATCATGTAACTTGGCCTCCTTTAGCATTGTTCTAGCCATTTCCTTGATTGTTTTATTTTTTCTCTCAACATCTCCATTTTGATTTGGAGTGCTTGCTATAAAGTAGTGCCTTTTGAACCCATGCTTCTCACAATACTCTATGAATTCATTTGAGGTGAATTCTCCACCTTTATCCAATTTTAATCAATTGATTTTTCTTCTAATCTCATTTTCAACCATGGCTCTAAATATTTTGAATCTCTAAAAGGCTTGAGATTTTTTCTTCAAAAAGGTTACCCATGTCATTCTTGAGTAATCATCTACAAATAACATGAAGTACCACTCTCCTTTAGATCTTATTGTCTTGGTAGGACCACAAAGATCAGTATGAACTGATTATAGAGGCTTTGTAGTTATATACTCCATTATTTGAAATATGACCCTTGTTTGCTTACCTAGTTGACATTATTTGTAAGTAGTATCTATAGGATTTTTTTTCTTTGGCTTGTGTCTTACATAGTTATTTGAGCTCACTTTGAATATATTGTTAAATTTGATTTGACCCATTATCTTATACCATAACTAACTCTCATCAATCTTTCACATCAAGTAACTATTAACATTCACTTCAATAAGATTGTAAATATTGCTCTCATTCTTTTTCTCTTCTAAAAATATTTTCCTATATCAATTTAGCTTGTTGCCTTATACATAAAATGTGACATTATATCCATTGTCACACATTTGTCTGACACTTAGTAGATTATGATTCAATACTTCAACATAAAGGGAATCATGTGTAGGAAGTTTACCATCTATGTTCAAGGTTCCTTTACCTTTGATCTTTACTATTGTGTTGTATTTCAAGCTAATAGATCCTTCATTACCTTTACTCAATTTGGTTAACTTGCTCTTGTCACCAATAATATGCTTTGAGTAGACACTATCTATCACCCACAAATTTTTCTCTTTGGCATGGAGTGCAGTCTAGGAAATCATGGATTGATTTTTCACTCTCTACACATCCTTGGGTTTCTTATTTATCTTCTTTTTAGAAACTTGTGAACCTTTGTTCACACTAGGAAGCATGTCTTTATTTACATTGAGTAATTTTTATCTTAAAAAGGTAATTCTACAATTTTTAGCTATGTAACCAAAGTTATGAGGAATACCTAGTCATATAATTTCTTAGTGTAGTATGAGTAATTATTCTAAGTTATGGCTTTTCAAGTTTCTTAGCTTGGTGTATCCATCGGCATCGGTTACCTTTGTATTTTTCTTTTCTTCAAGCTTAATTTTAGTTTTTGATTTATTCCCAACAATTGTGTTTGAGTGTGTCTTTGTATCCTTGCAATATTTCTCCTTATTTTATTCTGATTTTCCTTCTGATTTGAAGTTTTTATATAAGTTAACAGATGTACTAGATGAGGAGCATTTTCCTTTCTCATAACCAAGACCTAATCTCTCTTTTGAGGGATTTTGAGAGTTGATCAATTCATCAATAATGTTTGATCCTCATGTCAACTTCAAAATTTTATTTAGTTAACCTTTGGCCTTTTCAATTTATTTTTTTAAAGCCACTATTTCTACCTCATGTTTCACTCATTCATCAGATTTAGATTGTAGTTCCATTTTGAGTACATCTTATATTATTTTATCCTCTTCAACTTGTGTCTTTAGGCTAATTACCATCTAATCATATTTCTCAAGACTTATAGACATTTTCTTAATTTCCTTTTGTCCAAGTTTATTTTATTTTGAGTTATCTTTTCTTAGATTGTCAATCCCATCAAGAACACATATGAGCTCAAATTATAGATCCAATTTTATTTCTTCTTATTTATCCATGTCTTCAACTTCATCTTGATCTAGATTTATAGAAGTTGATCCTAATATCATGAACAAGGATTCATTTCCTTTAACCATAAAATCACATTCATGATCATCATTTAAACTATCATTGTATTCCATTGAGTTATTGTGTTCTTTTATGTATAGACCCTTCTTATTATTGAAGAAGTTATTCTTTTTAGGATAGTAGGGTTTTACCTTTTACTACTCTCTACTTGCTCAGAGTTACCATTTTTATTATGAGGGCATTTAGTATAATAATTTCATACTTTACCATAGTTAAAGAATTTGAAGGGTAACTTACCTCTATACTTTCCATATCATCTTTTAGTCTTCTAAAAAAGTTGGCTTCTTCTTCATTGGTCTCCTGAGATTTAGATGTAGATGTTTCTTCCTTTACTTTTTTGGCTACTTTGAATGTAACTTCTCTCTTGAAGGTGTTTGTCTCTCCCTTTCTCATCTCATAGGCTATGAATGTCCCATAAAACTCATGAACAATGAGTTTATCTAGATCTCTTGCTTCTTCTATTGTATAAATTTTAGAATCATGTATTGATGGAAAAGATCTTAAAATCTTCTTGATAATGATTGACTCCTTTATTTATTCTCTAAGACCTCTAATTGTATTTACTATTTCATCTACCCTAAGGAGGTAGTATGCAATCTTTTCTTCTTCATTCATCTTAAGGCTCTCCAAATTACCTTTGTAATTTTGTAGCTTGGACTACTTTACCTTGTCATCTCTTTCATATATTCCCTTCAACTTATTCTAGATGTCTTATGAATTCTAACAGTGCATAACTTTGAAAAACTTTGATTTTGGCAATTAATAAAGAATAAAATTCATTTCCTTGGCATTTCTCGTATATGCCTTCTTGGTAGCCTAATTAGTAGGAGTTATAGTAGGGGATATATATCCATTTACCATAGATATTCATACATCAAACCCTAATGAGGACATATATGTTTCCATTCTTATTCTCCAAAATGCATAGTTAGATCCATCAAAGAGATGTGCATTGTTTGATGAAGATCCTTCTTAAATATCCATTGTGTTCACTTTTCCAAGATCTACCTGATTTGATTCAACTTCTTTTAATGAACCCTAGGCTTTGATACCAATTATTGGAACACAACTAGATACTGAGAGGGGGTGAATTAGTATATCATTAAAAACTAGTACTTTAATCATTTTAAATCAAATTCAAAAGCATATGTAGATTAAAAGATAAATGCAGAGATCACATACACACACAAGTACTCATGACACTAGATTTATACATGGAAAACCCAAAGGGAGAAACCATATTGAGAATAGCTACTAGATTTTACTATTTTAATCTAGCCTCATAGTCAAAACCTCACTATCAAACCTCATTGGTTACACTTTTAAGGGCACCAAACCTAAAGAGAGATCAATCCTCTAATTTAATATCACCAACTATAAGGAAGCAGCCACTCCCTAAATGAGCACCCATTCAGCTTATCTAATGGTACCAACCTATCAAAATCTTCTATCAAGCTATAAATACAATTTATAAAATAGATTCATATATGAATCCAAATATATAATCTTTGTTATAGGTCTAATATACAACTGATCATACTCTACACATTGTCTTTTTGCCTTTATTCCTCTCTACTCTTCTTTGTGCCCATTGGTTTTATGTCTTTATGTTGTATATTTGACACACTTCATTGGTTTTTACACATATACTCTATCTATATTTAACTTGTCTTAATAACAAATAAAATTATATGAATTTTTTTTTATTTTGTCTTAGATATCATATTTATAAACAAATGATCTAGGTTTTTATATCTTTTATGTGTTTACACTTAGACTATAACACATCATGTCAATTCTAGATTCTATTTCATTATGACATAAAATGTAAGCTTCCCATATATTAATTCCATATATCACACCAAAATTAAAGGTCTCTTTACTATCTTTAGCATCTGATTGACTCAAGTTTTGATGTACAGGCTCTTTAATGTAGATTTGATCAATTGGATTTATCAATATCATTATCTATGTCAAGATATAAATCTTATACCCAAGTTTATACATGTTCCTCCAATTAACCATTTATTTGGACATGGCTTTAAATTTCAATTGTTGATATTTTCTTTGACACCATGATCTGATGGTCCATATTCAAATAGTTCAACTTTAAAATGCATCCATTTGATCTCTAAGTCCTGGCTTCCACATGTCATTTGATCTTTGAAGATGCACAATTATTACCTTAACTTCATCATTAAAATTTTACAGTTTGAACTCATCTTAATGCTTCTTATATCTTTGGATCACTTCCACTCCATCTATATTCTCAAACCTACTTGATATTTAACTTACCATTGTGTTAATAAGCATCAATCACTTTATAGAATTTGATTGTATTCACTTCATTAGATCTCCTTTGTATGATCTTCCACACACTATCAAATCTTATAAAAATCTTGATCATTATATCTACCAACCCTCAATAATATGACACTTGGATTAAGCACATGCCTTATGTACATAGCTATCATTTCTTGCTATTGAGACACTTGGCATCTTCACATTGGTCCTCTATTTGATATACTCATGTACTTATGACACTTGGAATTAACATGTTCACTTGGAGGGACCTTTGACACTTTAAATTCATCATGCTCCATTGGATCTTTAATGTTTGATTAAGCATAAGCCATTTGATCTTCTAACTATCTCAATCATTAACTCTGACAAGCTTATGCTCATTGGGTCTTTATCTAATAAGCTCCATGAATGTGTCTCTTGTCACTTGAATGTGACACTTGTCACTTGCATGATTTTCTTCATTATATCATCTACATATGATGAAGCATGGGTTTTTGATCAAGGTAGGAAATATATTAAGTCCTAGACTTAGGAAAATATAAAGTCCTCTAATCATTTCTTATAGCTGGTAATTGTTAGGTCAAGGGGGCCAATTTCACAATGGTAATAAAGGCCTAAGTTATAACTTAAGCTACGAGGTCTAGGATATATCCATTCAACATCAAAATATAATGTGTCTATTGATTCCATGGCTAAACCCTTAGGGTTTTATTGAGGAACCCTATCTATTCTAAGAGCTAAATAAATCAATTATGAGCTTATTCCTTCTCCTTTAAACCTATATACCATGTTTATAGAAAGTACATAAAAACCCATAATGAATATTTTATTTATTTTTAATTTAAAAATCCATAAATGGTCTCTATAAAATCATGACAACTTTTCACAGTGCAATTGTGAAACATTCTCTCCTCTCCATCAATCCTGCCTAATCCTTTTGACATAAATGACATCCATAGTGTCCCTTTTGACATCAATGACAATCATATTATGAAAAATAGTACATTCTTAAAATTTTATTCCTAATTCTTGATGTATATTAGTATGTAATTAAAAACACCAACACAAACTTCCTTAAAAAAGGCCTAAAAATATTATTCATAAAACTCTAAATGTAGATTATGCATTTATGAGATGAAAATGCATGAATATAAATTCATAATTACCTTCATGAGGTTTTAAATTTATTTTAGGGATATCCTCATCTCTGATCTAAATTTGATGATACCTATAAAGAATATCTAATCTATAAAAAGAAACAACCCCATGTAATTCATCTAAAAATTCATCAATTACTAGAATATGGAACTTATCTTTGATTGTGTATTTGTTGAGTGATCTATAGTTAGGGAATATCCTTCAAGTGTTATCCTTATTTCACACCATGAACACTTAGGATGAATATCCACTTTGGCTATTTTAGATAATACTTTCCTCCAACATCTCTTATATGATATTTTTAATTTCAGTTTTCTAGGCATATGAATACTTTTATGGTCTGATATTTGGTGGTATACTATCTAGAATCAATATTTTATCATGATCGTGTTCTATGTTTGGTGTTATTCATTTTAGAATTGTACCATAAACTACTAGGTGGTCATCAAGAATCATTTGTAAATATAGATATATAGACACTTTTTTTGGATAAAATTATATATAAAAAAATTATGCTACAAATCCTTCCTCCAAATTTTTAAGAATGTTCATCATATGATGTGAACTAACCAATTGCAGACTTTGCCTAAAATCCTTGTAGTTCAAATTTCCTACCTTCAAAATGAAATCACATAAATAATAATGGAAATTCATATCTATTATGTCTAGAGTCATGATCCATAGTACTTCAAAAAAAATGTCATACCCAGCCATGGGAATAAAAAGTGTATGATAAATAAACATCTAGTCCCCCATGTAAATATCAATAGTATGTAATTTTATAGAACAATTGATTGTACCACCATATATAATCATGATTTAAAATTATGGAGTTTAATAAATAAAATAATTCAAATGAGAAACCAAATTACTATTGATGTAATTAGGTTTACTTCATAAGTTGAGCAACATTGTCACCTTTTATTTCTTGAGGAAGCCTACCACCTTAATATTTTTAGTGGCACTTATACCTAAAATGGCATGACATGTGATAGTAGGGTGAGAATATTCAAATTTATCCTCTGGGTCTTCCATACCCTCACTTGAGGATTCATCATATTAATTAGCTCGTTTAACATAAAACAAATTATTTTTATAAAATTTATATCCTTTTATCCACTTTTTGTCACAACCAAAATTAACCCTTTGGAAAAAATCTCTTCCATTTTTTGAGTGGTTAATCATTTAGGTTGAGTAAATTATGGTAATGTGAAATTACATTCACAACCACAAGTGAAATCCATTCTTATGACCAAATATTTTTCATCTACATAGAATGTAAATGGTATGGATTAATAAATATATGATGGATTAGACATGTGAACCTCAATTTGGATGATATCCTTGAGCCCCACCCCTTAATAATATGCCAGTCATGTTTTTCTCATTGATGTGATGCATGCATAAGGATAGATTCTAGCATCAATGAATATAATAATTAACTATACATATTTGGCATAACTTTTATAACTAAATTATTTTTATAAGACATTATTTTGATATTTCATTTCTATCTCCTCATTAAACATTGACTAGGCAATAAGATCACCCTTATTTTTATTATGAGCACATAACAATCTATACCAAATGAAATAGTTAGGTTTGAGATATAAATATTCCATGATCACATTTTATTTACATGCGGTATGATGTATATCAAATAAATTTTATATTTTATGTATCTAATGAGTGGATCCTTCCCATTAAAATTTCACACTTCCACCTTTGGTAAAATATGTTTTAAACCAGTATTGGGTTTATGATTATTCAAATAGGGAGACCTTGATTAGAGTAGTGGAGGATTATTTTTTGAAACATAAGACATAATAATAGTAAAGTGAGAACTTAAATTCGATAAATGATTCTTCATAAAATTCATGTCCCATTTTACTACATTGAGGACATCCTTCCTCACCATCTTTTGTATATCTAATTAAATTTGTTAAACTAGCTCATTGTTTAACCCTAATATGGATTTTGGTCCCTAATTGGGTAGATAGGGTTAAGGATATATAAATTATAGGGCCCAAGGGTAAATATCAAATCTACAATAGGCCAATTAATGTGTTAAACTTTGATGTACCATATGCTAAACTAATAAAATTGAGATAGTTATTACTAGAAAGTATAACTATGCTAGATATCATTGCTAAAAAAATGATACATAAGTGATGTAATTATCTAGTTATTATGTTAATATAGATCTAGATTTTGTATAAGTATAATTTATGCTGAAAGTGAATTATGGAATAGATTTTAGATTCTAGATCTATTATCTTTATCTCTCTAGACAGTTACCTCATCTTGAGATAGTTATGTCGATAATAAAATATATTTTCAACACTAGTGTCCTATGTAACATATATATTGAAATAGGATGTGACCACCTAGAAGCTTCCCTTCACTCTGGTGCATATAGATCTAGGTCATGGACTGTCACTCTTGGTGAAATGGTAAAAACCTAGCTTTCCATATTTAATATGGCCTTCAACAAAAATGGATTAGTGATGATATGATGTGGAGATCGCCTATAATGACCTTGAAATTAAAGGGTGTTGCCTAAATATCTAATAATCCATAAGAGGGACTCATACTCATGTAGGTCTCCATTATGTGTTCTTGTGTGTGAATCATGGAATGTGTGTAATGTGTGTAAATCAATTTGTTTTCACCAAATATTTCACCCTAGAGGAGGTTTTAAAATCCTAATATAATATTTTGGAAACATTGGAATACTTATAGTATGTGTGTTTACCTATAGTAGAAGTAGACCTCTATGTTTAAGGGCTAGTTCCCTAAACTTGTCTTGAAGTGTTTATCACCTATACTAAATGATTGCTTGTGGGAAATAGAATATAAGTATGAATGAAATAAATATAGTATAATGGGGTGATAAACCATTAATATATAAACTATGATATCATACTTATTTCAATATGAAACAAGACCTATAACCTATCTTCAAAGTCCTAAGATAACTTGGTAGAATGAAAACTCCTTATACTAGACATGAAAGGATAAGTAAAAGCAAGGATATAATCACTAGAGATAACCATTAACCACTTTTCACACTTATAAAATAAGTTTGTGAACTTAAAAAAATATTAATTATATTATTTAAAGTCAAATTACAACATCAAAGTAGCATGTCTTCACCATACATGGTGTCAAATTAATAAACAAGAGCCAAAATGTCTAGTACTTATACAATGTGAGAGATGAGAGAGATAAATGAAGATAAAGAGTCAAAAATACACTTATAAATATGAAATAAGGAGATAAAATTACATTAGAATGGAATATGGGATAGACCATGCAAGGTATCTTTGGATAAATGTCCCTCTAAGGCATGAAACTCTTCAATTCTAGCATGTGACTCTTCAACTAGCTCCTTACAAATTACCTTCATCATTTAGACTTAGTTGAATGCTCCAAATTAAACTATTCATAGGTGATATAATTTAAATATTATGTAGGGGTTATAAATAGGCTCTGGCATGCATTGGATGTGTCCTTAATCATTAATATTCTTTTGTCCAAGTGTTCTTATTGCCTACATTCATAATCACTCTTCTTTCACTCATCCTTCAAACATGGCACCAAGGTGTGCTTTATTTTATCAAAAAATTCCATACATATGTTTTTTTTACACTTTTTAAGAGTCCTCATGCCTTTATATTCATTAATTAGACCTTAAAATGACTCATAATTGTAGTTATCACCTTCTCACTTGTTGATCATCTCTCATTCACTATGCTAGTTTAGATTGGCTAAAGTGAAGGTACTTGAAGAGGTAAATATTTTATTTTATGAGGAAATAAATGTATATGGGGAGTTATACTAGGTCCAATTCTATCTCCCAAAGTGATCATCATATTTTGAAACCCTTTTTTACCTATAAAACATCAAAAATTGTCAAGATAAGTAGTTTTTTACCTTGTCTATAAAAATAGGGTAGAAGCCAACTTGATGGGAGGGAGACCAGGAGAGCCATATACAATTTCAAGATAAATTAAATGTAAAAATATGCCTCTTATATTCTTGTCCTTCTTCATATTTCCCATTAGGTCATTACCAAGGGTTTGAGATGGTTTTAAATAGTTTTGACCTCTAAGGATTGTTCATAAAAGTATGACATCTAATCCTTAGAAAAATTTCACAAAATATAATTTTAAGACCATATAAAACATCCCCTAATTCCTCAATATATAATGACAATCATCTATACTAATGTGAGATTCTAAATATGGCCTCTCGAGCTCTCCTTTTTATTTTGCATACCCTATCAAGATATTAGGCCAAGAAATGACTTTATCATGTATTTATATGTAAAACAAAGGATTTGAAACACCTTATAACTCCCCATGGAGGTTTTATAGTTATTTTAAATTCTCACTTCATTTTATAAATGATACTATACCCCCTTGAGGGCTTTAGGCCTAGTCTAGGCCTAGTAGGCTTGACTATACCTATGTGGGTTTAGGACACCATACTTGACTTGTAGAACCTATAATTTATTTAACATGTTTCTCAATCAATAAATAAGTTCCCCAAAACCTTATTAAATGTTTCCATATTCTTTAATTCATCTTCTTGTCATTTGTTTACTAAACCTATAGGGTTTTCATCCTAAGAGTACCCTCTATCTGAGATAGAATAAATATAACTTCCCATATTACCTCAGATAAAATGATTATATGAGGGGATTTAGAAATTAATTATTATGGTTTTCTCAAAACATTAGGGTTTTATCACATCAATAACATCCATAATTATTCAAAACTCCAATGTAGACTACTTAAACTCCCGGACTATATACATGATTATGCGTTGACTACAAGTCATTTTTTGAGGACAAACTCTTGCCATATTTATATGATATGGGAGTTTAAGTTAATGTAAATTACTATAATTAATATCATAATCATTTAAAAACTCAATTTTATTTTCTATCTCTTCAAGATACACCCACCTCCTCTTGACTAACTGGCCTAACATACTATGTGACTATGTTTAGCTCAGAAAAGGGGATCCTTATAGGGTGTCATTTAGAATTAGACCTCATGTCATGTTTATATTATCCCATTTAATTCATAATTACTATATCACAATCACTATAACTTTTTCTCATCATGCATACAATAATCCAACATCTTAACAATTATTCTTTAGTGCACAATCACTTTACAGTCCAACTATATATGTCCATTTTTAGGCCAAAAGGGATATTTAGGTATTAATCTAGGTCAAACCCTATATTCAACCTATATGAATGTATTTCTATATATTGGTGTTATCTTCCTTCTAATTTATCAATCTATCTATAGGTTCAACCCCCATTTTCAATTTCAACATCATGTACATTGTGGATTGACTGTAGACACCTCATAAGGAAGCCTGAAGTCCTTATGTAGGTGATGATCTACCTTAAACTTTGAATATTAACCTCTTTTAATGTTCCGTGGTTCACTATTATAATTCTCACCTGAATAATATTCATTTCCATGAATATATACTCCTTGATTTCTAAGGGCTATAAGGTCCCTTGGTGTTCAAAATACTGTAGAGAACACTATCTTTTTACAGTGTAAGAATATCAAGAATGGAGGCTTCTTTTACATAACTTATACTACCAAACACCCACTCTTATTTTGGATTTTATTACCCATATATGAGGGATACATGATAGTATCATTTAATCTTATCTATACCTCCTAATATTAAAATATAAAAGGAAAAAAACAATGTAACATCTCAATTTTTTTTTAAGGTAACTTGTCCCTAAAACTCATTCCTACTCATATGGATATTATTATCAGGTTTTTCTACCATATGATAAATCTTTGACTATTATAATATAAGTTTCAATGATCTTATGCCTTAGTGGAGGTCCAAACAAGATCAAACTCCTAATATTACATTGCCGACTTCCCTGTTACGAACACTTGTAGGTGTGTATGCAAGAGGTCTGTATGTGAATGTATGATATTTGATTATGTAAATGATATACTAATTACATAATGAATACTATACCTCTAACACTAATGATAAGAAGCTCTTCCATGTCTCGAAACTTGATGAATCTCTTAGACTAGTTGAAACACTTATATTAAAACCCTACAGAGCTCTATGGAAAATTGTAAGTGTACATATAGAAGTAGGAAAGGCAGAACTTTGTGTGTGTGTGTGTGTGTGTGTGTGTGTGTGTGTGTGTGTCTGTGTGTGTGTGTGTCTATATATATATATATATATATATATATATATATATTCATATCTTTTACAAACTATAAATACCATTAGATGACTCAAAATTATTATTCCCACCTCAAGAGATTTCTCAACATTTTTAAAATCTCATGTTTGGACACCATGGCTGAACAAGGTTCTCCTTTACCTAACTGTGTATGATAGTCATATGAAAAGTTGACCATGTTGGATTTTTTTTATTAAAACATTATTTTGAGACATTTTTAAATTGATATTATAAGGATATGTAGTTTACAATACATAAAAAACATTAAATAAAACATATCACATTCATTTGAATCCACTATAAGGAAAAACTATCTACAACTCCATTAGTGTACTCAACCTACAACTTGAAATGTTGTGTTCATCAATTCATCTTCAAACACAAAAAAAATATGGAAACCATTATATAAATATGTCCACACCATATAGAATAAATTTCATCCATTGGTTTATATAGATTATCTCAAACAAGAATAAAACCTATAGGGTATGGGGATTAACAAGAAAAATGAGATAGTCAAATTATAAAGGATGGTTCCTAAAAAATAAGAAACCAATAATTGAATTCATACCATGAAATATAATTGGACCAAGTTTTATAACAACCCTTATAGGCATTTGACCTAAACAATTCCTACTGTTTGTACCATGAAGAAACTAATTCGCCATTTCTACATGCCTAGTGGAGTGATGGAGAAATAGAATGGTTTTAGGTTATTTTTGAGACTTCCAAAGCATATCCAATGTGAAAGTGAATTTAGGGAATATTAAGATTTATTCCACAATATTTACACATGTGCCACACTCCTTTAAATTTAATACAATTCTTACAACTACCTAAACAACCACTTTTCTTCTTATTTCTACATAGTATCTACAAGTTTTAGCTATGGATTAACATTTATAACAAAAATATGACATTATACATGTTTAGAGAGACTTTGCAACACTTTTAAACCAAGGGAAACCATAAAAACCCCATTAATGGCTCAAATATGACTCCTAACATGACATATGCCTAAAGATTAATATGAATAACATAAATGACACATTAAATGACATCAAATAAAACCATGACACATCTATAGGACCCTAATAGACCCATCTACATTTTTTGAACTATAGGGGGTTGACCTATTATGACTTGTGGTCAAAATAGTCAACACAAGTATAGTGTACTAGATTGTAACTTAGAAAATAAAACTTTATGATGGTTCCTTTTGTGCTTCAGACCTATATCTATGTTATTATTTTGACTATATCAAAATGGGTTAGAATAGGAAATATTTTGGTAACTTGAGTGATTTTTGAGTTCTCTTTCAGTCTAATTTATAGGTGACGAATGAATGAGGGTTGACATTATATTTATACCAATCCTATCGGGAGTTAAATCACATTAAATCACCTAGGCTGACCATTTTAATACATTTCATTTGTAAATTGGATGACTTTAAGGTACTGGACACTTACGTTCAATCAAAATAATAATGTCAATACTACTATCTCGAATTTTAGTGTCTAGTGAGTAAGAGATGGGAGAGTAGGTATAGGCTCAAAACATTTATAGGTGTAATATAAGTACATTTTAAGCATTATGGGCAAGATAGGTTGTTCATGTCATCAACATAAGGATATTTATACTAATAGATAGGCCAAGGGGCACATGATATAGTAGATTCAAGTCCTGTGGAAGCAAGTCCTATGTATAACTAAGAAGAATAGCTAGGGTCTGAGTTTGCCAAGTGTACAAGACTAAGGTGCTATATAAACACAAAATATCATATACATTCCCACCTTTTAATATAGTAATGAAATTACTAGTTGAAGGGAAAGGAATAAGTACCTGGGTGTATATGTAAACCTTGTCTTTTCTTGAGTTGAATTTGAGTGATTTGATGATGGCTGACCTGAAACTAAGAGAATGTTATAGTTTATACTAAGTGTATATAATATGGGTCAAAATTACTTGTAATATATTTAAATTAAAACATATAGGTTTAGGAGTACACATGTGTGTCGATGAAACCATCTTACCTATTATCAAGTTATTTTTTGTAAAATATGAATAATTTTAGGGATATGAAATTGATATTAGGATAAATGTACATAAATATTTAAATTTCATATATCTAATGAGATAAAGAGAGATGTATTGGAATGCACATGCCCCCAAATTTTGAACAAAAGTGAGTTTACACCTTTTAATTGAGATTAGCTCAACCATGAAACCTAATGATACTTATAACTTTGTGAGTTTTAGATGATCAGGTCAAAATTAAAACCTTAGAAAGTTTGATTGATTTAATCACATCAACCATACCAAAAGGTGAACCAAATACTGTAGTAGATTGTTTAGATAAAGTTTGTAAAAGTATATATTGTATCAATATGTGTAATAGTGTTGGAAAATGAGATTGATTTGGATTTTTAGATATTATGAACATGTATAGCATATGAATATTAGATATGTCTCATGTTAAACTATGTATAATAATTATACTGTGTATATAATTCTACCATAAATGTGAATCTGAATCATATACCTATGTGATTTGGCCAATTTAGATAATTGTGTAAGCGTGGAGGACATGCTTCTAAAGCATGCCCCCACTATATATGGAGAAACATGAAATTGATATCAGTAAAAATGTGGAGGACATGTTTACAAAATATGCCCCCACTATAACTAAAGATGTTGAATATTGATTGGGTGTGGATAAAATGTTTCTAAAGCATTCCCCTACTAAATATATGAATTGATATAAGCACCATATTGAATGAATATGGATAACATGATTCTAAATCATGCCCCCATTGAATCAAAAAAATGTGAATGTATATAATCCATGTCTCTATGACATGCCCCCACTGAATATATAAACTAGAATAAGTACTAAATATTGAATAAATGTGGAGTACATGCTTCCACAACATACCCCCACTATAATCTATAAATTTTGAATGTGTTGAAGCCATGTCCATATGACATGCCCTCACTAAATTTGAGAACTATGGAACTTTTGGAGAACATGCTTCCTAATCATGACCCCACGAATATTCCCTACTTTGAGGTGAGGGAAAAATAGTACCTGGAAGTTACGTCACCTCAAAAGGGTAAGACAACTATAAATTTTGTGAGTGTAACCATGTATCATAGAGAAGGAACATGTCTAGGTAAATGTATAATTGAATCACATAAAACCAATGTAATAACATATAGGCCTAAGATAGGGGGATATCTACTACTTCTATTGCTGTGTTGGTAAATGGGAGTTCGTCTCATTTTTTCAATCCGTCAAGCGGATTAAGACAGGGGGATCCTATTTCCCCTATTCTGTTTATAATTATGGCTGATAGTATGGGGCGATACTTAGGGGACTTAGTTAGTAAAGGTTTATTTAAGGTCCTGAAACCCTCTTCGCATCCTTTAATATGTTCCCATGGTCAATTTGTTGATGACACTATCTTCATGGGGCAATCTGAAGTCACAGAAGCCAGAACTTTAAAGAAAGCTATAAATTTATATTCTTCTACCTCTGGACAACTGATAAACTGGAACAAAAGTGTAGTATTCGTTACTAATACCCCAAGTCACAGACATAACAAAATAGCAAAAATCCTTGAATGTTCCATAGGATCTTTTCCTTCCTCTTACCTTGGTCTCCCTTTTGGGATGAAAGTTCTTGAAGCTTTCTGGGAAGGACTTATTAGCAAATTTAGTAAGAAATTAGCGGGATGGAAAGGTAGTTTTCTAAGCCAAGCTGGAAAGCTCACCCTCCTCAAAGCAAGTCTTCAAAGCATACCCACGTACGCTTTGAGTCTTTTCAAAATCCCCACTAAATTTGCTGAAGCTATTGAAAAAATTCAGAGAAACTTTCTTTGGTCAGGTACTGAGGAGAAAAGAATAATGCCTTTAATATCATGGGATAACATCTGTAAACCTGTCAGGGAAGGTGGACTAGGAATAAGGAAAATTAGAAGTATGAACACAGCTCTCTTAGCTAAGCAGGGTTGGAGGGTTTATCAAGAAAATAAAGAATGGAGCAAAATATTGAAGCACAAATACTTATTTAAGGCAAAGTCACTCCCTGAATTCTTTTCTAATCCAGACATTTCCCATCCTCCTGCCATATGGGGGGTAGTCCAGGGGACTAAACATGTTTTAGAAGAAGGAAGTTCTTGGAAAGTTGGCAATGGCAAAAAGGTGAAATTTTGGGAAGATATTTGGTTAAAAGGAAAACCTTTGCAAGATGAAATCCAAGATAAAGATGTTATAGACCGTTGCAAGCAAAGAGTGGGAATAATGGTTAACCAATACTAGCAAAACAACTCCTGGGTGAACCTCACTGACTATGATCAAGATTTCAATCATATTCAACTATCCCTAAATGCTATATCTCTATACCCTAATCTTGAAGATAATATTGTTTGGCACAATGAGCCAAGCGGATAGTTTAAAGTTTCTTCCATTTTCACTTCAAAGGGAAATGGCAACAAACCGCTGTGGACGAAGGCCTGGATTAAGGGGCTCGTCCCTAAAATCAAAATCTTTTTATGGACCCTCCTCCAAAACAAAATCTTAACTTTGGAAAATTCAAAGAAAAGAGGAATATATATTGTGAACAGGTGTATTCTTTGTAAGAAGGGCCTTGAAGATAGAGATCATTTGTTCGTAAACTATTCTTTTACACAGCTAGTCTGGAAAGAGATCCTCAATCTGTGGGGCATCACATGGATCCATCATAAAAATGTGGAATTATCTCTTAAAAGATGGTACTACCCCTCCAAGAATTCTGAAGTAATTTTTTTATGGAAACTTACTCTTCCCCATATTTGGTGGGGAATATGGAAGGAAAGAAATAACCGGATTTTTAGAAATAAAGAACTCCATGGATGGGTGGTAGGATAGAACATCATTAGAGCTATTAAGGATAATTTTTTATCATAAAAGAATCCAAGCTCAACTCTCCAAGTGGATAATCCCTTAAGTACGAAAAATTCTAAAGGTAAACCTGATAATCCCAGATTAGGAGTTACATGGAATGCTCCCCCTCAAGGGTGGATTAAAGGAAACTTTGATGGAGCTGCTAAAGGGAATCCGGGGAAAGAAAGTTGTGGTGGAGTCTTGAGAAACCATACAGGAAAGGTTATTGATGCTGTTGTAATCCCCATGAGTAATTCGAATTGTCACATTGCCGAAGCTACTGCTGCCCTTCAAACCATCAAAATAGCTGTGGATTCAAGATATCCCAAATTGTGGCTAGAAGGAGACTCATTGAACATCATAAATATTCTTAATAATAAAAAAACTATGTCTTGGACCATAGAGGCTATGATAATGGAGATGAAAACCTTAATAAAAAAATTCGATAAAGTGACTATAAACCATACCTATCGTGAAGCCAATGGAGTTACAGATTGGTTAGCAAACTGTGCAGTCTGGATATGACAAAAAGTGAGGTGGCAGGAAACATTAGAAAAGAATGTGGAACTGAGGGCACTCATTCTTCATGATGCAACTCATGCAAAGGAGGGAAAGATTAGATTGTAATAGAAATATAATGAGTAGGAGGAGTGGCTTTATGGGGAAAGGTCTATAATCATTAAAGAGGAAGGCTCTTGAGAGTGAGAAGCGGATCCTGAACGTGCCCAAATAAAGCCGACTTTCAAATCAAATTGGTAGCAGGTGGGATCATTGTAAAGTTCATAGCGACTAGGTTTCAAAGGAGATGAGTATGGCTTGTGAAAGGAAGGGAGAACCAAGGAAGTAGGAACCCAAAAACTGTGATGAATGGAGAGAGAAACAAGATGTCTAGAGAATTCTGTAGAAAGGAAAAGTTGTGAACTATATGGAAAGGCTACATGGGTCAAAACCGCATATCACTACAGATTTTTAAAAAAATTGGAATGATGAAAGGGTCACTTTGCATGGTATCACGGTGAACCTAACTGAGGATTTTATAGTAGAGGTTACAGGGCTGCCTATAGATGGACTTAAATTCTCCAAGCAGACAAGCATTTAGAATGAGGCCTTTTGTAAGTTCCCTAAGATGGATGTGGAAGAGCAGAAGCTGGTCAAGAATGGGGATTTCTATGAATTGGAATAGATTAAGGGAATATGGAGGGATGTCTTATGCTATATAAGGGAGTATTTCATCCTGGACGAAAGAAGCAAGAGAGTGCAAAAATTCCACTTTGTTTTCCTTAATCATTTCAGACACAAGGTAAGATTGTCTTTTCCCTTTTACCTATGCTTCTCTTTGGGCCAAAGTTTATTTGCTCACAGGAAGAAGGAAATGCATCCTATCTTGCATGAAGGCCTAATTTTGTTAATCGAAGGCTACTATAAGAACAAAGCTATGGTTAAGAACCCTAACCAAGGGAAAAATAAGGAGTCTAGGAGCAGAAAGAGTGAAATTGTAAAAGGGAAAGAGAAAATCAAGTTTCCCAGTGCCAAAAATCAGAATGTAGAAGAAGATACAAAGCGAGAGAGAATTGATAAATCTAGGGAGGAAAATCTAGAGGAAGAAAAAGGTACTAAAATCTGGAATACAAATTCAAAAGAGGATGAAGAATGTCGAGAGAAGAATGAGAAAGGAGTCAGCAAAGAGGAGGAGTCTGAAAATAGTAAAGAAGAAACTGAGGAAAATCAGAAAGTGTCAAAGGAAGATATTGTCCAGGATGGCCCTGTTGAGGACCCTATTTCAAGAAACGAAAGGGAAAATGTAGTTAAGGATGACAATCAAGAAATGGACATGGAAATTCAAATTGGAACAAAAGAACAATATCAAAGGGGCCGAGAGGATCACTTTGAAGAAGGCGAGAACAGTCCCAATAAGAATTCTGAGGAATGGAGAGAGAAAAGGTAGAACAATGGAAAGCACACACCTATGAGTTGGGTTAATTTCAAAGTAGAGGCTTCTCTCCAACTTGATTCTTGGATGTGTAAGGAGATTAAGGATCTCAAAAGGAAAGTGGAAATTATGGAAGATAACTAGAAAGCTGCATGAAACAAAATTAACAACATGGAAATTTAGATAAGAGATATCCCAGTCAAGCTCAAAGATTATGAGAATAACCTTTGAGAACTCATTAGGGGGAACAGAATGAAAATGGAGGAAGTAACGTCCAACATTTGTGCTACAGCTGCCAATATTGGAAAAAGAGTTAGCAAGGAGACCAAATCTTTAGAGGGGCCTAGTAAAAGGATGAGACAAAGCTCAAGAAAGAAGGCTACACAAGAGGGAGCCAAGTTGGTGGAAAATACCACTTAGGATACTATTGTGAAAGGTAAAAATACTGTGAAAATGATTTTGGAACTGGAAGAATAGTCTGGTTCTTCTTGCTGGTTATGTTTTCTAGTCCTGTTCTCTGGTTTCTTTTTGTAATCTTCTATCTATGGTGTAGCTAGATCTATGTTAATCTGGGTTTTGACCAGTGGTCTCTCTGGTGGTTTTAGGTCCATTTAAAACCTATTTTTTCTACTTCTCTGTAGTATTTTTTAGGTTCTACCT
Source organism: Torreya grandis (assembly GCA_037957365.1). Lineage (NCBI taxonomy): Eukaryota > Viridiplantae > Streptophyta > Pinopsida > Cupressales > Taxaceae > Torreya > Torreya grandis. Next base: position 376,278 of record JARHVA010006672.1, on the reverse strand, counting down.
GTGGGAGTTGAAGCTTTATCTTTCTTTCCTTGTACTTGGGTTTCGAGATCCCATCAAAACCTGTTTTTACCTTTATCTAAAACATATAGGCCTAAGATGCATGATAAATATCATGGTAAATTATAGATATTAAAAACATAAGCTCAAAAAAAATACATACATAAGAGCACTAAAAATAAAGTCAAAATAAATGGTCCAAGGAGATTGAAAACAAGGGGCATGTTTAAATGTTGTAAATCAAATGGACATAACCTAGTCAAATGTACACAAATAAAAGAAATATATATTAAAATGTATAATAAGTTGAGGATGACATATTCAAATGTCTAAGAAGGAAAACATAGGCACAAGGGCTACATATAATGGATCATATTCAAATTCTTAAATAAGCAAGATAATAGAAAGGCAAAACACTCAAGGAACTATATAAAGAAAAATCATAAGAAACCAACATAAACATGTCATAGTGGCTCATAGATAAAATATGTTAGAAAAAACCATCAAGTACATATCATATAAAGTAACATTTACAAGATATAATCATTGACAAGTCATGTGTAAGTACATATGTAATTTCAAACATGATAATGTATAGTGATCAACAAATCATATAACCTATGTATATCAAGATCATAGAAGATGGATGCCCCCAATGTCCTAGTGATTTGAGTAGAGGTAAATAACAACACCCATAATTTTATCATATATTTTTTTATCCCTATATATGTATATATAGGAGTAAATTATATAATATCCTTTAACATGGAGCTAACACATAGATTCCAAGGATCTAATAGAACATGTAGCTGCATAAAATGTTTTTGAATTTTTGGATTTTTTTTTTTGTATTTTTGGAATTTTTTGTATTTTTGATGATGAGGAAATATCATCCTATGATTCCATCCAATGAATTTTCATATATATCTCTACATACTATTCACTTAAAAACCTCAAGTTGGATATTTTACATAGTTTTTATAATGATTAGATAGGTTGAAAATGTACATAACATGTTACTCCTCATGTTTTAATGTGTATTAGAAGATGTAATGTTATCATTTTGAATATGTATTAATTTGACTTCATGAGAAAAGGATATACATTGTTGATTTTGGTAAATTTTTTCTTCCATTTTGTATATCCAAAGGGTTTCAAGTGTAAATACATATGGAGATGTGGTTGGCATAACCTAAACCCATGTTTGAATAAATTTAGGACCATAAATGATTGGTATTTTTATTTTTATCAGTCTAGATTGTACCCTTTGAGGTAAGGGGTTTCAAGCCAACCTCATCAAACTGACACAATGGAGACACCTCTAGGTGTGGGTACGCCTATTGAGATGAGGTGAATCTCTAGTTTATGGGGATATCTATCCTTATTCATCATCTAACATTAGCTCCTAAACATACCTAGTTTGAAAGTAAAAAGGGATAGAAGGGGAAAATTAAATTAAATGTATGCTACTAGAGGTTATGCACCAATATGCTATTTCCACTCTATTTAACCTTTCAACAACACCAATAAATAAGATAAGGACTTGTAACTAAACCAATATCTCTAAAGGATTATAAGAATAAATGTTTCATATAGAGGCTATGCTATATGATTATAAATTGAGAATTATGATTAGAAGGTTTGATTCAAGACACTTACCAATCAAATTCCACTCCAAGCTCAACCACTAACACATTCACACAATATTTAAGCTACACATAAATATATACTAGTATATATGTGTGGTAAGGACCTACAAAGGGAGAGAATCCTACCACTTATGTAAATAAAATAAGCATGAAGCAAACTAAAATAGTATAGAGAAGTTAAAATAGTTTGTATATTAGTTTAAGAGGTTACAATGTATAAATTTGGGTAGAATTTCTTCACACCCAGTAGAGGGATACCTACAATGGAATTTTTGCATCAATTTATAGACAAAATAAGAGTACATGAGGATAATATATAAATAAAGTGTTGAAAATAGGCCATAATGGCAATCATTCACTTAAACAATAGTTAAAAGTAGCCTCACAAATCCTCCCATGCTTTGCCTTGACTTCATAATGGTCATCAATGAGAGTATGGCATTGGAAATGGTATAGTGGAGGATATTTTAGTATTGGTTGACTCCATTTATAGAATCAACATGTGAACTTGGTCAACTACATCTCTTTTTGTTAGTTAAAATGTTTGAATTATGGTTTAGTTGGCCTCCATGCATCATTACGTAACCTACCTTCCCCTTATGCATGTTGACTAGGCCTAAAACCACCTAATCCTCCATAATGGCCATGGAATTTTCCTATTCACCTCCATGAATTAGTCATAATAATGTTATATCCATGAATTTATTCTCTTATCATCCCTTTATGATAATAGTCATCTTCTTTTGTTGACAATATAGGCCTACTAGTCAACTAGGCCAAATTACTTAACTTTAGCTCTCTTGAGTGATCATAAGACCTCCATAAGAGATAATTACATATATTTCAGACATGCTTAGGACCTAATAAATGTTTAATTCTATGAAATTTGTATTAGATCATTCATGTAGTTCTTTACCTCTTAAGGTGACCTTGTTTTTTCATCATAAACACATCTAAAACTACCTTCTTCATGTAGACCTATAGGAAGCAATATCAAGGGAAAGTAAGTGGATTTTGAGGTATAATAAGATTTAAGTATCTCCACACCAACGTCTTTAATGGTCTTCATTAGCTAAACATACTTAGAACCCTATATTGATCCTAAAAGCCTATAAAAGTATAATTTTTGATGAATCTTATAGGTTACTGTTCTTAAAAATTCCATGGTGGGGGTCTCATTTAAGTGAATAATGTATTATAGGTGTTTTATAGGATAATCCAAGACATTTTAGTGCAAATTTATCAAGTTTTCCTCCATCATGTTCTTTTATGGGGTTTAGGTAGGGTTTAAAGTAGCATGGTTGCTTAGGGATTGTTCATAATGCTAAAGGATTGAAATGCAAAAGAAATTCCAATAAAGTCAAGTATAACTTCCTTAAACTTCCCCTAGAATTTTATGACCCCATGCATCTGATCCCTAGTGTTCTAATGTGAATAAATGCCTCTCAAGCTTAGAACCCTATATTTTGGGAGATTAAGGGAGGGGAAAAGGGTACAAAAGAGAAAGATGTGTTGGTTTTGACTTCTAACACCTCATAGGGCTCTATGCCAACACACCTAACCTATTACCATGTTCTTATTTTCTATCTCGCCTCCATAGATCCTATGTAACACCATTATCTCTTACTTAGGGTTCTTGGGTCTCTAGGCCAATTTGACCCTAGAGGTCTAAAAGTGAATCTTTTCACATACTTTTTGACTCTAAACCCTCATCACATACCTTGTGACATTACCATCACCATTATCTAATATTTTCCAACCTCAAACACTTCCCAAATGTGAAATCTATCTCCAATTTCTAAGTATAGGCATGTGCATGCCAATTTAGGTCTACTAGGCCTAACTAGCTTATAACTCTTCTCCTATGCTTTAGGAGGCCATATAATTCAATTTAAACTAAGGGAATTTATATAAAAATTTAGAGACCATTTTTAGTTCTTTCACTTCACCTCTATGTAGGGTCCCTCACACTTTCACTCTTCTACTCATCACCCTACCTATAAGTGTTTCTCAAGTCTGCTTGGGTTGTCAATGTGAATCTCTTTTATTTTATTAAGTATAACCTCATGAAAACATTATACCCAATTCCACTTAATCTATAAAATATCTCAATATTCCACTATTCACCTTGGACATGCTTGTTTTTTCTCATTCCTCTTATATATATGTAGGTGACCAATTAGGTCCCTTGACTACATTCTAAGAGTCTATTGTAGTTTGGATGCTTTTATAACCATGACACCTATGTATTTAATTTCCAAATATCACTTTAATATCTTCATTATATTACTTGAATGTTTTCAATATTTAATTTTAATACCACAATACATATTATCCTTTCACTTTTCTTCTCTCTGCTGACTCCATTTCATATTCATGAAGGCTTTTAAACTCTTAAGTATCAAGGCTTTAACAACTCCATCATCACTTAGAATTAGTCATGATTCTTAAAAAGGTTTAAAACATGATTATTTATTGAAATTAATTATATACCTACAACCTAACTGAGAGTGACTTGAAAATCATATGGAACTTCATCACGAAGAACTAGAACATTCCCAAAGCTCTTAAAATCCCATAAATCATGCTTTTAAGCTAGAAGATGTTCTAGAGATCTTGAGAGGTGGTGTAATCCATTTTAACTCTATACCACTCTAAAGGTATGTAAATGACCTCATGGCTATCTTTTTGACTTTAAATCTACTTGATGTATGGAGGATATTTTGACTAGTTTAGTTGATCATTCTAATGCAAAACATCTCTAAACAAGATCCATACCTTGACACAGGTCTGTTAGGACATCTCAAGTTCAATATTTTAGTTGAATACCTTAAAAATAAAAATTATTGTACTTTTAACCTCTTATATGAATTATTTTTCATTATATTGAAGATTCCTCTAAATTGTATTACTCTTTGTGATCCCCTTTAACAAGGCTTGGATGGATGACCTAACATCTTTTATCTTAATCAATGTTATAACAATTATAAACTTTGACTAAAATATTTTGAACCCTACACAACCTCATGAGACACTTTTATCACCCCTTACATAGGAAATATCATGACATGACTATGGTGTAACACTCTTGGAGGCTTTTATACACTTTACAAAGAATAATTTGAACCTCCTAACAACCTTAATCTCTATAAACAATCCTCAGATGATGTTAATGGAAAAAAGTGACATCCATCCTCCTAAAAAATGTGATGAATCATTCCTATAGTTTTTACACATGGATCTTTAGTCAAACATGAATCTCACTTTAACCTTATCATAATGTAAATTCACCACCACTGTGATTTAGCTCTTAAGAGTTTATAGGAGGGGTGAGAGAAAGAGGTTGATAGACATGATTGTGGACTCATATTGAGAGATACATCCTTTAAGGCATTTTTAGAATACATTTTTGGATATATACTTTCATGTTAATTACTAGAATATCCCTTATAACTCTATTTGATCTTTGAAAATATGTTTGTAAGTCTTTAAAGAGGACTAAATACACATTGATTGAATCTAGGTCATCATAACAACTCAAAAGGTATATAAATACCCACAAAAACTTAGTATATTATGCCATAAATACTGGTTTCTATTGATTCATACCTACAACCTCATTAGTATTTCTCACTAGACTTTGAAAAACCCTAGAAACGTTGGTTTAGAAACCTTTAGGTAGGTTTATAGAATTATTGATTTGGTTTAGACTACTTAACAATGAGTGCTCATTTAAGAGGTGAGTTCCTTATTTTAATTCTTAATTTTTTCTTTGAATTACATTATCATGTATATTACCCTTCATTTTTATTTATTACCCTCTAAACCTTCTTAATCTCATTACACCATCAATGTTTCTTTAACTCTAGAATCACAGTCTTGTTTGTGTTGAATCCTTGACTAAGTTTGTTCTCTTTAGATGAGTTGATGGTGTTGATATTTTTTTGAAATTGTTCTATCAAAATCCCATGATTATTCATATATCCCTATGAATCATAAATTCCTTTTAGATCCCATCGTAAGGGTCATCAACCTTAACTTCTCAATCTACCTAGAGATGACAAGTGGGTGCTCAAATGAGAGAATGTCTCTGTAAGACTGAGAATGGATTCTTAATGTGAGAAATTGAGTGATATTGAACAAATAATATATGTAATCACCATGAAAATTTTATAATTTCATGTCTTAGTACATACATATGATTCTCTATAGTGAAAACATCTATGTTCAACTCTTGCAATGGAGATCACCCTATATAATAGCCATACTAAAAAAACATGTTGAGTGAGTTGAGTGCTCATTTGATCATATATAATTCCTTAAATTATTTTCAATAACATGAATGGATATTGAATATTCGATCATTATAATCAAAAAATTATTCTTGACAAATTTAATGCATTGAAGGCTTTAAAATGCCAACAAACTATTGTCTGCAACCTACAAGTGTGACCATATGAAGGTTTTCTTTCTCGTATGAGCTCAAACATGTGAAGTGAGTCCTAAGTATGGTTTAAAAGGTGTTATATACCCTTGATAAGTCACCCAAATTTCCATTATTCTTTCATCATGATCAAAAATGGAGAAACTGAAATAACCCTGAACCCAGCCTAGATGGAGAAAACATAATGATTCTATCATATTATTAGTGATTATTCATAAAGGAGGGAAAGTAAATATGATAAATAAATCCAAAAAATGAAATACAACTAGGGTCCCCTCCCCTGACAAAAATCTTAGGTTCTCTCTTATTTTTACCATTCACAAACTTGACTGGACTTACTAAGATGCCAAGGAGGATGATGGAAAGAGGGGGTCAAAATTTGACCTTTATTGACTTGAAACTCCGTCTAAAGCATGTAGATGCACCTATGAGGAATAAAAGATTAAACATGATATTGCTCTAACAAACATATATGGACCACCTTAAAATCTCCACTTTTTGCTATGAAAACTATATATTCTACTTGAAAGCTCATGGAGAGGATATGTCAAGTACCCCTGAAGATTGTAAATTCATGTATGGATATGTAGTTATCTATCCATATCTTCCTTATATCTTAAACTTTTCATTTATTGCCAAAAAACATCTTGAATGTTACCAAATAGATATTAAAACACCTTAAAAGTGGAATGCAACATTATAAAGTTGATTTGCCACTTTTATAGGAGTTGTATGGACTATAAGGGTGTGATAAGACTTGGACACCACATGAAATGTCTCAACATGACCCCTAAACTAATTAACATACTTTGACATGCTTTACCATGACATAAATGACTATACAACCATAAGGTTAATAATAACATGTATCTAAATTTTATTTAAACAACCTTAAACAATGCTAAACAAGGCTTGAAAAGACCATTTTGAGGACCTTACAAGGCATACAATAACCAACCTCCAAGGTTAGCATACATCAAAAGTAACATTTTGAAATATAAGGGTTGTAATTTGGCCTATGAGGCCAAATTTTTAACATTATTTATGACTCACAAGGGTTGACCAACTTGTTGATCAAGAGAACTAACAATCTCATTCTTTTAGGGACAAGACTCACACATGATAGGATGACTTGGGATAATTATTTTCTTCAGATTGAAAATCAAACCTAGAACCTTGAAATTTTTTAAGGAATAAAATAACCTCGCCACACACACGAGGAAAACACAAATTAAATTAAAAGAAAACATACATTTTATTTCAAACACTTGTTGGAAACTAGGTAATAAAGAAAACAACTGACTATGTATAACTCACTTGAACAAGCCTTCCTCCTCTTGGGTCAAAGGGGAAGTTTCTTAGATTCTTTACTCCATGAGATGATCCAATGTGAAGTAAAATATTCTAATAATTTTAGTTTACTTTTTAACTAGCTCCTTATTTGACAACCATTATCCTTTTCTTGACCTCAAACAACTCTATAATAGTAAACATGTCCCCAATGTAAACATATTCATGTTAATTTTTAATATTCACCTCAAACTATTATCTATCCTTGGTAATGTGATAATTTTACAATATTTTCATATCTTGGTTAATAGGGATAGAAACCTTAACCTTTGTTTCAATTGGATTCTCAATAATAATCTTTTGCTCATTTTTTATGGTACCATATTCATCATACCTTGGTGGACTTTTGAACTGAACCTTTTGAAGATGATTTTCTAGACCTATTAGCTAACTAAGAAACATGCATTATTCTTCAACAAATTAATCTTGTTCCTTTTGATGTACTTACCTACCAATATATTTAAGATCATTTATTAGGTTTAAATAGGACTACGTAATGTTATTAGGACCTTGGATCTTCTCTTGAGACTCAACGTGACTAGATACCATAGTGTTCTCCTTATGAACCTTCTTAAGCTCTTCACCATGCTCATTGGCCAAGTTAACAATTTTAGAATTATATTAATGAGATGGGTATGTATCATCTAAAATTGAAAAAAAAGGTCTCTAGGTCTTCCCAAAGGTGATATTATCATGATAAATAAAGAAGACATGAACCTTACTGTCACTCTTACCATTCCTTGTGGAGTAGCATGCTGATCAAGTGCCTCTAACTCTCTAATTGGGTAATGATAAAGATCATCCTTTGCTAAAAATTAATCATATTCATCACTTTAAGTGATATTATATTTAATAATGGGATATTGAAGGCTATTTTCATGACTATCTCCTAGAAGAGAAGTTTCTTATGTTTCATCCGCCTTAATGTCTTGCTATTATGATTTTTTTACATCATCAAACTTCCCTTTATGCTCAAAGTCTGATCTATTGAGATGAATAGGAGTTTCAATAGTGATATACTCATCATATGTGATTTAAGTATCCTTTTCAAGGTATTATTAGAGATCACTTGTAGATACAACATAAACAAGCTCTTGAAAGACTATCACCTCATCAATTTTCCTCATCAAATTCCCTCTCACATGTGAATGCTCCAATTCTTCCTTCAATATAACTGGGATATCTTCAAAAAAGGAGAGGGTGGGAGGGAAAGATATCATATCATATTTACCTTGAGCTCCTTTAATCTCATCTTATCTTTCATCATTGTAAGATGACTTATTTTTCTCCTCATTAAGGGGGTATCCCAATGAAAGTCTCTTCCTCAAAAATATTTGAATCACCTTCATCATATGTAATTATATGTGGAATTTTCTCATTTATCTCCCAAAATATAGGTTCTTATTCATTTATATACTCCTAATCCACTCTTAAAACCATAAGTCCTCCCTCAAATAGGGAGATGCTAGGATGGCATGAATGTCCAACTCAAGAAGTTAGATCATAAGGATTTATAGGCTACTCTCAAGTGAGATTAGAGGTTAAGGAGGCACTTTGAAATCTTTGGAAATTATTAGGATTGGTACTCACAACTTGTTCCTCTCCTTTTATACCTAGATATCCATGGACAACTTGAGCTTGAGGAAGAGATGAGGGGATTTGAAAGCTTGGGTATCTCCTTTTTAGAACTTCTAAAACCTTCCTCTCTTCTTGTTTTGGGTTTGACGTGATATTAGTGGTCAAATAATATTATATGGGGTATAAAGAGGTGAAATCTCATAATATTGGTTGTATTGAGACTACTCCTCCTTCAAGGCCAATATCCCATTAGAAATGATTTGATTCATGTTCTTTAACTCCTATAACTCATCAAAAAAACTATGTGTAGATTGAAAAGGTGGTTTGGGATGGAAGGATAGGTAGTAATTGTGATAAGAAGGCTACCAATGGGGATGATAAGGCTCATAAGGAGGGTAAAGGTGACATTCTTAGTAGTAAGGATTATGACAAGGTTTACATGGTTATTGAGGTGTGTAGTTGGGATACCAAGGGGTATTGTAATGAGTACCATAAGACTAATAATGGATTGTAAAACACACATCTCCTCCATATCCTTCCATTAAATATCTTTTGGAAAACTCAGAACAAAGTGAACTATCAACAACAACTATTCTTACCTTTAGTTGAAGACTTTCTAATGACCCTTGGCATAAAATATTGACTAAAAATATTCCATTAGAGTTCTTAAATCTCTATAAGATAACCAAATACTACAATTAATTACTATAATTTATTTAATCCTAGTCTCAGCATGTGTGCCAAAAACTATTATCAGTCTAGATTGAACCCTTTGAGATAAGGGATTTCAGGCTTGTCTTATCTAGCTAAAATAATAGAGACACCTCTATGTATGGGTAAACTTATTAGGGTGAGTTGAATCTTTAATATATGGGATGAGCTCCCATCATGCATAATCTAAGATCAACTCCTAAACCTACCTATTTTGGAAATGAAAAGTGATAAAGGGGGAACATAAAATGAAACCTATTATACTAAAGGTGATGCACCAATATGTTATGTCCACTTTATTTGACCTTTAAATAATAGTAATGAATAACACAAGGACTAGTAACTTTTACCAATCTCTACAAAGGCTTATAATAATAAGTGTGTCACATAGAGGCTATGATAGATGATCAAAATTTGAGGATCTTGAATATAAGGTCTGATTCAAGATACTTACCAATCAAATTCCACTCCAAGATCAACCACAAAAACCTTCCCAGACTATGTGACCTACATAGAATAATGTACTATTGTCTAGGTGAGGAAAGAACATGTAAATGGAGAGAAACCCACCACTTATGAAAATGAAACAAGAATGAAAAAAAATAAACTAGTATAGATTAGTTGAAATATTCCTTATATTAGTTTAAGAGGTTACAAGGTACAAATTTAGACATAATCTCTTCATACCCAGTAGAGGGATGCCTACAATGGCCTTTTTTCCTTAATTTATAGACAAGATAAGATGAGAAGAGGATAATATGGCATGGAAGTGTGGATAATATGCCATAATGACCATCATTTACTCGCACAATATTTATAAGTATCCTCACAACTCCTCTGATGCATTACCTTGACTACATAATGGCCTTAAATGAGAGTATGGCATAGGAAATCATCTAGTGTAGGCTATTTAAATCTTAGTTCACTCCATTAAAATTATGAGAACTCTAACATGGTTAAATACCTCTCCTTTTGGTGGTTATAATAGTAATATTGTGGTCTAGTTGGCCTCCATATATCATTAAGCATCTTACCTTCCCCTTGCAAATGTTGACTAGGCCTATAATTGACTAATACTCCATAATGGTAATGAAATTTACCTACTCACCTCCATGAATAATTATTATGTATATTATTTCCTTTCATTTATTCTCTCATAAGCCCTTTATGCCACTAGTCATCTTATCTTATTAACCAAATAGGCCTACTAGGTAACTACACCTAATTACTTGACTTTAGCTATCTTGAGTGATCATAAAACCTCCATAGGGGATAATTTTAGCTATGATAGACATGTTTAAGACCTTTGAAATGTATGATTCTATGAAATTGGTATTGGCTCATTCATACTATTCTTAACCTCTCAAGGTGCCCTTATTTATAAATCATAACACAAATCTAAAACTACCTTATTCATGTATACCTATATGATAAATCTAATGGTAAATTATTTATATTTTGAAGTATAATAAGATGTAGGGCTCTCCACACCAACCTATCTAATGGTCTTCATTAGCTCAACATGATTAGAATGTTATTTTGAGCCTAAAACCTTACAAAAGTACAATATTTGATGAATCCATATAGGTTATTGTACTTAAAAATTCCATGGTATGGGTATCCTTCAAGTTAATAATATATTATAGTTATTTAATAGGATAATCCAAGACATTTGAGTGTAAATTTATCAAGTTTTCCTCCATCGAATTATTCTGTGGGGTTTAGGTAGGGTTTAGAGTGGCATGGTTCCTTAAAAATTGTTCATAGCCACAAGGGATTGAAATGTAAAACTAATTCCAATAATTAAATTATAAAACCTCCTTAAACTTCCCATATCATCTAATCCCTAGTGTTCTAACATGAAAAAAATTCCTCTTGAGATTAAAACACTACATTAAGGGAGATTGAGAGAGAGGAAAAAGGAGTAAAATTGAATAATGTGTTTGGTTTTGAATTAAAACACCTCTTAGGGGTCTATTCCAACCCATCTAACCTATTCCCATGTTTTTATTTACTATATATCCTTCATATATCCTCTGCAACACCATTATCTCTTGCTTAGGGTTCTTCAATCTTTAGGCTAATTTGACCCTAGAGGCCTAAAGCTACATTTTCCCCATCTTTTCTGATTTCAAAACCTCCATAATTACCTTGTGACATTTACATAACCATCCAATGATGTTTTCCAGCCTCAAACACTTCCCAGATGTGGAATCTATCTCAAATTTCCATGTACAATCATGTATATGCCAATTTAGGCCTACTAGGCCTAACTAACTTGTAACTATTCTCATATGCTTTAGGAGACTAGAGCATTAATTATATACTAAGATACTTTACAAAATAATTTATATGCCTTTTTCACTATTTCACTTCACCCCTATGTAGGGTATATTTCACTCTCACTCTTTTACTCATGACCCTACCTTTAAGTGCTTCTCAAATCTACTTGGGTCATTAATGTGATTATCTTTTATCTACCTAAGTCTAACCTCATGAAAACATTCTTCCCAATTCTAATTAATATCTCATATCTCTCACTATTCAAATATTCACATTAGACATGTTTTTCTCTCTCATTCCTCTTATAAACCTATAGTTGACCAATTAGGTCCCTTGACTACATTCTGAGATTCTATTGTAGTTTGGATGCTTTTATAACCCTAACACCTATGTCTTTACTTTCCCAATATCCCTTTAATATCTTAATTATTTTAGTTGTCTCTTTACATGCTTAAATTTCAATACCATATTACAAATTATCCTTGTACCTTTATTCTTCCTCTTGAATCCATTTCATATTCATGAAGGCTTTGAAACTCTCAAGTATCAAGGATTTAATAACTCCTCCATCATCACTCAAAATTATTCATGCATCTTAAAAATGTCGAGAGCATGATTTTTGTGTTGAAATTAATTAAAGACCTACAACCTCATTTATAGTGACTTGAAAATTGGATGGAAAATCATCGTGGAGAACTAGAACATTACCAAAGCTCTTATAATTCCATAAATCATGCTTCCAATCTAGAAGATGTTCTACAGATCTTAAAATGTGGTGTAATTCTTTTGAACTCTTCCCCTTATCTACAATTCTATAAATGACCTCATGACTCTATTTTTGAATTTAAATATACACTGACATGTGTTTGGATGTATGTAGGATCTCTTAACCAATTTAGTCATTCATTCTAGTGAAAAACACAACTGTAAACAAGATCCATACCTTGACATAGTTATATTAGGAATTTCTAAATTCAATATTTGAGTTGAGTACCCTAAAAACTAAACATTCATGAAATTATAACGTCTTGGATAAATGATTTTACATTATATTGAAGATTCATCTAAATTTGATTACTCTTTGTGATCCCCTCCAACAAAGCTTGGTTGAATGACAATATATTTTATATTAATCAATGCTATAACCATTATAAAATTTGACTAAATTATTTTAAGCCCTCCACAATATTATGAGACACTCTTATCGCCCCTCACACAAAAAATATCATGACATAACAGTCTTGGAGGCTTTTATGAACTTTACAAAGAACATTTTGAACCTCCCAACAACCTTAATCTTTGCAAATGAACATCAGATGATGTTGAAGCTGATAAGTGACATGGATCTTCTTATAAAATGTGAGGAATCATTCTTATAGTTAGTCCACATGGATCTTTGGTCAAGATTAACACTCACTTTAACCTTCTCAAGCTATAAATTCACCATAGTTATAATTTAGATCTTAAGAGTTTATATGAGGGGTGAGAGATAGGTTGCTAGACTTACTCATGGCCTCCTCTTTAGAGATCCATCCCTTAAGACATTTTCATAATCCATTTTTGGCTATAGATCATGGCACTTACTACCATAGGATTTACAACTCTGTTTGATCTTTGAAAACATGTTTATAAGTCTTCAAGGAGGACTGAAGACTCACTAATTGAATCTAGGTCATCATAAAAAATCAAAAGGTATAAAAATCCCCACCAAAACCTAGTATGTTATGTCCTAAATCTTAGATTCTCTTGATTCCTTCCTATAAACTCATTGAGAGTTATCACTAAACTTTGTAAAACCTTGGAAACATTATTTTGGAAACCTTTAGGTAGGTCTGTAGACTTATTGAATTGGATAGTAGCACTTGACTATGAGTGCTCATTTAAGAGTTTAGTTCTTTCTTTTGATTCTTAATTATTTCCTTGAATGACATTAACATGTTGATGAAACTTAATTGTTCTTTCTTACTCTTTTAACCTTCTTAATATTATTACACCATCAATGTTTCTTCAACTCTATAGTCATAGTCCTATTTTTATTAAATCCTTGACTGAGGTTTTCCTCTTGGGATGAGTTGATGGTGTTGATATTTGTTTGAACCTACTATTTACATATTCAATGCTTATTAATATGTCCCTATGACTCCTCAATTCCTTCTATATCCCATCTTAATAGTCATTAAGCCTAACTTCTCAATATGCCTAGAGATGATAAGTGGGTGCTTAAATGTGAGCATGTATCTATATTATTGGGAATGGATTATTAATTTGAAAAAGTGAGGGATATGGAACCAATAATATAAATAATGACCATGAAAAGGTGATCATTGCATGTATTAGTACATCCATATGATTTTATATAAATAAAACACCTCTGTTCAAATCTTATAATAGAGATCACCTTATATGGTAGCCATATTGAAAACAAGACATTGAGGGAGTTATGTGATCATTTGATCATCAAGTACACAATAAATGATTTGATAAAACTCTAATGGATCTCTAATAAACCATAATCATAATCAACAAAGTGTTCTTCACAAATTGTATGCATTGAAGGATCTAAAATGCCAAGTAACTACCTTTGATAACCTATAAGTGTGCTGATATGAAGGTTTTATTGCTCCCATGAGCTCACAAGTGTGCTTGAGGATGGTGTATAAGGTTTTTTCATACACTTCAAAATTCACCCAACTCACCATTATTTTTTCATCGTGCTCATATATAGAGAAACTAAAGAAAACCTAAACCCAACCTAGATGGAGAAAACACAATGAGTACTTCACCTTCTTAGTCATTGTTCATAAAAGAGGTAGAGGAAATACGAGAGATAATGCCATAAAATTTAATAAATATATGGTACCCTCTCTTTCCCAAAATCTTATGTCCTCATGAACTTGACTAGCTTTATTGATTTGCTAATGAGAATGATGGAAAGAGGGGGTCATTTTTAACCTGTTTTGACTTTAAACTCCCCAAAAGCATGGATTTTAGCCTAGGAGGCATAAATGAATCCATGTATGATCTTTAAAATGATATTTATCTGACAAACCTATACAGACCATTTGGAAACCTCCACTTTATTCCATGAAAAATGTATATTTTACTAGAAAACTGATGGAAAGGATATGTGAAATGCCCCTAAAGATTGTAAATTCCTATATGGACATGTATTGATGTGTTCATATCTTATTTATACTATACACTTGTCATTTCTATCAATAAAACCTATTGAATGTTACCAAAGGGATAATAAAACACCTTGAAAGTGGAATACAAGATTATAAAGTTGATTTTCCACCTTCCTAGGAGTTATACAGAGTATAAGTCATGTGCTATGACTTAGAAACCACATGAAATGTCTCAACATGACCCAAAAAACCACTTAACACCCTTAGACATAGTTTACCATGCTAAAAATCATTTTACAACCATAAGGCTAAAATAACATTTACTTTAGTTTTATCAAAATAACCTTAAACAATACTAACCAATGCTTGAAAATACCATCTTAAGGACCTTATAAGGCATAATATGGTCAACCTCTAATGTTAGGAGATATGAAAAGTGAATTTATGAAATATAGAGGTTGAAATTCAGCCTAGGAGGCTAAATTATCAATAGTTATGTTACCCAAAGATTCTTTAAAAGTGACATTCTTTTCCAAATCTTGTAGGTTAAAATCAAGTTGCTAAAGATGATTTATACTGAAAGTGGTTTGTTTTTGTGTAGGATCATTATGGTTATGTTGAAAGTAAGCACCACCCATGTATAATTTAATTATTAAATTATTTTGGTGTGGTTTACATTGATTTGTTGTGAATTTAATTTCTTTAGAGGATCCTCAAATGTAATCTTTTGATCATCAATAAAATCTCGGATATTATGATTCAAGGTAAATCATTTGTTAATAAAGTGCCTAGGGCTTTGTTGATAGTCATAGTAGGCATTTTCATCATATCTTTTGGGTAAAGGTAGACTCATATCAACCTTAATAAGATGATGAAGATATATAAATTGGAACTCTAGTAACTATTGGCTAATTTTGGCCCATATACTAAGCTTGTGCCCAGATAGACAAGCTGAGTAGAGTTATAGAGCTTTGAAGGTCAACCAATAGTTTTGTGAACAAGTCTAGAAGGACCTACATGATTTTAAAAGAGCTAAGTATAAAACATTTGTTTTGGATATACTTACTTGGTATTTTCCTTTTGGGATATTGTTTTGCTAAGTTCAAAATATTTTGGGACCCCTTTTTTTGCCAAGTGTTGAAGATTATTTTAGACAATTTATTCAAGATAAACTTATAAAAGGCATGTTTTCTTTTGGATAAAATGTCTAAATCAAAAGATGAAGACCTTTTTATTTCAATGAAATTATACCACACTAATTTCCCCAAAGATCTTTTTATTTTAGAGAAATTGTCCACATCCAAAAAGTCTTCAGTGTAATTCTCTCAGACATTTTGTCTAAAGTAAAAGCATAAGGGTCTTTTATTTTGGGAAAATTGTCTAAATATTTTTTTCAAAGGGTCAATCTACAAAAAAAGTGGTCCAATAAAAAATAACAAAGGGAAAATTTTCAAGCAGAGTGTCCCAAACACTTTTTTTGAAGGGTAATTTTTCTTAGCCAAATGATCCAATACAAAGATTTCGAAGGACATTTTTTCAAGTGGTCCAAAGTAAAAGTTCTAAAGGGTCACTTCAAGAAAAGTGTCTCATGAAAAATTCCTTAAGGATATTTCCTCACCAAAAAGGTGCCATATGATAAATCCCAAAGGCTCATTTATTTTGGGAAAGTTCCTAATTATAAAAATTCTTTTAGGAAAATTGTTTGAACTATTTTACAAAGGGACATTATTTAGGTAAAATGTCCTAGACCAAAAGGCCAAAGGGTTGATTTGTAGAAAAGCGTACCAAATGAAATTTCAATGTAAATAACCTAAGGAAATTGATTGCTATGGGGAAAATGCATGAACTCACAAAGTGAAACGTTCATGCTAACATCAATTTTAGGCCCTAACAAATAGTTATTTTATTTAAAAAGACCTTTGGAGATTAAAATTAACATCTACATGTACATCATTTGATAGGGTTGTGAATGTATTTGATGGTTGTGTAGACATCAAATTTAAGCCATAGTAAAAACAAATACTTTGAGCTTAAATTTGATGGTTGTGTGAACATCAATGATGGTCGTATGAATGTCAATGATGGTCATGAAAATGTTATTTAATAAGAACATAGACATAAAATTTAAGACCATGATTTAGCCATTAGATTTCAATAGTGGGTCCCAAGAAGATCAATGGTTGGCATTTGATTGAGCATCCAATATCAGTGATATGTGAGTAGTTTAGAAGGTTAAGGGATTAGAGGCCACCACATGGTATAAGTGAAAGAGTAGATAGACTGGTGACAAAATACAAGGATCAAATGTGTGGGTGCCAAGTGTCAATAACACATTAACTTAGGCATAATATCTAATGACATGAATATAACCAATTAGAGGAGTTTTAATGGTGTGAGAAAGGGTCAAAGGGTCAATGATCTAAGTCATTTTTGATGTCTAGTAAACAAAGGATTGAGCCAAGACATTTTTGACTAAGGTCAATGAAGTAGTTTGACTCAAACAAAGAAAATGAATTAACCTAAGATGGTGACAAATACATGGAATTGAGATTGAGTTCAACCCAAGTTGAACTAATATAAACAATAAGGACCAAGCATTGCTATCAAGGTTTTGTAGAGATAGATTAGGTATTTTAGACCTAATATAGATAAAATTTGGCAAGTTGGTGGCTAAAAGGGACTAGGAATCAAGAAGAGTGCCATTTATATGGACTATAAGAAAACCAATAATACTAGATTTGGTTTCCTCAATAGTAGACCCAGGTCTAGTTCTTGAAGTAAGGGAAACTATGTGTAATCAATGAAGGAATATCCCAAGCCATGCTCCTAATAAATAGCCATCCAAATAGACATAACCAAAGCTCAATCAAGTTCATAGATATGATGATATTTTCCTTATACATAAGCAGTCAAGTAAAAGATGGTGTGAAGATCAAAAATAGATATTTAGTGGATGGAGATGTAATAGTTCATTAATTATTTTTGAAAAATGTTCCCTCTTTTATATTCTCCCCTTGTCCTTTATTATCCCATTCTCTTCTCATAAAAAGGGTTCCCAAATATTTAGACTTTTTCATCTTCATGAGAGATGGATACTCATGGAGACATTTGAAAAAGAATGCTCATTTGACTAGGCTATACCCTATCAAAGTATTTTAAGAAATACATCTTGATTTAATAAGATGATTTATTTGTGTATCTCTTGTCTTTGATTAGTGATTTAGTTTTCTTGTGTTTGGTGGATTTGTGAAGGAGATTATTCATAGTCTATTAGACTTATTCTTACCTATTTAAAGTATCTTCAAGCTATTTAAGGTCTAGATTAGGGTTTTGGCCAAAGCTATTCTAGTGTGTAAACTTGATCTTGAGATTGTGCAAACCATAGTTGTCTTATGACTGATCTAGTGTGGGTTTAATAATACATGAATATTTATTTAATTGTGGTGCAACACCTAGAAAACTTTATTAGGATCACTTTTCCCTCTTTAACCCTTTTCCTTATGAAATGTTAGTATATATTTAGTTTTAAATGAGAAAAAAAGAGGAAGGCAGCCTAATCCATAGGTTTAACCTCAACATAAGTTACCCACAGCCTAGGTTTATCCCAATATTATAGATTATTTGGAGAGATCTTGAAGAACCCTCTTCAGGGGTGAGAATTAAGCCTATAATAGTTTTTATCATGCACAATGGGACTAAGCTCCAAATAAATAGAAGGATTTATGATGTTGATCTTCTACATATTAGCTTTTGTAGGCATTTTACAAGCATTAATGGTGACTCTAAACATCTATCAACTAGTTAAACATCATAACTAAGTGCCTAAGCATCATAATATGGTATGTATAATCAGTGATTTTTTTATCAATATGCGTATCCTCTACCTTAACATCACACTTATTGGGAAAATAATGTTTATGTGTTTCCCTAAAGTGGCCCTCAAGTAGTCTATCAACCCTATCATAACCCTTGTCCTCCTTCTACCCTTTCATATGACCAAGGTTAGCCTATTGTTTATTCAAATTAGTCCTTCACTTCCCCTTATCAAGACTAGGCTTACCCTATTACATCCTTATCAAGAGTTAAGCAAGCATTATCAATTTATATTGAGTTGATAAGGGAGATTGGTAAGGGTTTGGAGTTTTATCTAGTTATCCCTATCCATGTTCTACAAAAGGTTAAGAGTGATCTTCAATTAGTGAAGAATAGATGGTTAGTTTATGAGGGATAATAATGGTCACCTTGTAAGGATGAAGATATAGCAATGATAAGAAACATGGTCTAAAATGTAGATAGTATTCTAATATCTTATAAATGGAAGCAAGTTCATTTGGACTAGCCTTATGTGCCTTCCTCATCCAAGAACCTCAAGCTTAACCTTCAAGAGTCCCTGATCAGCCCCCTAGTCAACCTTGTCAAACTCCATCCTTGTCAAAACTCAAAGAGGAAATATTGGACCAATGAAGAACAATCTTAAAGATCAAACAATAGGTGAAGCTTGGAAAAGTTTTCCCTATTAATTCCATGGAAGGGATAAAGATATTCTTGTAAGAGTTATGAAATGTTTGGGCATCCATTAAAGAAGATGACTACCCACATTTGAAAATAAAGAGATGAAAGGGTGGGTAGTATCCATTAAAAAAGTGTTTGAGAAATGGGAATAAGAGTATGTCAAGCTTGAGCTAGTTATTTTTCCCTCTCCTACCCCTATTCCCATTCCCACTCAAGAACATGAAGTCATCCCATCATGGATCTCTAAATATTTTGACAATGGCTATGTCATGACCTCACTTGTAAAGCAACACTCACCTATAACCATTCTAAGTGAATAAAAAATGCCTTCTCCCTATTCATTTCTCTTATGGAAATCAATTAAAAAAGGCACAAAGAATAAGGAGAAGGTGTTATTTAGGGTAGTCTAGGAACTAGTTCTGGTAGAAGAAAGATTAGTTATGTAAGAAATGAATCAAGTAACCATAGCTCAACTCAATGAGTTTTGTGTACAATAGTTTCAAGACACTCTCTCCTTTACTCAAGATCTACCTAAAAGAGCTTTGAAAGTCCCTAGTTAGAAGGGTACTCTCTTACACTATAAGCAAGGTGAATTTATTCACCCTCCCACCATTTCCTTCATGAAGGCAAAACCTATTTTCTAAAGGATAAAGGAGGATCTTGTAGTCATAGATGAGCCTAAAGAGGACAACACAAGTATATATGTCTAAAAGATCATGATAGGTAGTCCATTTCATCTAAAAGGGGAAAAGTTAGGTTTTGACTAGCCTTCTTGGCATGTCATTAACACTAATGAACCAGATTTTGAATGGACTACTAAAGGTCTATTCTATATAGATCAAGAAGAGGATCAAGACCAAGTGTATAAGGTGGGTATAGTTAATTATGAGGTCCAAATAAAGATATCCCTAATAGTTTGGAATAAGAGGAAAGAATATTAGAGTGCAAATTTAAGTAAGACAAGTGTAATGTTTTGGACCTTGGATGGTCAAACCAACCCTCATTTGTAGTTTAAGAGTAAGATGAAAACTTGAATGAGGTTTATTAAGAAGACATATCAAGTGTTTGAGTGATGTAATTTGATGTGCATACAAGTAAATATCATCAAAAACATGATTAATTATACCTTACTTACAAATATGAACCTCCCCCTCTTTAGAGGATGAAAAATAATCTAGCTACTATAGATTGAGTCTTGATGAGATCGAGATTGGCATCCTTACATATGATCAAGAGTAGGCTACCTTATAAGATTAACTTGAATATTTCAATTGAATTTTGGATGACACACCTGTACCTTTAAATAAGTAGATTCAAGAAGTAGTTGGTCAAAATTTGCATTTTGAACATGATCCTATTCAGTCATCAGATGTTGCAATTGCAACTCTAGTCATATTGGAAGACTTGTTTAAGGTCTTAGTTGTAGGCTATGTTCCTCTCCAAGGAAACTATGATCTAATTATGTCTAAAGAGTATAATGATGAGGCATAAAAGTATAGGAATTAGGTAAAATCTAGCTTCTCAACATTCATATTGACAAAAGGATGCCCTATTAGGTACTTGGCTCATTTGGAGGATGACAAAGAGAAGTCATTACATATTCTGCTTCATTTATATCACAAAATTGAGCCATCAAATGAGAAGGTTGAAGATAATTATATAATTTAATATGAGTTAGGCCTTGAATAAATGGACTAGTATGTCTATATTGGAGACATGTTTGTCCCATTTCATCCACTTGAGAGCATGCCAAAAGGATCAACAACCAGGCATCTCAACTCACATATCATGATCTCTCAAAAGTAAGGTATCTTTCATCCTATGTTATCATAAGTGAATGACACTCAAAATTTTCCATTTGACCTAGGTGGAAGGTAGTGGTAAATTTTATACTTGTACATATTAGAGTAGTTTTCATGTTTTTCTCTAAGTGCCTTTGTGTAAATTTGTTCAGTAGGTTAGTTTTTTCCTTCCTACAAGTGCTTGAATGCACTTGCCCTTACTTGTGTTATTGTTCTTTTGTCCTTGTTTCTTCAAGAATAAGTTTTTGAAAGGGTTAAAATTTTATCCAATTTAATACTAGCTCAATTGTAGAGGTTAATGACTCCATACCCAATTAACTAGATAAGCAAGTGGTCTAGGTTCTAAAGCATAGTAGGCATGCTTCCCGACGAGTTGCCAAAGATGTTGGGCAATTTTATCCCAAATACCAAGCTTGTGCCAAAATAGATAAATTAAGTATAATTATAGAGCTTTGAAGGTCAAATAGTAGTTTTGTGAACAAGTCTAGAAGGTCCTACAGGGTTTTAAAACATCTAGGTACAAAACCTTTGTTTTGGCTAGGTCTTTACTTGGTAGTTTCCTTTCGGGATTTTGTTTTTCTAAGTTCAAAATATTTTGGGAACCATTTTTTTGGATAAGTACTGAGGATTCTTTTGGATAATTTGTCTGAGACAAACTTTTTGAAGGTGTGTTTCTTTTAGATAAAATGACTGAAGTAAAATATGAAGACCATTTTCTTTTGGGGAAATTATTCCACAATAATTTTCTTGAAGACTTTTTTATTTTATAGAGATTGTCTTCATCCACAAAGGATAAGTGTAAATTCTCTTGGACATTTTTTCTGAAGTAAAATACTAAGGGACTTTTCTTTTAGGAAAATTATCTGATCAATTTTCTCAAATGGTCATTTTATAGGAAAAGTGGTCCAAATCAAAAATACCGAAAGACACTTTTTCAAGAAAAGTGTGCCAAACACTTTTATTAAAGGATATTTTCTTTGGAAAGTGAACCAAACATAGGTCTCAAAGGGTACCTTTTTGTAGAAGAGTGTCCCAAACACTTTTTTGGAAGTGTACTTTTTCTTTGCCAAAGGGTCTAATACAAAGATTCTAAAGGGCACTTTTTCAAGAAAAGTGGTCCAAAGTAAAAGTTTCAAAGGGTCACTTTTCAGGAAAAGCATCGCATGTAAAAGTCCCAAAGGATATTTCCTCACTAAAATGGTACCTTACGACAAATCTTGAAGGTTCGTTTCTTTTAGTAAACTGCCTATATATAAAAGTTATTTTAGGAAATATATTTGAATAGTTTTCTCAAAGGGGCATTATTTAATAAAAATGTATTAGACCAAAGGGTTGATTCATACCAAAGTGTCCTAAAAGAATTTTTGAAAGAAATATCCTAAGGAGCTTATTTTCTACAAGGAAAATGCATGAACTCGTTGAGTAAAATGTTCACACTAACATCAATTTTAGACCCTAGAAAATATCCATTTTATTGAAAAAGACCCTTGAAGCTTCAAATTAACATATACATACCCATAATTTTATGGGGTCATGAACAAATTTGATGATTGGACGGATGTCAAATTTAATACATAGTAAAAAGAAATCCTTTGAGCTTAAATTTGATGGTCATGAATGTCAATAAAAATCACATGAATGTTATTTGATAGGAGTACAGACATCAAATTTAAGATCATGAAGTAGCCATTAAATTTTAATAGTGGGTATTAAATAGATTAATGGTTGGCATTTGATCAAGCATCCAAGATCAATAGTATAGAATAAAGTCCAAATTTTAGGAGGCTTAAAGGCCACCACATGACATAAGCCTGAGAGTAGATAGATTGGTGAGTAGATCCAATTATAACATGCATGGGTGACAAGTTTCAATATCATGTTAGCTTAGGTATAAGATACAATAGCATGTGTTTAACCTATCAAAGGAGATCCAATAGTGTGATCAAAGGTCAAAGGGTCAATGATCTGAGTCATTTTTAATGGCCAATAAATAAAAGATCAAGATATGAAATTTTAGACTAAGGTCAATGGATAAGTTTGATTATAACAAAAAAATTAATAGACATAAGCTACTAGAAAATATATGAAATCAAGCTCAAGTTTGACTTGAGTTGAACTAGGATAAATAATAAGGATCAACCATTTTTGGCAGGGCTCTATAGAGATATATTAGGTCTTTTATACCTAACATAGATCAAAGGTTAGTAAGTTGGTGGGTAAAAGGGACAAGGAATTGAGTATAGTATCATCTATATGGACTATAGGAAAACCAATAATCTTAGATTGGTTTTCCTCTATAGTAGACCTAGGTCCTATTCTCAAAGTAAGGGGAAGCTATGTGTAATCAATGAAGGAACATCTTGAGACATGATATTGATAAATAGCCACATAAAGCAGACATAACCAAAGATCAGTTAGGTTCATAGATATGAGGATTTTATCCTTATATATAAGTAGTCAAGTAAAATATGGAATGAAGATCAAAGATAGAGATCTGGTGGCTAGAGATGTAGTAACTTATTATTTATTTTCAAAACATGTTCTCTCTTCTCTCTTCTCCACTTCTGATATATTATCCCATTCTCTTCTCCTAAAAATGGGTTCCCAATTTTTTAGACTTTTTCATCTTTCTAGGAGATGGATACTCATGGAGAGATTTGAAAAAGTGTGATCATTTGACAAGGCTATACCCTATCAAAGTATTGTAATAACTACCTCTTGAAGTAATACGATGATTTCTTTACCTATCTCTTCTCATTGATTAGTGATTTAGTATGTTTTTGCTTTATGGATTCATGAAGGGGATTCTTCCTAGTCAATTATCCTTAAAATTTACTCTTTAAAGTATCTTCTAGTGCTTGAAGGTCTAGATTAGTGTTCTACCTGAACCTATTCTAGTATGTTACCTTGATCTTGAGATTGTGAAAACCATAGTTATATTATGAGTGGTGTAGTGTGGGTTCAAGCATAGATGAGTGTTCATTTAATTTGGTGCATCATATGGATAAATTTATTAGGATCCCTTTTCCCTCTCTAAGCATTTTTATTGTGAATAATTAGCCTAGATTTAGTTTTAAGTTAGAAACAAAGAGGAATTCGGCCTAATCTAGAGGTTCAACATAGCCTGGGGTTGTCCCAATATTATAGCATAGTTGGATATATCCTAAATAACCCTCTCCAAGGGTGAAAATTAATCCTATAATAATAACCATGGGAGTAATGAAGGTAAGGATTCAGATAAACATGTATATTGTATCCTTTGTGCCTTAGATAAGATAATAAGCTTAGGTTATTATAATGGAATAATATAATTTTTTAATAAATTGATCTCTGAGTCTAAAGACATTTTAATTTTTTAATGCATGTAGTATCTTGGTCATATTTTTTAGTGGATCTTTTAGTGTTTCATAAGTACAATCCCTATGTATTTTAGATTAGACATTCGTAAATGTACCATCAAGGGATGTTGGGAGGTTTCTATGGTTACCCAATTTTTATATAATAGTATGATCCACTTTACCCTTTGAAGAGAGGATAACATGAACTTGGTTAGAGGGGTGGAGTCTACCATCCTCCTATTTTGAAAAGGGAATAAATTCCTCTTTGAAATTTTGAAATGTTATAAATATTGAAATGGGGATTAGATAGGAGAGGCATAAAAAATCTAGAGAGAAATCCATGTTGCACATATTTTATGAGAATTAGGGATCAACCATAGATAAAAGAAATTAAAAAACCCTAGTTGGACTAGGGTTTGATGTTTAAATATTAGATTTACCAATTTTTGACCCTAAGTTAGATTTTGGGTCCTACTTAGGTATATAGGGTTAAGGATATATAAATTATAGGGAAAAAAGTTGAATATTAGATATACAAGAGTCTAATTAATGTCCTAAAATTATATGTACCATATGCTAAATTTATTAAACTGAGATAGGCTATTAATGGAAATTAAAACTATGCTATATATAGAAAATATTCAAAAGTGATGTACTTAGTTTGATGATAATGTATATCTAGATCTGGTACAAGTAAAAATTAGGTAAGAAATATATTCTAGAACATTTGTTATATTCTAGATCTAGTGCCTCTAGCTCTCTAGATAGTTGCATCAACCTAGGATGATTATGTTAACACTATTATTTGGGTTTGATGATATTTTCCTATGTATAATATCTATTGAAATAAGATGTGACCACTTTGATGATTCTTTATTTGGGTTTTTATTCACTTTAGTGGATTCATATCTGGGCCCTGGATTATCATGCTTGGTGAAATGATAAAACACTAGTTTACCATATTAAATCTGACCTTAGATAAAAATGGGTTAGTGTGCACATAGTGCCAAGATAAATTTTAATGATCTTGATGTTAAATAGCACAACCTACATATCTAATAAAAAATAGGTCCTTAGACATGTGTATTTCTCACCTATGTGTTAATCATACAATGTGGGTAAATCAAGTATAAAAGTGACCTAGTTTGTAACTTAGAAAACAAGACATTATTACCAATCCTTTAGTACTTACAACATATAGATAGGATATTCCTTTGACTAATATTGGAATAGGGTATAATAGGAAAGCTTTTGGTAACTTGAGTGCTCTTTTGGTCTAACAACTAGGTAAATAATGAGTAAATGTTGATATTGTATTTATACCAATCTTATCAAGAGATAATTCACATTAAAGCACTTAGGTAGGAAATTATAATACATTTCATTATTAAATTATATGACTTTAGGGTATTTGACATTTTCATCAAGTCAAGATAGTAAAGTTGGTGTTACTTTCTATCCTAGACATTAGTGTCTAGTGAGTAAGAAAGCAAGTATAGGAACAAAACCTATAAAGGTGTAAGATAAATATGTATTAAGCATTATATGAAAGATAGGTTATTGGTGTCATCAATATAAGGATATTAAAACTAAGATATAGGGAAAGGGTCACAAGATAGAGCATATGTGAGGATTGAAAAATCAAGGCATGTTTATAACTAAGAGTAATAACTAGGGTCAGAGTTTTTCATGTGTATAATATTGAGGTGCTACATAATCACAAAACATAATCTACACTCATAAATTGAAAAAACAAAAATTATACTCCATTTAATCCTTGTGAGGATTTTTTGGAGTGTCTTGACCTTTCCCAGATCCATGATTGTCAAGATCATCCATGCACAAACCCTAAGATGGATGGTTTTAGGATTGAAAAAAATGTACTAGTAGATTATACTATTATGATCATCTTGTGAAGATGAATCTAGTGACTTCTAATTTACACAAGTGTGAAAAAAAATTATTTATTTATTTTATTTTTAAAAAATACTTTAAACAACACTACAATGGAAAAAAAATTAAATTCTTCCTAGATCGCAAGTTATATTTTTATCATTCAACTCTTATGATCACCACAATAGTAGATTCAAAAAACAATGTTGTAGAAACTTACCCAAATAGATGATCTGATACCAATTATAATTAAATTACCTTGATGTTTCATAATAATGGGATAATATACCATATAATGAAGACTATAATAATCATATCCACAATAATTATTGATGAAATATCATAATAAATGATTATTATAGTTTGGCTTCTTCGAGGGGGTCACCTTCACAATAATGCAATAAGAGTGAAAACATAATATAATGATAAAATAATAACCAAAAACTCCTATATATACTCTACTTATCCATGTTTATTCCATAATATGACCATATTAGGAACATAGAGGAGTTCACTAATATATATGAAAGTTATGTAATCCACAAGTCAACCACACATATCCCTATATGCACTATAGGTGAAGGGCATAACACCACACCAATTATACAAAAACTTACTACATCCCTTTCCTTTATAATGTGATTATAATTGTATATTTTATATATTTTTCAAAAATCAACTAAACCATACTCATGATTGTTTTATACATGTTTTCATCACAAAGAATAAATCATACTCGAATATTAGTCAAATTTCAATATTAATTCATATTTTGATGGTTTCAATGTTGGGTACTAGGATAACATTATACCCAATGGTATTATTCAGTTTAGTGCATATATTTGTTATATGTTTACCTCTAAAAAGTCTTATTCATCCAAAACATCTTTTTCCATGATTGAGCCCTAATGAAATTATGTCTCTTTTCCATACTCTGCTTGTACCATGTTGAATATGTTATAAATCACATAAATATAGATGCATACAATAAATATATGTTAATTTTAGTTTGTATATGCTCTTTTTAGATTCTTTTTTTCTTACATCACATGCTTCAATTTGTTTTCTTTTTGTATTCAACCTTTGTCCTTGTGTATGTTTAACATACACCTCATTTATTGTATGAAATCATCATGTCTTTTATGTTTTTTTTTTAATTATATTTTTGTGAGACATTCATATCTCCATTTTATTCATAATTTATTCCTTATTTGTGACATATCTGTAAGTTTTTCTAACTCTATGTGAAATCTTACATGTCTGTTGCATGCGACATTAATGCCTTATTGCATGATATTGGGTGACTTTGCTTACATGTTTTTTACTTGATAGTATGGTGAAATGATGCCTATCATGAACTAATAATTACTTAATTACATACATATATGGTCCCATGATTCAAATTATGTACGTCCTAGTTATGTGCTTAAAATTAATAATCTATTTAATGTTATACATATACAAAAATTGATATTTATTTATATTATACATACACTAATTCAATGTTATATTCAAATACAATGACATAATTCAATATCCAAAATTTTCATATGCTCTAATTTTATATATTTTAGATTCTAATATAATTCAAATACTCACACATTATTAATTGATTACATCATTCACAAATGATCTCACTTTTTATTTTGAGACAAGTGATTTGTATGAAATTTTCCTCATCTCAAAAGGGGGGAATCATAATGGGATTATTTATAAGTTCTCACAAGTAATAAATTTTAGATTTTATAATCTAAAATATATTAAATTGGTTTTTTTAAGATTATGAGGGCATTCAGCTTACTTATACACTCCTCTTATATCCATTTGATCACAAATACACTTATGTGAAGATAGTTAAAAGGTTTAAAATAGTATTAAATAGATAAAATTAACACTTTGTATAGTATACTGGGAATGATATGCATTCTTGTACAAGCTACTACTTCAAAAACTTTAGATTTATCTTTTGCAAGTATCAAGTTTCAAGAATTTGCAGTTTAAATCTAGAATTGTCTATATCAATTTGATTTATCATTTAAAAGTGGACCAAATTTTAGAATAATTATTCTCCACATCTTATTTTCACTTTATAAATACATATAATAGTTCTTGACTCTTATTTTTAGTTCAATAAGTGAGTCATGTTTGAGTTTATAGATGCTCTATATCTTGGTTGCACTTTAGATAATACATTTTTTTGTTCCTTCTTCTTCAAAAGCATTAAATATCAATCTATGATGGTTAGATCATATAATATTTACAACTTGATCATCATCACTAATTATTAAAATTTAAACTTGATCACTCTCAATTCATCATAGGTCAAACACTTCTCCACGTTCCTCAATAAGGGCCATGCACATATCTATGACACATAAAAAGTGTGTATACATAATCATGTATCAAATCTAATTTACTATAGTTATTTTATGAATCACTAGAACAATTGGGTTGGTGGTTAATTTAGACACTAAAATTTAATCAATAAATTCTTGACAATTCTTCTCCTTGACACCTTTACCTTGCTTGGTCAAATCACCATTCTAATAACTAACAACCTCTAAGAAAACCTTTAAAATCTAGAATTATTATGCATATATTCAAGACTTATATATTATATCACTATTCATCACATAATCTAGTGATGTTTTGGTTTTATAATCTCATCTCCCTTTTAGACAACATTATACTATTAGACAAGGATGTATTGCATCCTTGTCCTCTAGTACGGCCTTATCTATAGTGAATTAACAATCATATTTTCAATGACACACCTCATATATATCTCCCCCATAAACCAATTGGTTTATTATTTTAAATATTCAAAATATTTTCCTATAAAAGTACATCAAGGCTCACACTTTAATCCCTCAGTTCTCTTACTAGATTTCACTGACAAAAAAACATTTATCTTATAATTAAACATTTTTATTAATATTTTGATGTAATACCATAATCTCTAGCCAAGCCTAAATTTTTTTTGTTGTAGGTTAAAAAAATAATTTTTTAACAATTATAATCAAATATTTATAATTGAATTCACATTATCTTCCCTAAAGGGATAACTACATCAGCATGAGGTCCACTTAGACTATTTAGGAAACACTCAGTTAATGAGGGGTTTTCTTAGGATACCTCAACCATATCTCAAATCCCACTTTCCCCCATTTTTAATTTTATATCTCCTATGTCCTTATGAAGCAATAGGGTATAAAATTAGTATGTATAATACACATCGAATCAAACTCAACCCAAAAATAGTTCACCTAAAAATAGGGGTGAATAATCCTATATTTTTAGATCCAATGTATAGTCTATTTGGATAAAGCTACAATATTAGACATCAAATCACTATGACCTTTTTTGCCTTATTATAATTGTTCTAGTATATATTTAATCTCATTTTATATTCATATGTGTATTTTTAGGTTATTTAAAGTATCAAGAACTTACATAAGGTTGTTATAGTATTAATTATTCTATTTTCAAGGATAAATATCTAACCCTAACCCTATTTTCTATTTTAATAAATTTACAAATTAAAATTATATATACTTATGTATTTATTATAATCTATATTATTTAACCTCTTAGATCATATTATAATAATTAACATTCCAAATTAGATTTAATTGATTATTTTAATTAATTCTAGTATAAACAATACCTTGTATCCTCTCACATAGGCTCATTTGCATTTGATCTAGGATAGGCAACCTAAATGGATGAGTTTTAGCCTACCAAACTCTATAAACACTTGTAACTCCAATATATTTTATATCCAATATTATATCCCACTTGAGGCATTATAGGGATGTTTAACTATCTACATCTACCCTCTAATCTACTAAGGTCCCCCACTATCATCTCATCCTATGTACATGTGTACAAATGTGAGGTCCCATAGGTATTCCTTGTTATAATCCAAAATTTAAATATACTCAATATGGATTTTATTTATATATATACTCTCATATACCAATGATTTAACAAAAATCCATAGAGTATCAAAAGTAAATCAAATCCTCTATCAATAGTGGATCCACATCCCTATATAATCTCCTTGTAATATCCTCTAGCCTCAAATCATCAAACACTCTCTTATAATATCTCAAGTCTCTTAGGTTTCATTGATGAATAATAAAAATACTGTACCACTGATGTCGAATTGGATCCTTGTAACCCATTTGTCATCATTTCCTAATTAGCTTCTCTAGATCTATATACTCCTATGTTCATATTTTTAGCAATGTGGAAGCAATAATGCTCCTAGCATCCCTATATATATATATATATATATATATATATATATATATATATATATATATATATATAATTTTTCCAATAAATTATAGGATGACAAAGTGTTTTCATTGAGACCTTCTTTGTTGGCACAATTATATATATATATATATATATATGTATGTATGTATATATATACATACATATATATATATATACATACATACATACATATATATATATATATATATATATATACATATATACATATATATATATACATACATACATACATATATATATATATATATATATGTATGTATGTATGTATGTATGTATATATGTATGTATGTATGTATATATATAGTTGTGCCAACAAATATTGTCTCCATGAAAACACTTTGTCATCCTACCAAATATTTTTAATGATGCATGTTAGTCCTACCATGAATTATTTCCCACTCTTTTTAGGTATCAATATACCATTAGCAAGATCCATCAGAACTAAGGGAAACAACTCTATCAACCTTGATACTAAACATATATCTAATTCTACCATTAATACTTATGCAAGATGTTTTCAAGGCTATATATCCTACTCATAGATTTTTGTGGCATCATATCTCTCCTATAAACTATAGTTGTCCATATTGGGACCCAAAAATTCTCCACACATCTTCTAGTGTAATCCTCACCTCCCCGATAGGTCGATGAAACATACTCACATTTTATTTTTATCTCTCCACCAATGCTATCAATAAATCCATGTATTCATGGATATATCACATACTAATGATGTAATAAAAACCAACTACCTCTAACATTACATACTCCTCTCTACTGAAATATCTCACCAATTTAAAAAAATTATGAGTATCTCTCATAAGTAATATTAATTGTTAGATGCTCTTGCAATCACCAAGAACATGCACACTTAGAAATTCATCCCAAACATATAATAATAATAATAAATTGAAAATAAATTATATTTATATTAAAACACCATTCATAATAATGAAAAATGACATAATTTTTTTAAAAATGACATAATTTTTTTTAAAATGACACTATAATAATGAAAACACAAAAATAAAAAAAATCATGAAATCTACATAAACACCATTTTTGTGAGTTTAAATTTCATTTACCTTAACATAAAAACCATTTTAACCTACTAAAAAATCATTTACATAATCATAGATTTCATAAGGTAAATCTACTTTGTAGTGTTTATGGTTATCACATATTTGCTTCATTAATTAAACCAAAAAGTTTCAAACTAATAAAATATAGAGGTTACTTACTGGTCTATCAGAGCCCTCTATTCAATGTTTTTTTCTCATACACCTACCATAGTTATCTATTTTACGTATATATTCCATGTTTCTTTGAGGTCTCATGTAGGGTCAAATCTTAATTTTCGTAGGTGGAAGGGTGAGATTAACCTATATTTAAAATCTACCTCAAATTTATTCACTCCCACCTCTCCACATTTTAAACCTAACACCCTCAATTCATCCTTAATCTTCTTTTGAAAGCTACTTTGAATTTTCATCCTTGTACTTGCTCTTAATGGGGTATCATATCTACTAACCATGACACTAGAGGCATTTCCATACATAAATCCTTCTTCTAACATTTCTATATTATTTAAAAATACATTATTTCTTCTAGCCAAAATACCCTTTCAAATACGGGAAAATATAGATACCTTTATTTTACCACCATCGTTTCATCACCAATTGGTTGACATTTAATTAGTTATTAATCCTATCTAATTTATGTTAATGTTACAAACCCCTAACAACACCATGTGAAACAATTAAATCATCACCATAAACTTATATCAAACCCTCTAATATTATTCCATGATAATTTTCTTAATTAATCCTTATTATTTTATTAATTAGTGTCTAAATTAATTTTATGCATATGTATTTAAAATAAATAAATCAATCAATCAATGAACCAACACATTAAATCATTAAACCCACTCATCAGATCAATTAAAAAAATAATTAAATAATTCAACCCATTCATTAAACCATTAAACCAACTCATTAAATTAGTCAAAAATATCCCAAAACTCCTTCAACAAACTCATTAATCCATAATTTCTTCATAAAATTAAAATCAAATCTCATTAATTCAAAATCAATATATTGAAATAAATTTAGATTAATCCCAACCATTCAATTCTCCTTCCAAAAAAAACTTCATATTCCCCCTTCATCCATTCATTCATATATATGAAAATTTTAGATAAATATTTATCATCGAGCAATCAAGCAATCATAGGTATATGTTTATGGAATTCTTGTAAAAATTCCTTGAGAAATCATAAATCTATTGATAATGATAAAATACATATCAACATAAGATAACTTTGCATGTTTGGTAAGTGATGGTAAGTTATTTGTCTCTTTTATTCAAATTAATCAGAGGTTATAATATATCTAGAGTAGTAATATATATATATATATATATTTTGTTTCTATTCAAGGTTTAAATCTTAGAATTTATAGGTTGTTTAAACTATTTTAGACCATGATTATAGTTTTAGGCTATGGTTGTTTGATTATGAAGTGTGATTGTCTCTTACTGTATGTTTTTTTATAGTTTTATAATTTAGTTGAGATAGTTTCAATTGTTGTAGAAGATTTGGGCACTTTTTGTAGAAGACCTGGCATGTATAAGGTTATTTTATTACTCTATGTTGAATCTTTTTATTTTATGCCTTTTAGAAAAAAGTAGAGTGATCTCTTTATTTTCATGGGTTTTGTGATATTTTTTTTTATTTTTGACTTTGGTTCTTAGTTTATATGATGTAGAAGTTGGCTAAAAAAGATAGTATTTTTTTTTATGTATTGATATTTTAATAGTAGTTATTTTTGGTGTTTTACAAGTGGGGAAGAGTGATCTTAATTCATGGAAATATTTTTAATTCAACAAAATGCTGAGGGACCCCCAAACGATATTTTTTAATGATAAAAAAATGTCTCATTAACATTTTAAGAATGATAGGTAAGATAACATAGACAAATGTACCTAAAGGATTTGTGAACATAGTTTAATAATGATTTCTAGGATTTATCTTGATTTTATTATAATAAAATAATCCATCCATAAAGTAAATTAGATGATAACTTACTATAGAATCAAGGGAAATATTAATATTAGGTAATGGGAAATCATATTTAGGATATGATTTATTTAAATATCAAAAAATCTGTGTAAATCATGACAACCCCATTTGGTTTAGTTACCAAGACAATGTTATAAATATAATCTTAATAATTATTAGGTTTTAAGAAAATTTAATATAATAAATTTTGTAATTTTTATTTAAATTTTTGATGCATATTTATAACCATTCAATAAACTTATTTAACATCAATATGGATAAACAAAATATGAACAATAATTAATGGATTAATACCGCACATATTAGCATAAGATGAACTAAATTGATTGGGAAAATCATGTTATATATCCATATGTTTTAGTTTTTTGTTTATTAGTCATTAATGAAATCAAAAATAAAAATCTAATGTATTCATTAGTACCATAATTGAATTTATCTTTTTATTCATTTAATAGTGTAGTTGGTAAATAATCAAAACCATATAAAAGAATTATTTCATTTATAAGTGACGGGTTACATTTCCTAAAATATGTATGATTTCATAAGCTAAAAAATAAATTATTATGATGGTAAGAAGTTAAATCCACATATGATCGTACATACTCATGAAGGGCTTCATCATTTAAGAAACCATCGATAGGAAAATTTTAGGGTGAAACCACCCCTTCAATAAATTAAATATATTAAATATCCAAGGCCACATAAATATTTAGATATTGTGTATGATTTATTTAATATTTATAAAATTGAGTATGTACATGCATTTATTTGATAGTAGTTTCATGATTATTAGTGTCAAGATACATATGATTCATATTAAAGGGAAAATATATTACTTGATAATCCTCACTATAACTAATCCTTGTTTTCAATTTATAATAAGTTATAATGTTAATATCTTTGAATATTTATCATGTTTATCTAAATTTTTTCCCTTATATCCTATTTTAATACATTTAAACCTAAATCCATATTTTTATAAATACTTTTGAGCCAAGACAAGAGGATGTCTTTGATTATCAGTAATAAAACAAATGCCCATTATAAGACCTTTAATAGTATCATCATGAGACATTGTTATATACACAAAATTAAAAAAGGTTAGTAGTTTCCCTTATTAGTGAACATATTAAAATAAATGAATGAAACAACAAAATTAAGCCTATGACCTCGTGAGGCAAAGGAAATGATGAAAGAAAAAAATATTAAGATAAAAAGGAATGTAAATTATACCTTAATTTTTGGATTATTTACTTTGATGAATGTAATTAGAGTGTGGATCGGATTGTATTATCAAAGGGTCTTTGGAAATTTCATCTCTAAATAGTAAAATATCTCACTTTGATAACTTGGGCAATAGTTCATAACAAGTAGAGTTCATGCACGAGGTAGTTCTGAGAACTAAAAAGGCTTCAATATAAATCTTGAGCATCAAATATGAAGAGGGATTCCCCTTTATTTATAGATAGAGTGATTGAATGTAATCCCTTCATCTTCTCTCTCAAATGGAGGGTGGAAAATTCAACCCAAAGAATGACATGGATCATGAAATGGATCACCAATATGATCCCTTCATATTGTCTAAGATAAATGATGGAGGATATTCCTTAAAATATCTCATGGGGGATTCATAAAATATGGATGGTGGAAAATGTTCCTAAAAATATCTCAAGGGGAAGTAATACGAGCCCTCCATCTTCCATGCAAGATGCAGGGCAGAGAATGACCATAAAAATATCTTAAAATGTGAAATATGAGCCCTACATATTGATTACAATATGGAGGGTGGAAAATAATCCCTCAAAATTTTATTTTTATATTAGATATTTTTTTCATAAAACAATATGATATGGCATCTTGATATTATTTTACAAGGGAAGATGCTCTTTAAATGGGGTGGAAAATGGAAGAATAAGTAATTCAAATGAAATTATAATTATAAATCCATAGAATTGTTTATCAAAATTAAGATTAATTAAACTAATCAAAAATATTAATTTAATAAATATAATGTGATATGAGGGCCCTCCATCTTGTCTCCAAGATGGCAGGTGGAGAATGCTCCGTGGAAATCAATGCAAATGAGGGAGAAATTGAATTAAATGAAATTAGAAATTCTAAATCCATGGAACTTATAATTAGAGTAATGATTAATTAAAATAATCAAAAGGATTAATTTATTTAGTATGATATGAATATGAATTTATTTGATTTGATTGTAATAAGAGGAATTGATTAATTGACTAGAGAGATGGAAATGAGAAATAGTGATGAGGAAAATGACTAGATTGGCAATTTAATGATTGATTATGGTGAATTTACCCATTTATGGATACCATATGGTGAATTAAAACTCATACATTTGGAAAAATGAGGAATTTAGGATGAATAGATGAAATTTGACCAGTTTGTGTATAATTTATGAAAAGTCATTATATTTCACCATTTTGACATGTAAGGTGATTAAAATGGAAATTCCACATTTTAACCTTATTTGAGAAGGTATTACAAGATAAAATAACTCATGTCTTCTCAAATAAAATACAAAAATGTGGATGAAAAATTATATAATCAAATAACATATGTTGTGGTTTTATTATTCGTAACTAACAAGTGCAGGAAATTGAATGGAAAGATAAGATTTAAATTTAATGAAACCAGTTAGGGATGATTCCCCCTTGAAAGTTCATGAAAAGATGTAGGGTTTGTATGGTATTTAAAAAAATAGATTAATAATCTAGAACAAAATAGAATATGAACCTATGGAAAATATTACAACACTTGAGCTAATGCTTACACTTTTTGATTTCTATGATGATGAATTGATTCTCCCCAAGTAGGGAGGAATTAGGAATGAAACAAACATAAATAATTGACACACTTTTAATTTAAAAATATAGGTTATAATATATAATATTGGGCATGATTTATCCTGAACAAGAAGCTACATGACTGGTTTTCCCTAAATAGGGTGAAATTTGCAAGCTTGGAATGATGATGCACCCCAAAGACAGTGGATAATTGATGAGCCCCAAAAGGTTAAACTAACAAATTGAATTTATTATAAAGAATAGGTAACTTATTTAAATTTTTTCATAGGTTAAATATGATATTAATGATATGAATTTTATAAGTTGACACAAACATGTGTGTTAATGGTATAATGACTTTTGAATAAGTCATAAAATTTTGAGTAGACAAGAATGTTCAAAGTGATAAAAGACTAAAGAATGGAAAACTAAGATAATGATAAAATAATTATTTGATAATTTTAGAATAATATAGATTTTAATAAAAAAAATAAGGATGTTCAATTTGACCTTAGAAACTAGTTGGTACTGAGTGCTACCTACATAGTCTAAAAAGACCTCAGATCGATGTAGTTCTCCTAGAAATTAGGAGATAATATGATGAATAATGGAATAAATTATTATAATAATAATGGTTTATAAATGATTATGACTCTATTTTACATGCTTGTTTTGAAATACACATTTGGATGAGCACATATGTAACCAAAATGTTAATGTGTTTTGATTTGATCATGGAAAATGGGATGATGTGATTCGGTACAAAGATGAATGAGATAATTTTATTGGGTAATAAATGTTGATGTAAGGGGAGATATTTACATTATAACATTGATTATTTAATACTTTTGGTACTTTATTTTTAATTTTACATGTGATAGTATACATCATGATATAAAACACGATGATGACCTAGCCACAATGTGCATAAGGACTAACCCCTGATCTAATAAATAATTGACAATAATGAACCAATGATAAAAAAACATTATGATAATGATAATGTATTCAAAAATATAGATTTAAGTATACTTTCATGAAAATTTACACCATGATCATGACCTTATTGGCATAATGGACTAAGTCAATGCAATAACAAATAAACAAACAATCAAACACACAAACATGAAAATAAATAGCAATAGAAGCATTGTGTCATGAATCAAGTGGAAATACACATGACAATATCAATGATAATGATGTTTTGAATGGATTTACCTAAACAATGATACATGTAATGGGAATAAGTGGGAATAGAACATGTTGAAATAAGTTTCATGCATAAACTTGACCTAAATAAGGTGGAAGTAGTGAGCTTAAATTATAGTGATTTGATTTAACTTTACCCCAAACAAGGTGGATTTTGGAAGGATACATCCCAATGGTAGATTATTCTATTGGATTAAGATTAATTAAGGATTATTTACTATACTTAGGACAAAATATATATATTTTTTTCTTTGGTTATTTATCCTTTATGGACATTTTTTTAAAGATGTTTTGATGTTACAAATGTTTAGGAATTTAGAAAAAATTGAATGTATTTGATTATTTATAATCTCAACTCAATGGATAATTATGAGATGAAGAATGATTTAAGTCTCAAAATGGTGAGATATTAAATTTAAGTATGGCTGAAATGACTTTAGAAAATTGAGCACTACCTACATAGTCTAAATAGACCTCAAGCCACTATAATTTAATTGAAAATGGGATTAGAATGAGATAAGTATAAGCATGAAATTAAATATTATTAGTATGATCTTCATTTTTATTGTATTTAATTTTATGGATAATTTTTAATTCAAAAATGGTGAGATCATGGAATGGGAATGTTTAGGAGTCTTTGAATCATTATTCCCACAATGTGTCACTAGTAAAGGGAAAAACTTGTTCTATCACTGAGATGGGATTTAATAGCAAATGGAAGGATTGAAATTATCATATTGGATAATAATTTATCATAAATGGATTATAAATCTCTAAGGACCATGTCACATGAGAAGCAAAATGTACAACCATAAAAATGTCACTAAGAGAACATGCTAAGAGATTTTCTAAAATAAGGCTCAGAAAAACTTCTACTTTATTATTAAGATCAAAATGGGAAGGAAAATTGGACTGGGGCAGGATGAAAATAAAATTGGTTTGGGAAAAGGTAAAATGATGAATATTATGGGAATGGAACAAATTTCATTGTAAAAAAGATTACCCTAAGTGTCAAAGTACTTATAGACAATAAATTATTTACACATGATGCCAGAAACCTCATTTTAATCATGGTACTTGTCCAAGGTGACACAAGCCTAGTTTATACCATTGGATAAATTATTTATCTTTATATTTTGATTTTCTTAAATTTTTGGCATCTCAACTCGAAGGAGGATGATGAGATTCATAATGTTGAATGTTTTAGCTCTATCCCATACCAATTATGAATAACTTCTCTACTACAATTTTTTATTGATGTGGACTTTACTAATGTTTTGATCTTTATTGATTGTTTATTTGTTTTCCTCTAAACATATAAACAAGTTATCTTCATAGACTCTAAGAAATATTGGTGCCACGAGGGAGGGTAAATAAAAATAAACATTGGATAGAATATTTGATTCTATAGGGGAATATGGGTTTTGGACTACAGATATGATCATGAAAGGATGGATAATGTTTGGAAGGACAATGAAAATTATGACTTTTAATTAGACACACCTTTCTTAAATATTCTAAATGTGATATGATTTTAGATGTTCAATCTAACTAGTTTAACAATTACTTCAATAATGTCTTCATCAAGTGATGTAAAAATAATTTAATAATTTATTGGCTCCTCAAAGAGGTTTTCACCAACTGAGTCTTATTGAATTTGATTTTTATTATTTGATATTTCCTAAAATAAGGTTTAACTATGGAATTTTGATAATTCATTTTGATTTTCCCTTAGGGACTTAATCAAGTTTTCACTAAAGGATGATAATTTTATAATTTGATTTGTCAAATTGTCCCATAGTGATTAAAACAAGGGACTATATCAATCTAATTGAAATGTGGAGGACATTTTATGATAGGGTAATGGATTGGATGGTTGATTTGAAAAGGATGCATAATAATAATGGAAGGATAATATGTTTCACCATCCTTGTATATGATAATATAAATTACATTGATGCCAAATTAAACTTCATAAAAAACATAAAAGGATCATTGATGGCTTCAAATTGATCTTCAAGAGGCATGTAGTTAAAATTACAATATCCTAATTTTGATGTGTTCTAATGTTGATACTAATATTAATTATAATTTTGATTATAAATATGATTATAATTTTGATGTTAGTTATATAATGGAACTTTATTATAATTTTCATTATGATTTTAAATCTAATTTTGATAATAATTTTGATCTTGATTATGATTCAACCACATGGATGACCTACTGTATTGAGTTATCCACAAGAACCTTTTTCAATTCTTGTTGAGAAATGAAGGCTTGGGGATGAAAGTATTTTTTGGAATGGGGAATGTTTAAAAATGGATAGAATATATCTTGCTAGTAAATAATGTGTTCTTCAAATATGATCCCATCTAAGAAGGGTGCATCAAAGATAGGTGAATAGTCATAGAGCCAAAGTAAAGCTCATCAAAGATAGGAGGATGGTAAAAATGTGACTCATCAAATATGGGTGACTTATCTTGATCTATATTTTTTAGTGGATTAATCTTATTATGATTTATAAATTGATTTTGCAATATCCCTAGTGAGTGATTCTCAAATTTAGGTGTATTTAGACCTTGTGTAGATGATGGCCCTTGGGGTGGTATTGACAAGACCTAATTAGATGGACTAATTGACTATGACCCTAAGGTCAGATCAATAATATTTATAATTTAGGATAGGTTTTGGAAAAGTTAAAAGATTTGATTTATAAAATCTTGGCTTATAATTAGGCCTAGACTTGATGTTTGATGTGGTTGTTATGGATCAAAAGCCAAATAGTTATTAGATAAAGGTGTCAAAATAGTTTCTCCCTTGCTAGTATGATCATGATCATGGGTAAATAGTATACTAGATGCTTGATGGATGTCATTATGAAACAATGTGACTACTCTTTTTTAGGGTTGAGTATAGATTTTCTAGATCAAAATCCATAGGTAGTCGAGCACTTATTTCTAAGAGTCATAAAAATATATCATCCTTATTGTCAAATGCATGTCATTCAAAGGATATATCTTTATCTAGTGTGAGTGTAGTAGAATTTTATGGATCCCCCAAGTAAGGATACATAAAATGCAAATGATTAGATTGGAATTATCCCCAAGAAAGGGAAAATTGACTTGATTGAAATGAAATTTTCCCCAAGAAAGGTAAAATCTATTTGATTAGAATGAGGGTCAAAAAATGTGGAATTGATTAGAAGCTATTTGATTTAGATTAGCCTCATGTAGTGAAAACTTGAGTATATGTGTGAATATAATTGAAATTATCCCCAAATAGAGTGGATTTGAGTAGATTTAATATTATTAGTTGCATTTAAGGAAAATTGACTAGGTTTTTTAAATATCATATTGGACTTTGAAGTTGGATTGGATTCAAACAAGAGAAAGGATGTATGTCATAACTTCATCACTCCTAAAAAACATGTGTTGGAGATTGAATGTAAAGATAAGGATATGGTTTGAATGATTTAAATTGTTGGACATTGATAAAAGTTAACCTAATTAAAATGTGAATTTGTTTAGGTTGGTGTGAATTAGGTTTAGAATTGAGTTGAAATAATTCTTGATACGTGATTTGAAAAAGATAATTTAATTTTTGAATTGAATAGAGATGACATAGAAGTAGTTTGAATTTAAATAGTTGATTTTTAATAGAGTTGACTGAATTAGACTTGAATAGTTGAGCTGATTTGAAATATATTTAGAAATTTGTTTTGAAATTAGAAATTAGAAATTAGAATTCAATTGGAATTAGGGACAACTTGAAATATTAGACAAAAGGGGTATGTGTTTAGATAAATTTTGATATGAGATATAGAAGGGAGTGATTTTCTAACTTGAAAATTAGGTAGAACAACTCATCCTTATGAAGGTGTATGTGGACCATTGTTAAATATATGATGATTTTTAACACCACAACCAAGTAATCAATCATTTAATTTGATTACCCTACTTTAGTGACTGATATGGGAGTAATACACATTCACTAATTCCTTTGATATACTCACATTGAGAAAGGATTATAATGTTTAAGTTTTTTCAAGTATTTAGTGTAGTTATTATTGGTATTGTAATCCCACAATTCTCTCAAAAGGTATGTATGTGAAAGACATTTTAAGGTGTTTTTACCTTTACAACCCTACACTAATGAATGTTTTGTGACCAAAAGGTGTTATTATAAATATTTTTGGACTTAAGAGCTGACATCAATATACCTTGAGATATATGAACATAAAAAATCCATCAATTAAACCTTGAGGCCTAATGGGCTATTAGAGAAAGGTTGTTGTCCCTTCAAAACCACTTCATTTGTAGAATTTTAGTGAAGTGCTACTAGAAAAATCAAGCATCAAAGTACATTTAATATAAATAAAAACTGATATAGGCTCTATTTATATACCCTAGTAGATAAATGGTGTTGGTATATATGTTGTGTAGTGACATCCAAATCACCACACCCTAAAGAATCACAAGAAGTCAATGACATCCCAATCATGTAGCCAAAAAAAAGTGAAATATATTTTCATTTTGATTCAGAAGAATCCCACTAAGAAAAATTGAAGATCATAATATTTAAATCTTTTAGAATAAAAAAATTGATCACCTCTATGTTTCTAGGTCACCATACTAAGGGGAGAGCATACGTGTAAAGGAATCACACAAGTACACAAGTAAGTACCAAATACCTCACTAAAATAAATAACTAAGATGACAAATATAAATGAAATTTTTGTATTACATCAAGTCTAAGTATGATTTTTTTTTTTTTAAAAACTTAAATGAAATGTGAGTGAATAGTTTTTTTTTTAAATTGATCACCACACCCTTTGTAACCTATGATAAAAACATTAGTTTATTTGTGGTATATGACAATTTTTATTTTATTTTTCCCCTTTGACTCTCTAGCAAACATCCTTCATAAAATAATTAGTTGTTTTTTTATGGAGATATAATCAATCAAAACCTATATCAAAAAGACAAAAACTAAACCAAATAAACATGCATGAAATAATTTTAACAAACTCAA
Source organism: Torreya grandis (assembly GCA_037957365.1). NCBI lineage: Eukaryota > Viridiplantae > Streptophyta > Pinopsida > Cupressales > Taxaceae > Torreya > Torreya grandis. Next base: position 333,153 of record JARHVA010006672.1, on the reverse strand, counting down.
ACCTGAAAGGAAGTATTATGTGACTTGTGAGAAATACATAACTCAATTTGAAAAAATAAAAAACCCATAAATATAGAGAACCCATAAATTATTTTGATAGAAATGACAATGCCAACATTATTTTCTAAATTTATTATGGTAATTAAAATTTAAATAACAAAAAAAATAATTTAAACCTATTTGTAAAAAAAATTATGTTTATGTAAACAACCCAAAGTTATAGAGAACCCAAAAAATAATTTTACAAATAGGGTAATTTCAACATTTTATTAAGAATTTAATAGAACTAAATTAAAAATTACCTAATTTTAAGCCTAAAGAGTGATATTATGGACAAATTTAGATGAAAATAAAGAGAAATCAAATTCAAATCTGGGATAAATTTAAAATGTGAGGAATAAATAATATTTTTGATTGAAGAAAGTGAGGTGTGAGTCATACTAGGCATGCCATATGTATCCATAGGAGTATAAGAGGTTAGTGTCAGAGTGGGAAACAATCAAAGATTTTTTTGGATGGGATTAAATACACAAAAATTAACATTAATGGAGTAGTGAAATATGAAGAACAATTCAAAATGGAAAAATCTTGTCTTTGCAACAAAAATTTGCACTAACATTCATCCATTAACAAAAAGGTAAATAGGAAGGTACATTATATAGTGAGTAATTAGGTCACCCAAATATATAATTAACTCAAATCACATTTATAAAATTAATTATAGTACATTTTACCTAAAAACCTATTATTAACCTAAGCAAGCTAATTATACCATGTAGGTAAAAATATAGTGGGAAAAATCTTACACTAACACCCCACCTTAATCATAGCTACTTAATGAGGTATAGGAATAAATAATTAATGAGGTATCCAAGTACATAGATATTATCCTCTATAGGAGGAATAACTTGGAGATACCTAAACCAAAAGAAGAGACTATAAATGTAGATACTTTAAGTGACGGGTTTAGTGAATATATCACCAATTTGCTCCATTTTCTAAATGTAGAAGATATCAATGACTTGCTCATGGATGATTTATTGAATGAAATGCATGAAAATATTTACATTAATGATTAATTTATGAAGGATTAAATTCTTATATATTTATATTGTGCTTTGATTATCATAGAATATGACTATTGGTCATCAAAAATGGATGCCAAACTCAGTGAGAATCCTATCAAGTTAAATAACATTAGTGGTAGTATTAATAACTCATCTATATTCTACCTCAGTAGAAGTTAAATTAATATTATTAGACTTCTTACTTGACCAACTAATCAAAGATGAACCAAGGTATAAACTATAGCCTAAAGTAGACATACAATTTTAAATATTTCCAACACAATTTGAAACTGTATAACCAATCAAGTTGATGTCAATGTCTAATCCATAGTGAATCTCAAAGCTATGAGTAACCTAAATGTAGTGGATAATATACTTACCTTATTTACAATGAAACTAATGTGGTTCCTACATAAATCTATAGACCATGCTTACTGCATATGAAATGCCAAGTCTAGTGTTCATAAGGTAGATTAGATTTCCAACAAGTTGTCAATACAAGGCAACATCAACTAAAGGAGATTGAAAATTACCCTCAAGATTCACACCAAATATAAAATTAGTCATAGCTGATTATATATATCCATGTTAAACTATGTAAGTAAATTAATAGCATACTTGGATTGTGCAATAATGATCCCAGAGTGAGACTTAGAAGTTTTAATCCTAAGGAAATAAAGAAACAAGCCCAAGTCAATCATTGAGAACATATAAAAAAAAGTATTTTTGATTATTGTGATTGTTGATTAAGAACTCCCTATGATCAATAGGTCACCCACATACATAACCATAATCAATAGTGAATCATCCTACTATAAAATGTATACATTCAAATTAAAATGGCATCTAGTGAACCCAATTGAAAGAAGAAAGGAGTCATTACTCTGAGTGTCATACACACTAGAGAAAAAACATGTGAGCTAACCTCTAACATTTTGGGATCTCAGTGAAGATAAAATTCACTCTAACAAATGAGTTTCCTGTATTGGGTCTTATAATGACAAGTGGTGGAATAGATATGAGAAATATAACTATTAACCTAGATGGTTTTTATATGGACATGGATCCTATATCTATTTGGGATGAATAGGGTGATGATGGATATACTCTAAATATGGTAGGACTCAAATAAACCATAAATATAATGAAAGGTAAGGTAGAAAAGGAAATATATAAATATATATCATGGATTCTTTCTAACTAGCTTTAGGATAAGTACAAGAACCATAGGCTAATGCTTATAGATTGTTTCTTTGGCACACAAAGTTGATACTAATAACAAAGGGATATGAGGATATAAAATATAATTAATTAAATAATTAGTTAAAGGTTGATGTTAATAATATTTCCTTATTATCTCTTAATACATTATTATAACTAATGAATAGATAACACCTTCAACTAGTTATAGCTCAGTCTAGGAAGTTGCATTGAAATGGAGCTTTTACACAAATCTTAAATATTATCCTAGCAAACTTGTTATATGAAACCAATATTTATTAACATAAAATTATTGTTACATATTATTATTTGAGAAAAGCATACCAACTGATTACAAGCTAATTGAAATGTTGTAGCATATATTAAATATCTAGCCACTAGTCATAAAAAGCACATACTTAATATAACATATAAATGAAAGAGATAGTTATACAAAATAAACTTGTAAAACAACCAAAAGGATTCATTATCTATATTTAATTTCAAAGTTTTTCCTCCATTTGGAATGTAAAATACTACATGCATATATAGGCTTGGGATGGGGATGCCTTGTCACTCAAGGTATTTTTTGAGATTTACATTTGTTTCAAAAATATCTCATGCATGAGACACTTGGTAAAGGATGTCACAAAAAACAAAAAAATTAATACAACAAAACTCTGATACCTATTATAGACTTAGATTACACCCATTGAGTAGGGCATTTTTCATGTTCTCTACCCAAATATATTCCACCATTTAAATGACCATAGGCTATGGTTTACCTAATCTTGGGTCAAACCTCTATGATTTTTAACAAGGCTAGATCCTCTGATGCATCACTTAGCTCATTTCCACTAGAACCTACTAATTTCTAGGAAAAGGGAGAGAAAGATAACTAAAAGGGAAATCTAAGATAATGTTGGTGATGCACCTAAATTGATTATTCATCCACTCTATTTGAACTTCTAAAGACACTAATGAGACAAATAAAATATTTAATCTACAACTCCAAATGTTTGTTATACACAAGTATTTCATGTAGAGGCTCACCAAGTGATCAAAACCTAAGGGAATTGATGGAGAGACTTTATTCAAGGCACTAACTAGTTAATGTATCAACATTCTAGCTTTAATAAAATGACATTAAACACTAAACATGACTTTCATAACAAGAGAACTAGTAGCTAGCTGAGATCAGGACTTAACAAGGGAGAGATTTCTACCACATATGGAAATCAAAGTAACATTAACACACATACGAGAATAATGAAATCTAAAATTAGTCTTCTATTCATCTCAAGAGGTTATAAAGCTCAATCTTGGTAGAATCTAGTCATGCCCAATAGAGGGATCTAATTTTAGGCTTAGAAGCCTATATATATAGTATAATGGGAATGATAGAGATGGGTAACATGCATGATACAATGGAGAAGGAGTCATTAATGATCAAGAAATGTGGTGGCAGTTCATTGATTTTTTTGTACACATGCCTTCTTCTAATCAGGAGTAATCCTTTATCAACAAGCTAACCTTCATTCACTCCAATATTCTTCAAGATTTATCATTGGCTAAGAGATCCAATAGAGGACAAGAGTTTGGTTTTCATGATGAGTCATGACTAAATTTTTTGCATAAAATATTTTTAAGATCTAAAAAAAATCAAAGCTCTAACTGCTTCTCCAACCACCATCTTTCTTTGTTTTAATCCTCCATGTCATCTCCACTCAATTCATGCTATAAGGAAAAATTACTCATACCCTTGGGATTTATAAGGCCATCACCATGTTTACTTATATCATATATTTGTTAGATCTATGACCGTATCAAAACATGAAACACTATTTTATTAATCACATATCTGCCCCATTTCAATATCTGAGCAAAGCTATCTTCTATAGATTGAAAACCAATCTCCTTTATTGGTTTTCATATAGATATTATATCGATGTTTACCTATATACCACATATCTTAATTATTGATTAATATTTTAGGTCTATAATAAACATATCCTACCTTTTGACCCTATGGAAGATGAGAACTCATTGCATGCATGAATACTTCTTTAAAGAGTAAAGATTACAGTCATGAAACAATAGTATAACCCCAAAGGATGGACCCTGTATGTTCTAAATATTAAAAAAAGGGGGTACATGGAATCAAAACCTTATCATCAATAACCCTTGATTGTATAACTATGTCTTCTCAATGGCATTCAACCAAGCTCTAATGGTGGCATCTACCCTTCGAAAACTTGCCCTAGTTCAACCTGAAACTATATTTCAACCTTTACATGAAATTTTTTATCTTCAACTTTTAATTCTAGACATCTATCTTAGTATGAACCTTTGATATTATATCACATTAGACCTTCATTTTTTACCATTGATCTTGATCTACGCTCCCCATATTATGCCTACTATTAGCTCCTCATTTAATCTATAGGATCTTACTGACTCTTTAACCTCTTATGTACCATAGATATGTTTTTGTATCATTAAAAAAGAGCCATATATATTCTAAAAGATTAACATGTTTGAGACACTTGGAATCTTCTCGTTATCCTTTGAGATCCATTTACTTATTGACTCAATGCTCATTATTGATCTATCTAGGTATGATTGCACACTCACTATTGTTTTGATTAGACCCACTAACCTTTTTAGCCAATTAATACCATTAGATATCTATTAGGACACCTGATATCTTGCCACATTTTAGCTTCTTGCTAATGGTAACCTTTTTATTTGATGTTAACCATTGATCTACTTTGTATGATTAGATATACACCATTAGATCTTGGGATCCACTAACATTTGTCAGATAACCACTTGTCATTAGATCTAAACCTTAGTTCATGATATTTTTACACTTTTCACTCTCACATTAAACATTAAGATATTTTAATTCTAATGGATACTTCATGAAGATTTAACTTGACATCCCCATGAACATCTTACTTTGCAAGTCTAAATTTGAAGCTTTATATCTTGAGATAGTAAGGTCATCAAGACATGAAATTTTTAGAGTATGAATTTGGCATTAATAAATTAATTTCTATGTAATATTTTAGCCTAATAGGCTCCCCAATAACATTTATTAAATGTTTAATCAAACTGACCTACTTTCATTTTCATGACATGTTGATGATGGTCTGGATCTTCTATACTTTTAAAGAACATTCAAGGGTAAAAAATGAATTTATTATAATTATAAAACTTATTTTATGGCCTTAAATGATTAAAATATCATGATAACCTATTGGATATCCTTTCCTTGAAACTCTAGACCTGTTTCAAGACTTGTTTCTCAAAGATCAATAGATGACACTTTAATCTTGCTTAATGTGTTTGAAAAGCTTTGTGAGAAATGTGAAATATTTGTACCACTCATTCCATCTATAAATATTTCTCAGCACATCCATCTAGGTAGAATCTTGGCATGTGGGCCAAAATTTGCCAACACCTTTGGTGAGTCATAGGGAAGTATGTCTTTTATGCTTGAGAACCCAGACTAGTTGCTTTATCTGATCCATTGGGTATGGAGTCTCTTTTCTAGTTTAACAATTTATATGAAGCTAAAAATGGATGCCAACCTCTAGATAACCCCTCTTGAAACAAAGAGGGACAAAAAGGAACAAAACAAAACAATGTGTCCAAGGTACTTATTAAAGGGAAACAGAAGATAAAAGGGAAAATAACCTAACAAAGCAAGGACCACTAACCTAAGGAAATATGGAAAAAAAGACAAAAGGGAAGCAAACTACTACTAGTATTAATCACTTATTGAAAAAAACCAAACCTAGAACAACTAACTTAAAATAACAAGCTTCCCTCCAAGGTTAAATGGAAAGTTATTTTGTGCACCTTAGAGCTTTGAAACATGATTGGTTTTTCTTGATAACTTTCTTCTATAGCTAATATAAATTAGATGATCATGTCTTCTTGATGATGTAGTTGGGCTTCCTATCTCTATTATTAGGTACATGGTTTGAAGATATGGATCTAAGACCCAATCATACTCCTCCCAAATTCATGTACTTTATAGGAATAACTTTGATTCTTCTTTATTCATGAGCTATTGACCATAAACATATAGACTAACTTGATTTGTCTACTTTGACATATCGAAAATGCTAAATTATAAGAGAGGTGGATCTAATATTATGACTTATTAGGGCCATTTGAGCTCATTCTCAACTTATAAGAGTAGAGAGATGTTTTAATTTGAAGAGAAAATTTGATAACCATGTTTGAAAATTTCAAACATGTCATCTCCTAAGAGAAAAACTACTTCTTGTTTGATGATAGCACTCCTCTTATTGTATAATGGATCACATTCAAGTAAAGAATAATCTAAATGAAACATATCAACGAAATCTAAAGATTTTCTCTCATGAAGTTAAAATTTAATTAGAGCTTTGTCAAACTGAATGTCAAAATTAAGCATATCAATTTCTTGACCACAATCATGAGGCCGAAAGTCTTATTTTTCTATCTCAGATTAATCAATCAAAATTGATTCATCTTCAAATCATGATGATGACTAAGCATACTCTCAAAGTTAGATTGTTCTTCACCTTATTTTGCTAGTTGGTTCTCATGTTCTACTAATTTTGTAATATCTTATCCTTCATGATGAATTGTGGCTCTTAAGTAATCAACTAACTCATGGGAAACACCTTCAACTTATATAATTGGAGTGTCCTCTTCCTGAACATTAACAACCTCCTCTTTATGTACTTATTTTTGTACTTGCATCTTAGCCTCTACCTCAACATTATCTTGTACTTGTTCCATCTTTGCATCATTATTGAAGATTAAAACACATTTGTTCTTACCAAAAGTTTTCCCAATCATTATTTATTCTTCTTAGTGACTCAAGTCATTTTCACTTTCTATTTCCTTAGCTGCATGTTATTGATTTGCCTCACAAAAGAGAGGCTCTTTCTCAAAGAGTGGCATAATAAACCCTTAAAAACATTTAGTAAGATGATAAATGTCAAAATTATCTGCCATATATACCTAATTTTTTTCATGGAGTTGCTCTTCTTGGATCACCTTCACCTCCTCTTTCTATTGCTTTGGTTCTTGAATGTCTGTCCATGAAGGAAAGGCTCTAAGCTTTTGAGGGGAAAGGAGTATAGGCTGAATGATCTCCTACATGATATTGAATTAAACATATTAGAATGATTATTCTTCCTTATTTCTTGATTTTTGATTATGATTCCAAGTCATAACCTTAAGTTTAGAAACCTTTTCTTCAGTACTTGTTCTTGTTATGGGTGGGGAAGAATGAAATTGTTGTTGAGTTACCTTTACAGATGCTATTAAATGCTAGAGATGTTGATTTGTAAAATCAATTTTCTTGGATAAATTAGCCTTAAAATCATGGATCATGGATAAATTAAGAAACATGGAGATTAGTCTCCTCAAAACATACTTGTTCATCCTTATAAGGCCTCTCTTGGATAGACTTCCAAGTAGGAAAGTTAGGCAAGGTCTCAATGGATTATTGAGGGCTATGGTAAACATTGGTTTGAAATTCATGAAGGTAAAATGGTAGATCTATGGTAATATGATGATTATTATCATGACCCTAGTGTTCCTCATAAACTACTAGCCTCTCTTCAATGTTTACTATTAGATAACTAATGTCTAGAATATTAGAAATATATTTTGAATGGCCTTGCCTTATAAAATAAGAACATACTTATGTATATTAATAAAAATTATCCCTCATGCATTGAATTTCATGCTTGGAAATATATTCTTTATAGTCCTTCCTAGTGTCTATGCTTATCATCTCTTTCTTATAGCCACACAAAGCTTTCTTGAAGCTTGAGATAGATTGATTTAGGGCTTGATACGGCTAATTAGGAAGACAAAAGGGTTCATGAGGGTTATTATAGGATTGGTATGGGTCATCATATTATTGGTAAGGCTCTATAAATGGTTGTTGATGCTCATCATAAAGCCGATAAAGATCGTGGTAGGAATAATATGGGTCATGAGGAAGGTAAGAGCCATGTTATTGATAATACAGATCATGAAAAACTTGATAAGGCTCATCATAGCTTTGATAGAAATATTTGTAAGGTTTTTTAGGCTCATATGGATCATGAGGATCATATTGGAACTAATGATAAGGAGGTGAATGATAGGGTTATCCACCATATCTATTCATATCAACCTCATATGTCAAATCAGATGGAAAAATTGATAAAAATATTCAAAGAGACATACCTAAGATACAACTAGAAGATTTGATTTAGAGTCACCATTGGTGATAACTTTCTTGCTTCTAAAATCTAAATAGAGGAAAGACACATAGATAATCTTTCCACTCTTTTGGATCTTTTCCCATAGAGTGTGCTAGAAATGTTGTAAACCTTAATTTTACCCTAGCTGAGTAGGGGATTGGTCAGGTCCTCTACCTAAATCTAGTCCAACATGGGAATGACCCTAGGATGTGGGTTACCTAATCTTGGTTCAAACCTCTAGGATTTTTAATGAGGCTAGCTCTTATAATGAATAACTTAGCTCATTTCCACTAAAACCTATTGATTGCTAGGAAAAGGGAGAGAAAGATAACTTAAATGGAAATCTAAGCTAATGTTGGTGATGAACCTAAATTAATTGTTCATACACTCTATTTAAAATTATTAAAACACTAATGAGACAAGAAAAATAAGGAATCTATAACTCCAAATGTATGTTATACATCAAAATTTCATACAGAGGTTCACCAAGTGATCAAAACCTAAGGTAAGTGATGGAGAGGCCTGATTTAAGGCATTAACTAGTCAATGTATCCACATTTTAGTTTCAATAAAATGACATTAAACACTAAACATGACCTAAATAACAAGATAAATAGTATTTAGTTGAGATCATAACTTGATAAGGGAGACATTTCTACCACATATGCAATTCAAACTGACATTAACACACTATACTAGAACAATTAAATCTAAAATTAGTTTTTTAGTCATCTCAAGAAGTTACAAAGCTCAATTTTGGTAGAGTCTAGTCATGCCCAATATTAGGATTAGTTTTAAGGACTAAAATCCTATATATGTAGTAGAAAGGGAATGAGAGAGATCGGTAACATGCATGGGAAAATGGATAAGAAGTCATTAATTATCAATAAATGTGGTGGTAGTTCATTGATTATATTCTATATGCATGCCTTTTTCAATTAGGACTAATCTTTTGTCAATAAATTAACCTTCATTTGCTATAATAATCTTCAAGCTTTCTCATTGGCTAGGAGATCCACTATAGGAAAAGAGTATATTTTACATGATGATTCATGACTAAGTTTGTTACACAAAATATCTTTAAGATTTGAGTAGAATCAATGCTATAACTGCTTTTTCAACCACCAACTCTCTTTGTTTTGATCCTCTATGCCATCTCCACTTGCTTCATGCTATAAGGACAAAGCCCTCATACCCTTGGTCATAATAGGGCCATCAACATGTATGCTTATAGTGGTTTTTTATCAGAGATATGACCATATCAAAAGATGAGACACTCTTTCATTAATCACATATCTGCTCCATTTTAATATCTAAGCATAGATCTCTTATATAAATTGAAAACCAATCTTCTTTATTTTTTTACTATAGCTATTATATTAATGCAGACCTATATATCACATAGCTTCCTTTTTTATCTCTACATTAGGTCTAAAATAAACCCAACCTACCTATAAACCCTATGAAGGTTGAGAACACATTGCATGCATGGATCTTTCTTTAAAGAGTAAAGATTATAGTCATAAAATAATATTGTAACCCCAAAGGATGGACCCTATATGTTAAAAATATTTGAAATAGAGGTTCATGGAATCTAAACCTTATATTTGATAACCCATAACTATATAATTACATATGCTCAATGGTGTTTTACCAAGCTCCATGGTGGCATCTACCCTTTGAAAATTTTCCCTAGTTTGACTTGAAACTATATTTCAACCTTTACTTGAAAATTCCTAGTATTGACTTTTAATTATAGCCATTTATCTTAATCTAAGCCTTAGATATTATATCACATTTGACCTTCATTTGTGATCATTGATCTTGATCTAGGCTCCCCATATTATGTGAACTATCATCTCCTCATTTGATTCATAAGATCCTGCTAACTCTTTGACCTCTCATGCACTATAGATCTACTTTGGTATGATTAAAATCAAGCCATAGTTATTTTGATAGATTAACACACTTAAGACACTTATAAAATTTTCATTATCCTTTGAGATGTATTGACTTATTGACTCAATGCTCACCATCAACATGCCTAGGTATGATTTCATGCTCACCATTGATCTACTTAGACCCACTAACCTTGTCAGTTAATGTGTACCATTATATCTCTATCAAGACACCTGAGATCTTACCATTTTTTAGTTTCTCACTGACATTGAAATTTTAAATTGATGATAACTATTGATCTACCTTTCATGATTAAATGTGTGATATTAGATCTTGGGACCCACTAACATCTATCATATCACTGGTCATTGTTAGATCTTGACCTTAGCTCTCAAGATTTGGATACTTGTCACTCTAAAATTAAACCTTAGGATATTTGAATTCCAACAACTAATTTAAAAATATTTAACTTGACATCCCCATAAACATCTTACTCTACAAGTTTAAATTTGGAGATTTATATCTCTAGATAACAAGCTCATCAAGACATGAAATTTAAAGAACATGATATTGGCATGAAAAAATTCATGTCCATGAAATATTTTGGCCTGAGAGGATATCTAAGTGAGCTTATTAAATGTTTAATCAAACTAACTTGCTTAATTATACATGATGTGCTAATGACGGTTTGGATCTTCTATACTTTTGCAAGAATTTTCAATGATAAAAAATGATTTTTTGAGACTTGTAAAACTTGATTTATGTTGATTAATACTTGAAACATCATGATAAATTATTGGATCTCCTTCCCTTGCAACTCTAGACCTGTCTCAAGACTTATTTCTCAAATATCAACAAATGGCACTTTAATCTTGCTTAATGTGTTTCAAAATATTTGTGAGCAATGTGAGATATTTAGACTTCTTATTCCATCTAGAAGTATTGCTCAACACATCCATATAGGTAGAAGCTTGGTATGTGGGCTAAAATTGACCATTAATACCAATAATCAACATCATTCTAGATGGGATTTACTATGATGAGGTAATTGTAGTTGTGGATACCTATGTCTTAATGGTTATTTCTATTATAACCAGGATTAAAACTAAGGTTAGCTTTGTTTCTTACAAAGTAGATGTAACTAAAGTGGCTAGTGGAGCCCACTTGCTTGCCTAAATTTGTAATTAGAGGTCATGGCTCACTTAAAATTCATTATTGGTGGTCCTAAATTCTAATAGATGTATTTTTAAAATCTAAGGGAGTTTATTCATTAGTTTTCTATGTGACTTAAGTGAAACCCTGAGCTATACATAAAGAGTATCTACTTAAAGGACCATACTTCTAGAAAAATTTACCAACTATTGTAGTTCATCATGTGTCTTTCATATTATCCCTTCAACTTCTACTTTTACACTATTCATCACTATCTAAAGAAGGTATTGAAATATGGCCTCAAGGACAAATTATTAGATTTGATTAATCATGTCAATGATCCTTATCTCCTCCAAAATTTTATTGGCCTACCTTTTGTAACTAATTTACTATTATACTACATTTTTCATCTCTTGATTCCACTCAATCAAGTTGTCCTTCTTAGTAGCTACATAATTCTAGACCCACATTGCATCTAGAGAAGTTATTAAACTGAGGTGACTATAATCCTTATCCCTAGCTTCTCAACTAAAAAAAATAGTTTGTCCTCCATCTTCTTCTTATCCTCTTCAAGTGAGTATAAATACCCCCATTTGGGTTATGATTCCTTACTTACATCTCTTATTAGTTAGAGGACATCATATAACTTTAGGGTTGCTCCCTACACATTAATAATGAGATCCCTTATATATTGAATGGTTATCCCTTCTTACAAGGCCTCCAAAGATTGATCATATCCCCTAAATATCTCTTTTATCACTCCTCCTAGATAATTCACAAAAGTAATGGGGTCCTCTCTATGACTACCAAAGTTAGAGGGGTGGGTTCTATATTTCTTAGTCAATTGGACCACATCTTCTCTTTGCACCAAATCCATCTATTTTCCTTCAACCATTATAATTTTTTTTAAATTTTCCTCATAATATTAGTCTATTTATTGAAATTAAACTTAACTATTGGTTTTTACATAATGAATAAGTCCTTCCTACCTACCTCTACCTATTGCATTTTTTGAATGAATTTAAGAATATTCATTGTAGTTGGTTGTTGTGAAGGATATACCTATTCAATAGGATTGGAGGATTAGGATCTCATTGGTGGCAGCATGGGATTGGGAGAATAATTTTCTAGTTGAATTAAAGGAGGAATAACTCTTATCCATGTAGTCATCCTCTTGGAAGCCACTATATCAATCATAAGTTTCCCTTTGTTTAACCCTTTATACATTGTAATAGAATATGAATCTATTTAGGCTGCATGCTTAATTTATAATCCCAATTTGATGTATGCTTAATGAGGAGCAACTATGGAATCAAATATGCTAGTGGAAATTAAGATTTCAAAATGCACCTATTTATTGAGCCTAGAGGACATGGGGATTGAGGCAAAAAAAAATGAATGAGTAAGAGGGGTATTGTGAAAGTTTTTAAAATAAAATGTTATATATGTATTATTAACCCTAATAGGAATTTATAATGGGGATGCCACAACCTAAATAATAGGTGTTATGTATGGGGTGAACAAAATTGTCATTATATCCACTCGATCCTTATTTGTTTTGGAAAAAGAATCTAAAATTAAAGGAATAGATAATATAGAACTAGTTGGGATAGAATAATTTATAGTAATAGGTGAGGAATAAAAAATTTGTTCACTCACTATTTGTGTAGTATTAACTTAGGAAACTATTATTACATATAGCATTATTATGTTAGGAAGTGTTGAAGGTGGAGGTATATTTGTGGATTATCCCTATGTTGAAGTTATAGGTTTAAACTCTAATTCATCTCCATTTCCTCCATCTTGGTCATGAATAAATTTAGTTGATCTTGAATCAGTCTTCAAAATTTCAATGTCATCTATCTAAGATTCCTCTAGCAACCATTCATCATCTAAGTCACTTTATGTGTACTTGTTAATGGTCTCAAATAAGGATGTTTCTATCTTATCTTCCCATTCTTCTTCTATGGACCACTCTACCCATATGAGTTTTCAATAACCATATTCATAATTATATGAGATTTATAAGGGTTTTACTTCCTCAGAGCCTTTTATTTTATCTCCTTCTTCCCCTAACTTCTCTTATGAGGTTATTTTTATTGGAGTGCCTTGAGGGGAAATTCAAGGGGCCTTCACTTTCCTCTAACACACAAGAGTGGGTCTAGTTGGAGGAGTAGTTTAAATTAAAATTGAAAAAGAAACAACAAATGAATTTGAAAGGATAGTAGGTGGTGATGAGGTGGTGTAAATAATGGTTGATAGAAGGGAAACTAGGGAAGTAAGCAAGCCATAAATTGGGGGAAAGAAATATGAAAGGATCACCTATTATGACATCATGAATAGAGGTAAATGCAATATAGAAAATTTTCCATCGATATGAGCTATAATTTTAGTAACCAATGATGTGGTATTCAGGTGAGGCTGAGTTAACACTATGGTGGTTTTTGTGATGGTGACAACTAGGATTAAATGTTGAGGGGGACCCTGAGTGATTCCTTTTTCACTTCCCATAAAATAATTCCCATATGGTCTATCATAATCCTATCATTATATTTTTAGTCCATGATAAGGGTCCATGAGGGTGATTCAAATCCTAATTATCTTTCTCAATTCTTTGAGCATATTACTTGGTGGTATGTGGGTTATATTGAATATGTCTAGCCACTGCCATTGACATATTTACATTGTTCATCATAATATGAACTTCTATGTCACTAAAGGCATCTATTAACACCTCATCATGTGGAAATTACATGTGGCCATCCTCAATTTTAACCATGGATTTGATTATGTGCAAGTGGTCTATAACATTTTTCCTTGGATCACACTATATATAGGGTGCCCAATTAAAGTTGTAAGACATTATAGGCCTAACTATTCAGTGAAAATATTCCCATATAGTGTACTAAATCTTACCAATTCTAATGGGGATTGAGTGGACTACCCACTATTTGGAATTCCTTATGGTAACATCTATAGAGTTTATTAATTGGGCCATGATTTTTATTTCTACCATCTTATCTAACACTAACTAAGGGAGATACATGGGAAGGTATTTGGTTTCATCCACCTTGATGATTTTTCAATATGATTATAACCAATATCTACCAATCCTTCCAATATTTATTTTGATATGGTTAGACATCTAGGCATATTCTTACCATAAATTGCATGTATACCATTAGATAGAAGGTCTTTGTTAACCTTGTCATGTTCTTTATAAATTTTTTAATGTGGAGGATATTAAATTCATCATAAATCCTATTATTAGGATATTTAGGTGAGGGTTCCAAGGGTTATTTAAAAGTTTAGTGGAATTTCCCAGTTATGCCATAAACTAGATAAGACATTATATTAAATTTCCCATCTAGCTAGTTGTCTAGGATACTAACTTGGAGTACCAAGTTAGCACTAATGATTTCCCCTTTGGTAATGACCTTGGTGAAGGTGATTATGGTGTCTATTAGGGGATTCCAAACCTCACTAACATAATTTATGCTAGGGAGATCATATATATTATTCAAAAAAGTCATAGTGATCCTGATTCTTAGTTTGAAAGTGGCAATTAGGATGGAAAAGATGAGTCCCTTAAACTTAAAGGCGGTTTTTTCATGTGCCCATTCCTATAACTTACCAATTACATTATTTTCCAACATCCATTGGTTAATCAGGTCTAGGTTTTATATTTATTCAAGGAGAGGGAGATAATAATATTTATCAAAGGCATACCCACTAGCATAGGTTATAGGTTTAATGTGCTAATGGAAGTGTAGAATTTTGCCAAAAAATTGGCCATTTCTAAATAAATAATAGAGTATGTCAATGTAGGTCATTACTTCTAGTTGTTTCACTAAGCCATGTAGGCCCACTATTTTGATTACCATTAGGTCTTAATTATACATTCATGTAAAGGTCAAGAGTTTATCCTTATGGACACATTTCTTTATTGCTTCAAATTCCTCCCAAATAAGCAATTAGTGATTTAAGTCATGATTGATAACCACTTTGTCAAAATTTATATATGTGTATTGATAAGACCCTATAATGGAATAAAAAAAGGGAGTGGTGCAAAATTTGAATTAGAAGCCATGCTTATACACTCAATCTTTAGTTGTTTCAGACTGTGTGGAAATTCAATTCCAAATAGATTTCAATTTCATTTTTAGAGTCATTAATTTGATGGAAATGTGGTTTCTCTTGACTTGGATAATTACATATATTGCCTCATATATTCACTTGCTTTGTTAAATTGAATGAATTTGATTGGCTAATTTATTTATATTGATGGCTCTAACAACCTTAGATCCTTTTTAATTTTTTCCATTTCATATTTTGAATTTGCTTTGTGATACATCATCATTTTTAAAATACTTATCAACTTCCCACTCCTTTCAAAGGAATTTCCTTTATATTGATATATACTTATGTAATTTTAGGGACACATGGTGGAATTTAACCTTTTTAATACATCATGGTTCATTATTTACCTTGTTTTATGCCTATTACTTCTTTGAGCTTATGGGATTGTGACACCTAGAAAAATCCATGATCTCACTTTCCTAAGATTATCATAATGAATTTAATATTTATAAAGGCTATAGGTGAGTGTGATAATGACACATGTTATCATCCTAGTGCTCTACTTTCCTAGAAGTGTCATACATTCCCATTTTGTTATGTATAATCCAAGTGAGTGGGATGATGGCATGTGTCATCATCCCAACACTCCTATTTCTCGGAAGACTTAAAAACTCTTAGAATAATTTGATGAAAATGGGCCTATGATATTATGACACATGGAAGATTATCCCTACTCTAGTTTATTGTAAGTTTTTTACACTAAAACGTTTATCCCACTAGTCACTAGATGAGTGTGATGTGACACCTAGCCAAATTATGGCATTTCACTTACTCATAAGTTATTTAAAAAAAAGTTAAGTGTCTAAATGGCCATGGATTAGTGATTTATTACCAGGTGGCATTGATTTCTTTAAAGGTCAAAGTTTAATAATTTTCCAAGGCCAAAAGGACTTGTAGAAGTATAAGATAATGAAGGCCTAAGAGATCCAATTTGGCATAGAATACCTGATCAAAAAAAGTTTTAAGGAACTTATTTTACAAAAAAAAATGCCAAAAAAAATTGTTGAAAACATTAATTTTGGTCACAATCTTGGATAACCTACACACTTAGGAAACTTCTAAAATCCATTAATAGGTTCACCTGAGTGGAATAAATAATGAAAAACTTGGATATCTAGGGTAATATAAAATCCCACTAGCATTAAGAAAAATATATTATTAACTATAAATACAACATAAGAGCCTTGGGGAGTATTATCTTTTTGAGTACATGATAAATACCAATAAATTATTTTCTACTCATAGATAGTTCCTTTTAGGTTAAAATGAGCCCTTATTCAAAAAAACATTTGAGAGTAGGGTATGCTGAGTATAAATAATGGTGACTTATAGGAAGAATATTGTAGAGTATTAAAGAACCCATAATATTTGGTTAGAAACTATAAAGTGAACACTAATCATATCATAAAATGATAATCGAATTAGATATATGAAAGGGACTCCCAAAACTTCATCTAACATACTAGCCTTGCCCACACATTGGAGTTGTGTGTGAAGGAGTGATTTTTATTTTATCCTTATTTTAAGATTTTTTAGAAAAGACTTGGAATAAATTATAGGTTTCACAATGGTTTTATTTTAAATACAAATAAGAAAGATTAGGGATCTTAGGCATTGCTTTATTGCTATCCTGGCCTTTATAGCCCTGATAGAGATATATTTGGTTCCCCCCTTTTATCCATTTTAAAAAATACAGGATGCATGATATATTGATATTATTTTATCATGTAAATCTCAATAACCTTTTGATTTCCTTTTAGGTTTATTTTACCACTCTTTAGGATGCAATGATTTCCCTTCTATTTTTTTTTGAAATATAGAAGGAAGAGAGGGTAGGGAACCATTATGAGCTAGTGAAAGTATGAAAGAACAATCTAATTTAATAGATTATACCTATCAACAACATCCACATCATTTACTATTATATAAAAGTAATTATTAACATATAAGGTTTGTTTTACCCAATTGATGATAAATATTTATAAATTTTCATGCAAAATTGAGAGCAACTTTTACATACCGGATGAAATTATTTAACTATGTTATGACCATGGTTCATTTCTTATTGCATACCTATTTTTTTAAAATTTAAATAAGAGGGGATTAAACTATGAAAATCAACTAGTTTTTCCTTCCATTATAGGCCTACTACTTTACTCACCCTTCCCTTTAGGACATGTTATCATGCTTTTAGTAGTTAGGCTCAAGCATGTATAAGAAGCATAAAATATTTGATAATATTTTGACCATTCAAAAAGGATAAAATTAGGTTGTTATGAAATAAAAGATAACTAACCTAGGAAATAGTGAACTAAATTAAGGAAATGAAATGCAAAAAATAGGAAAGGCTAAGCTATAAATAAATAAAACTACCCTAAAAAAAGCCAAAGATAGAAAACATGAAAGCTATCTATGAAAGCAGTAAAACCTACTATAAATTTTACATCTAACATGGTATATTTTATTCAGAAACATCCTTAGTTGGGGTGTACTTGAACTTCTACTTCAAATATATTCTATTGACTAAGAAGGCTAGGTCCTTAACTTCAAGGTCTTAAATGGAAAGATTTATCACCTAAAATTTTAGACAATTGATATGGTCCAATCCACAAGGGAGTAAACTTGTCATGATATCCATTTTTCTCATGGGATTTATACCATAGAATAACTAGGTATAAAATTATTAAAGATTTTATATTATACCATTTATCAAACCATCTTTTTATAGTGCCTTGGTGTTTGTTTATGTTTTAAAGTGGTTTAGTACTTGAATATTCCAGTTGGAATATATACAATAGCCTAAATTGGATGCTACTATCCTATGATATATATTACTACATAAATTAATTTGTTGGGAGCTTAAGAGAAATGGGGAGTACATGTTTCCATCCAAAGATTAACAATAAGGGTGAGGTCTTAAGGGTTCATTTATGTCTTGTCCTATCTACCCATAATTCAAACTTGAGTAGAAGGTGTCATTCTCTTGGTTTATCCTAGCATGACTTTTTTTGAAGGTGTTTATCAAGTTATTATTTGTAAACTCAACCACCTCATTCCATTTTGGATAATATTTTAAGGAGGACTTGAGTGTTATCTGATTATCAAAGTCCCACTCAATGAATTTAGTTGATTGGAAATTTGTCCCATTATCATTGACCAAATATATATGAATACTAAACTTGGTTAGTATATTTTATTTGATGAATTTGATGACATTTTGAGCTCTATAGTTCTTGGTTCATACTAATTTAGTCAACCTAGTGCAATAATCCATGGTAGTGAAGATGAAATTGTGTTCCACTAATGATTTTGGATCAATTACCTTAATGAAATCAAGGCCCAATTATGAAAAAGGATAACCTTAAATGATTGGGGGTAGTGGCTTAGCAATATTTACCTCCCTTTTTATAAATACTTGGCATTCATTGTATGTCCTAATGTGGGTGTGGGCATTTATAAAAATAGTGAGCTAAAAATACACCATTCGTAATATCTTTTGGGTTGTAGTTATCTTGAAATGGTGTCCATTTCCCAACTTTTGGTGTAGGTTGTCCAATATATCTAAAACTTCTTCTCTTGAGATGCATCTTAGGTAGATTAACTCATAGTTTTTTAGTATAGTTCTCCTCCTTTTATCATGTAGTAGGTGGATTTAATCCTTAAATCTTGTATTTGTTCTCTATTCAAATTAATGGGGCATGACCCTATGAGTAGATAGTGAATGATATGATCATACCACTCTCCTCTAGCTATTTTAACTTCATTGACTTGCTCAACTTGAATACATGGGTATGTCTCAGTCATTAGATAGATTATCCCTTATCCCCTCACTATCTTGGATAGTTTGATTTTTAGGTCAAATTCTTATAACTTGGCCATCCATTTGCCTCTTATTTTACCCAAATCATTTTGAATAAGATTGAGCTTGACTATAGGGTCTGAAACCACAACACAAGTCTTATTTCTCTAGATATAATGCCTAAACTTACTTAAAACTTTGATCAATGCATATATTTTCTCATTCATCATTGATTTTTTTATCTCTACGTATTTTAAATTAGTACTCATAAAGCTAATTATGTGTTTATTATCATCCACCATTTGAGTGAGTATTTTGACAATGGTATGTTCTAAAGTGGAGTACAAGTATATGTCTTTGGTGAAGTTAGGACTAATAAGCATTGGGATCTAAGCAATGGCTATCTTGATGTCCTAGAAGGAATCCTCAAAATTTAATATCCATTATATTTTTTTGTCATTATTCAGTATAGCATTAAATGGTTTTACAATCTTAATAAACTTGAAGATGAACTTACACATAAATTTGATCTTACCAAAGAATGATTTCAACTCTTTTCTACCATTCGGAGGTGTCAACTTTGAAATGGCTTGGACCTATTTTGGATCAATATAAGTTCATTCCTTGGTGATGATTTGACCAATAAACTTTCCCTTTATCACCCAAAATATGTTTTTATTTGGGTTGAGGGACACTCTATATCTCCTGCATCTATCAAACATGTTTTTCAAGTGGTCTATATGATCTTTTCTATTCTTTGAAAACATAATGAGGTCATCCATAAATATAATGATGCATTTACCAATAATTCCTTGGAATGCATGATACATGGATTGTTATAATTTTTCCATATCATTTATTAGGATGAAATGCATCCTACTATAATAATATTTTCCCAACTTCATGGTGAAAGCAGTCTTCATATGATCATGGGCTTCTACTAGCACCCGGTTGTAACCAAGGAAACAATCTATGAAGGACATAATTTAAGCCCCATTGATATCCTATACTATGATGCATAGGTTTATGATAAAATAACATAATTCTACCTTTCCTAGCTTTGATCTTGACTCTTTCGTCTCAAGTTACAAATGCTTTATTTTATCCTTAAGCTTCAGGCTTCAATAATAGTCATTCAATTTTCACTAGGTTTGATAGAATTATCCTATATTAACCTATTTAATAAGAATATTTTAGTAATGTATTACTAGAATTATACCCTACATAAGTCTCTCACCCATCCCCTCAACTTATTTAATTCATGTATCCATCTTTAACTTTACTCATTCACTACGTTCACATAAGTTGACAACTTAAGGCTCAAAACATCAAATATTTTTAATGATCTCATGAATGCAACCTAAAAACATATATGACCTTACCTAATCATCAAAAGCTTTTATCTTCCCATTTTAACCTCTCACTCACTCTCTAACATCTAATTGGCATCTCAAGCTCATTAGTGAGACAATTACCTTGTAGGTTTTTTTTCACAAATATCCTTAGTTAGGATGTTATGAAAGTCATATAAAATATATAATATTATATTTGGTTACCCTATATCTTTTTAATTCTTCCCATAAAGTTTCATATCCTAACTCCTTGTGTAGATACTCTTTCCCTTTATAATGTCCTTGCCAATTAGGCCTTTTAACCCTTCTTGTATTTGCTTAGACTTAAAATCCATACCATATCATACTTTACCTATTAAAAACCTCTTAAATAATTTTAATCATGTTAAAATACATATAATTACAAATTTTCATGGATTTACCATGGTTAGAATGAAAAATAATGGATTTTTAAGAATGAAACCCTAGCTAGTTGACTATATAGGCTGAGAGGGGTTAGAATACAATATTTTTTGTTCTAACTCATTTAAAACTAAAATAAGACATTCCCAAGGTTTTTAATAACAATTTACACCTTTATAAATGGATAATTATTCTTGATCAATCATGTTAGTCTTATAATAATGCAAAATATAGAACTCTACATTCTCCTATAAGATTGTGTAATGGAATTAATAGTCTATCTACACTTAAAAGAAATTACCAAGATTCAAAGGGACTATTATCAAAACCTATCCTCCTTCCACTTGTAAAAATATTTAAACAAATTAGTACCATTCACTTTATCAAACATATAGATTCTTTTCTTGGCATTTGACTGAGTGAAACATGGATTTCTAACTGTATACATAAGATTCTATTTATATGTGGACAATGCATTGGAGATTATCATATATATTGTATTAAAAGCACATAATATACCATCCAATAAAGTAAAATATTACCTGAAAAACCATCATCTCAATCATAACTATAATCTATTCTTCAATAAACATCAACTCACATAACAGTCTTGACTATCTCAAGCGTGTAACAAGGTTTAAGGTAAAAATATATTTTTCTAGGTTTCTTTCACTCTAAAACATACTATATGACCAGATAATGTAATTTATGATGCATATAAAATTCTAAGATAATCTTAACACGTTTCTTATTAGCATTGACCCTCTTTAGAAGCTATTAGAATAGTTTTTGCTCTAGACTGTAACCCATAGTCTCTACTTAGACCTGTAAGTAATATAGAGACTGATATATTTATAACCTCAAGGGATTTTCAAGGAAAAATATAAATATGAAAAATAAAATAAATTTCACTGAATAATATACAAACACAAATGAGTATTTTTTATTAATATTAACCATCACTAATTACATATGCAGTCCATTCATGTACTCTATCATCTTCTTGGAGAGTATACACTCTTCTTGAATTTGTTTCTTCTTATCTCACATTCAAAGTTATCTCTCTCTCCTCCTAATATACTAACCTCTCTCAAATACCTTACATTTTTTCTTGATTTCATACTTTTATATTTCGTACTATCTTGTCAACTTTTATGCAAGACTCTCTTCTAATGGTCAGCTCAATGTGTGAGTGATAGTTACACTTAAACATGATTATTGACATTGTCATATATCTTGTGTTAAAATGAAGTAATCTACCATACCATCAATAAAAATCTTACCTACATAACATCATCTCAATCATAACTATAATCTATACTTCAATAATCATCAACTCACATAACAATCTTGACTGTTTCAAGCATGTAACGAGGTTTAATGATAAAGATGTTTTTTTTTAGGTTTATTTCACTCTAGAACATACTTTATGACCAGATAATTGAATTTATAATTCATATAAAATTCCAAGATAATATTACCACATTTTTTAATAGATTGGTCCTCTTTAAAATTTATTAGAATAGTCTTTTCTCTTTATTGTAACCTACAGTCTCTACTCAAACTTGTATCATAGAAACTGATATATTTATATCCTCAATGGATTTTCAAGGAAAAATATAAATAATAACAATAGAATAAATTTAATATAATAATAAACACACAAATGAGTCTTCTTTATTAGTATTAACCATAACTAATTACATATGCAGTCCATTCATGGACTCTATCATCTTCTTCGAGAGTATACAATCTTCTTGACTTTGTTTCTTTTCCTCTCACATTCATATGTCTCTCTCTCCTTATCCTACTCTACTACACCTCTCTCAAATACCTTAAAAATTATCTTGATTTCATCATTTTATCTTTCCTACTATCTTGGAAACTTTTATGCAAGACTCTCTTACAATGGCCAACTCAACATGTGAGTGACAATTACACTTAAACATGATTCTTGATTTTCATCACCTTTAAGGACTTAGACATAAAAAGTATTAAAAAATTATTTAAATTTATACTTTGACCATTTTAGATATATTATCTCACCTACTCACTTCATACTATGTCCATGGTCCTTCAATGCTTATGTCTAGGATTTGAATTTTCAAACTTTCACTTTTGGAGGGAAAACTCCAAATACATATCAAAATCACTCATTATGACTCATTATGACTCTAAATACAACAAATTTATCATATAGGATCCCTCACACACACTTATACCACAAAATGGATCATATATGACCCTTAACTAGATTATGAGTCTTCAATAACTGAAAATGATGTTTGTGTACTAGATGATCCTACATCATACTCTATAGAATGGATAAAAATTGAGTTATAATAAAATATTCTTTTTTCTTACATTAAAATTAATTCTTTGAAGATATTACATGCTCACCTTATTACTACTCTTCCTTTTTTATCCTTTGTCCTTATTAGACTCTTGTATTTTTGCTTCTTTACCTTGCCTATTTTTCTTAACAACTCATCCTCTACCTCTATGAGGTGTACCACCTGATGAAACTCTTTTTTCTTTGAATTTTATACATTTTAAAAATTAATTTATATTTCATCATACTTTATTTTTTAATATATGTTTCTCAATCTTCATTCTTATTCTTGCTTAATATCTTCCTCCATTGATCTCACTTGGTTCATGCTTCATTAGTTGTCTTTTCTCCTTGACAATGTTGGTTCCTTCTTCCTTGTGATATAATTATGCTGGCATCATAGGCATCTTAACCTTTGTCACTTGTTCAAGAAGGATATCTTTTACTACCTCTTCATTAAAATTAGCCATCTCTTTATGTGTCTTCTAACAACCTTGCTCATCTTGCAATAATAAACTACTAAACAATTCATCTTCATCATGGTAAAATATTGTTTAGTATCTTCTTATCTTACCATCATCATGGATATCAAAAAAAAACTCAGATATAAATTCATGCATTGAATTGATTACTTTCTTAATTAGATCATGCTTTAATTGATTTCTTTCTAGTTTTATTTCTTATAGATTTGCTTCCATAAATACTTATCCTTCATTATGTTTCTCCCTCATCTTTTTGAGTTCATAATCATGTTTTCATTTCCTCTATTCTTTAATTTTTATACTTTATACCAATATTTGTGTTGGAATCAACTTATTAGACTCCATAATTATTATTTATTGATTTGTCACCTTATTTGCATCATCTTGTACCAATTGCTTTTCCATATCTTGGGCTATAAATCATCACTTGATTCTAATTTTTTTCTCTCATATGACCTAAAAGTTCATATTAATCTCCTTTGGAATCTTGATCCATAACCTTTCATTGGAATTCCTCTCTCATAATATTCAAATCAATATCCTTCTACTACACATCAAGTTTTTTAAGCACTCTATGAGGTCCTTCATCTCCATCTTGACCTTTCACATGCCTATCCATCAATGCCATTATTTCTCTATACAAAACATATTCACTATTTGGATTATCTTCATATTTTTAATAAAAAATATCATTATAAATAAAACCTTGAGATCACTTGTCCTACTTATACTCATCATCTTGTTTCTTCATTTGGATACTCAGCTGCATCATCATCCTTTTGTCCTTGTTTACTTCTACCATAACTTCTTGCTTCTTGAGTTTGCAACTTTCCTCTTTCTTTATGTTTTATTGGAGTGTACTTATAAGACTATATTTTTTTACCCTTTCCATGATCTTCATGACCCATTTTATTTCTTGCACATTCTTAGAATGAAATGGATTTCTTATCTCACCTTCTTCACACTTATTTGCTAAATAAACTATTATCTTAACTTGATGTAATATATCCTTTATTTATTTTCTCTTTGTTTACTATTATCTTTCACCTAAATTCTTGTATTGAATTACTCCTTTCTTGAGGTTTTCCTTTTCCATCTTAGTATCAAATGCCTTGAGCCACTTATGCACTATATAACCATGCTCTTGTACTCTCCTTGAGGGTTTTAATTTTATTTTCACTTTTCCAACCTATATATTAGCTTATTATTTCTTATATTCTCAATAAAATTCATGTCCTAAACATTAATATACCTCTTTTAATGAATACTAAATGGATATATCTTCTCTCATGTCTTCATGGTTTGCATCCATGTCTTCCTTGTGAGCTTCTTCTTTTGCTTCAATTGTAATGCTTGTCAAAGCATCATGAAACTCTTCTTCTATCTCATTTTTAGCATGCTAATAATTTTCAATGTTCACCATGTTGAATTGTGTAACATGTTATTTTCCCTTATAATATTATTTCATCTTGATGGGTGATGTACTTGACCCATTTCTCATAAACTTAAAGGTCTCATTCTTGGCTTTCATCCATCTTTGCTCTATACCTACATACACACTCAAATTAAATGTTAGAATAATAAATAAGAGACCACATTGTCTCTATGAATGTCTCTTTCATAGACATTCTCATATTTTTCTTGTTTTCTATCTCAAGTTATTCTCTTGGCACTTCTCTTTCCATGTTCTCCTCAATGATAACTCTTTTCTCAATTTCTCTATCATGCTGATCTCTTGGTAAATATTCATCCTTCATGATTATATGGGATATGCTTTCTTTGTTCTTCTCTTTCTCCAAGACATTCATCTTATGTCTTTTCTCTCTCATGAGTATTTATATTTTCCACTTAACTTTATTCCTCACATTGCAGCCAAGCCATTTTCTATTTTGATCTTTCATGATCCTCACCATGAGATATATATTCTTAAAAATTTTCCCCAACTATATTATCATCTATTCCATTTCTTATTCTACATTCATCTTCTTTATTTCCCTTCACTTTCTAGGATTTGCTTAGACATATCACTTAACAAAAATAAATACTTTCCTCTTAGGCCTCTATTGTGGCTTCTTATCTTTCTCCAGTCCTTTGTCTAGGACTTCTTGAATATCTCTTGACTCTCACTTGGATTCTTCCTCTTCTCTCTTTTGAGCTTCAATGCTCTTTACATTCTATCTTCTCCATATCTCTCTTGACTAATTTCAAGTCCTTCAAATTAGACTTATGGGATTTAGTTTATCTCTTTGCCAATCTATTATTTTCATATAATGACCTCAACAGGTCATACCTAAACCACACTCTTTTCCCATGATACCTCTGCAATTTCATCTCATGCACTCTCCATAGAATTATTTGCCAATTTTGAATTAATTATATTTAAGAACCCAAAACATAATGAAAATAAGAGATTACCTTATTCTAATACAAAATTATGTAGAGGGTTATGAGAAAATCACATAATTCCACCTTTCCTAGCTCTGATCTTGATTATTTGGTCTCAACTTGTAAATACTTTATTTTGTCCTTAAGCTTCAATATTTAATAATAGTCATTCAATTTTCACTAGGCTTGATAAAATTATCCTCTATTACCCTATTTGATAAGAATCATTGAGTCATGTATTAATTTAATTATACCTTGCATAAGTCTCTGACTCATACCCTCAACTTATTCCATTCATTTACCCATCTCCTTTCACATTACTCATTCACTAGCTTCACATAAGTTCACAACTTAAGGCTCAAAACATCAATATTGTTATTAATCTCATGAATGAAACATAACACCATGGATGAAATTACATGATCATAAAAAAATTGTATTTACCCCTTTTAACCTCTCACTTACTCTCCAACATCCACTTACCACCTCAATCTCATTAGTGAGACAATTACTTTGTACATTTTTTTCACAAATATCCTTACTTAGACATTTTATGAGTCATCTAAAATATCTAAGCCAAAAAATTTCACCCTATATATTCTTAATGATTACCATAAAGTTTCATCTCCTAAATCCTTGTGTAGATACTCTTTCCTTTGTAACCTCCTTACCAATTAGACCTTTTAACACTTCTTGCATTTTCTTAGACTTCAAATCCATACCATACTATATTGTACCTAGTGAAAACCTCTTGAATCCTTATCCTCATGTAAAAATACCTATGATTAAAAATTTTCATGGATATCCCATGGTTATAATGAAATATAATCTAATTTTAAGAATGAAACCCTAGGTAGTTAACTGTATAGGCCAAGAGGGGTTAAAATACAATATTTTTGGTTTTAGCTCATTTAAAACTAACATAAGACCTTCCCAAATTATATACTAAAAATTTACACATTTCTAAATGGATAAAAATCCTTGATCAATCATGTTATGCTTATAATAATGTAAAATATAGAACTTTTCATTCTCATATAGGACTGTGTAATGGCATTAGTAGTCTATATACACTTAAAATAAGTTCCTTGGATTCAAATGGACTATTATAATAAATTGTCCTCCTTTCAATCATAACAAGATTCAAATAAATTAATAAAATTCAATTTATAAAACATATACATTCTTTTATTGGCATTTAACTGAGTTAACTAGGGGTTTCTAGCTGTATACATAGGATTCTATTCATATGTGGACTATGCATTAGAGATTGGCATCTATCTTGTATTCAAACAACATAATCTACCATCCCATCAAGAATACTCTTACCTACATAGCACCACATAAATAATAAATATAATATATACTTAAATAAACATCAACTCATATAATAGTCTTGATTGTCTCAAGTGTGTAACAAGGTTTAAGTACAAAGATGTCTTTTCCTAGGTGTTTTAACTCTAGATCATACTGTATGACTAGATAATGGACTATTCAATGCATATAAAATTCCAAGATAATCTTACCATATTTTATATTATCATTTAAACTCTCTAAAATATATTAAAATCATCTTTTCTCTTGATCATAACATACAGTCTCTACTCAGACCTTTAATTAACATAGAGTGATATATTTATAGACTTAAGGGATTTTAAAAGAAACATATAATTAATAAAAATCTAATACCTTTCATGGAATAATAAACACACATAAATGAGTCTTATTTATTAAATGAACCATCACCAATTATATATGTATTCCATTCATGGACTCTATCATCTTCTTAGAGAGTATACAGTCTTCTTTACTTTTTTATTCTCCTCTCACCTTCAAATTTCTCTCTCTCCTCCTCCTACTCTCCTACACCTCTCTTAACTACCTTACAAAATCTCTTGATTTCATACTTTTAGCTTTCCTACTATCTTGGTAAATTTTATGCAAGACTCTCTTACAATGGTAAACTCAATGTGTGTGTAATAGTTACACAGACATTTTTCTTGATTTTCATCACCTTTAAGGACTTAGACATAAAATGTATTAAAAAATTCTTGACATGACTCCTTGGACCCTGTTAACCAAATTTAACCCTACAGGTCAAATTGGGAACCCTATAAGTAAAATATTAAACCTTATATGTTTTAAAGGGTCTATTATTATGTCATAAGGTGTATTATAGGTCATTTCATGTCACATTAGCCTTGGTCTTGGTCATTTTCAATATTTATATCTTTTTGAGTCATTTTGGGGGACAAAATAGAGCATTAAATGACTTGTAAAACCTCTTTACAAAATGTGAAGGTTTAAAAATATTATATAATGCCCCATGTGTCCTAAGAAGTCTTAATTAATTATTTTAACTAAAAAGTGGTAGGTTCTTCAAAAGAAAGAGTAGTTATCCTAGAAAAAAGAAGTGTTTGGCACTTTTACAACCCATAAGGAAATGTGACACATGGGATAAGGTTATGAGATTATTATTCAAATTTATTAGACCCATTTACATGCTTGAAGTACTCTATAAGTGTCAAAATTGAGCTAAAACCATTCTACTCCTTCATCTCCTTTTTAGACACATAGAAATGGTTAGTAGTTTTGTGCTTAGTATGACCAATTAGAGAAGTTCCATGGCAAACGACTTTGGGAGGTGAAATTGATCTCCAATAGATAAATTTACATAAAAATATTTAAATTATTAGTCAATTTTTCTTTATAAATCATATCTAATAAGTTGATTGTGTTTTTATGCTCATTATTTCATGCACCCTATAGGTTTTGCTTTGGTTTGGAGAAGTTCATACAATAAATTTCTTAAGATTGATTCCAATTTATTTTCTCTCTATCCTAAAATTATATCCATGCTTGGTTTCATGTTTCAAGTGTTTAGATAAGCCAAGTATCTTAAGTTGCAAGAGAAAGCACCTTTCTATGTTGCAGGCAAGTTTCCAATATCTACATAATCTTCATGATTTAGTAATGAATTTAGTGGGTTGTGATAGGTTAATTTCATTTTTTTAAATGATATATTTATTCCATTTACCTTTAAACCTAATTATCTAAAACAATCTTCATAGTTTTCAATCATATGCCACACATACACAAAATATACCATGAACATGCACCTATAGGTGCCATGGAGAGGGAGTGTCATGTTGAAATGAAGTTTTTGACTTGTTATAAATATTATAAAGTTTAATGGAATCCTTTTTTACATTTTAATAAGATAAAATGGTTTTTGGAGGCTCATATACCATGAGTATAGTTCATAATTCTGCTCATTTCCTACAAGTAACTCAAAATTCACCTACAATTGCCTTCATAGGGATCAATCATGTTGGAAGAAAGAGTACTTGAGCTTAAAAAGTTCATAAGTAATAATAAGGTTCTATTTTTAATATTTGAGATAGGTTAAAATCCATTGGAATGTCAAATGCAACACACACTATTTATGCTTGTACTCACTGCCTACAAACATGAAAATATTCATCTACAGGCGATAACACAGAGAGTTAGGATGTCATATGAGAGTATTAAAACAAGTGTTAAAACTCATTTTAGGATCATAAAAATTTAAGGGGTCATGGAAAAAATATTTGGAATACTAATTTGGTAGTATAACTATGAGGAACTTTCAAAAGGAGAGATGATTGTAGACTTAGGGAGCTTTTCTCAAAATAGGAAAATAGAGGTTTGAGCCATTTTGCCAAAGTCATAAAACAAGGTTTCTAAGAGATTTATTGTATATAAATTAATAAAAATAGTATCCTCTATATATTAAAAGAGATATTAAAAGTTTTTAGGGTGGAGGATTAGTGGAATTCAATTGTCAAAGATCTCCAATATGTATTCTTAAACACTAATTTTAGATAGTAATGTCTATAAGGTTAGAGATTTCAAAACTGATCATAGCATCTTAAAGTTAAAAATGGGGTATGATTAATGTTTAATATTTATATTAAAGTGAAAATTAATATAAATGAGTAAAAATGGCATTGATAGAGTTGGATATGAACCATTTGGAGTCTAATTCACACCTACAGGTGTACCCAATTCAAAAAACTTTTCACTTATAGGCCTTGAGTTATAAAAGGACCTATTCACCCAAGGGTGTAGTATGAAACCATGACACTATGATTGAATGGTTTTATATGGTTTAAGAGTGAATTATTGATCCAAGGGTAATTTAAATAAGTTTTATAGTATGTTATTTATCTCTCATGACCACCTACAAGTGTCCCATCATTCAAAATACTCATCTACAACTGAATGAGAGGTGACAATTAGCTTGAAAAAATGGCTAGAAAGTATGAACATGAATTTTATCAGTAGGAAAATGAAATTGTGTGACCAAAATAATCTTGATATGATATTAATATAGTATACTCAAGGCTCAAACATGAATGACCACCTACAAGGGTTATTATTGAAGAAGAATAGAGACTACATTGTTAGTTACCTATGACTGGTCTTGAGAAAAATTCAACTCCAAAGCATGAATTGAAAAATAAAATAGATTAAATTGATCATATAAGTCTTAATGAAGGATTATATATGGTGTTAAAATCCTAATCCATGGATACACAACTATAGGTGCTTCACCTAAACATGGAACACAATCAAATGCCTTGACCAGTTAGATAAAAGGCATAGCTTGAGGGATTTTAGAAAGGGTTACAATGAGGGAGTGATTAAAATAGATTAAAAATGGAATTAAAATCTCATTAAACCCTAAAATAAATGAATTATAACATTAAACCTTTTTTCAAATATATCACATAGTCCACAAGGTAGAAGTCTTGCACACAGTCTGCCTTCTAATGGTGTATTTTGGGTTTTGGAGAAGTTGGAGGATCAAATGACATGATAAAGGATTTAATTATTTTTATGAGGTTTAAATCACCTGGATAATCCCTTATAATTTTCAATTTATCCATAAAAGAGGGAAATTACCCTCTATTTTATCTCAAATAGAGGGTACATCCCTAGGTTGCAAACCCTATAGTCTTGGGAATTAGAGACTAAAGGGTGGACCATAAGTTGATTGAGAATTGAAGAGAGGTTTTTAAGGTTGGATAAAACCTAGGAAATAATGATAAATAAATCACATAATGAGGAATCTAAATAGGGCTCTTTAAACCCTTAAGGTTTTAGTCAGGCTCATTAGGCATGGTTAAGCCTAAAGCCCAAATGAAAATTCAATTAAACATACAACCTTATAAAAACACTCAAACATATTATAAAATGTTTATGAAGTAATTTAATATTTTTTTAAGCTTCTAATATATATATAAGTGACAAGGATATCCACTTTTGTCTTAGAACCAACTCAAGCCTACATGAAATGGAGAAAAGAGCTCGATAGGGCAACTTTGAGTGCTCACATCTTATCTCAAGATTTTCATGGAGGTATAAGGAGTTTAGAGATGTTTATGGAGGTATTTAATAGTTATCTTGTGATTTTTTTTTGAAATTACAATGTCACATTTGCATGAACAAAGCTTAAGATCCAAAATCACTCAAAACCCTCATAAACCCTAGTTAATGACTTGATTAAGAAAATAAGGTTAGAGGGATATATAGATAATATGGAATGGGAATGAAAATATTTGAAACCTAAATGAGACTTTCCAATCACCCTCCCCATCTAATTGAGGTGTTTCATACCTGTATATTCAGGTTACATAATTGCTTTTCTTGATTTTTTTGTGTATTGTGTAAGTTCTAAGAGGTTTCAAGAGATGAAATAAACTTTGGGAGGAATATATAAACTTAAGATAATTATCCATTTTAATTTACTACTTAATAAAAATATTAAGTGTTTCTACTAGAGTTCTCATCTTAGCCAATCAAAACTGGCATAGTCAACAAGATGGTTAGAAGTGTGAAAAGATGCAAGTAGGTTAATTTTAAGGTGTGTTTGATGCCTATAAGGAAATGGATGGTCTTGAAACATGTAAATAACCTAATTTTATGTATTTTTATGGGAAAATAAATCCAAATTTGAGGCCAAGTGTGCAAGGTGTGTGAAAGAGGAGTTTCTTTGACTGTAGGCAGTGATGGCTCACTTCTAGAAGATTCTAGATGATTAAGAATGCATCCAATACATGGAGAAACATGTTTATAACCATTCCATATTATTATAATAATTATACCTATCACTATTTATTTATTGGATGTTTAAACATGCATGAATTATGAATGTATTTTTCTTGTGCAAAATGATAACTCTTACACCACATTTCAAGAGTTTCATGACTTGGCTTAATATTTGTGCTTCCTAAATTTGCATGATCAGTTTCACATTCCATTATCATGCACATTTAATTAATTTTATCAGTTTTACAAGTGTATTTATTACCTTTATAATTCTTTTTTCTCACTTGTGTCTCAAGTTCTATATGAACTAATGATTTTGGCCTTTGTAAAACATGCTCCACCTGAGTATGGAAAAGCCCTACTCATTTACATACCTTGGGTCAATAAAAAATACTTATTTTATCTCTTATATGAATATTCATAGTGTTTTAACCTGAATGATTAATCTTGCTTAGTGATGACTATTGTTTCCTTAGCATTATTTTCTAATTCTCTCACGTATTTGCATCTTGAAATCTTTTTCTTGTAGGTCATATGAAATGTTCTATGAAGTGTCAAGGTTGAGTGAGTTATCCTATTAAAATAGATCCATTAAAGGCCTCTTGTGTATTCCTCATATCCTAAACATTTTTCATAAACTTATAATGAAATATTGATGTGAGAAGATTCAGATTAGAGAAGTGTATACCTAGTTGGTTTATTGGTCTCATGTGTGACATGAAGTTGGTTGGTAGTCATCAATCAATTTGGTGTATCACCATATTTAGGATAGTTTAATTTTATTTTTCTCTCACTTTTCCTTGAAATCATATATGTATTATTGATCCAAAAGTGGTACATCAAGGGAGGTAGCCCTATCTAGAGATTCACCTCATTCTTAGGCTACCCCCAACCTAGAGGTGTTTCAATTATGCCACTTGGATGAGGATAGTTAAACATAGAATAAAAGGGTGAAAATCCAAGTGAAAATAAAACCTTTTACAAACATTATTTAACCTACTCACTTCATATTATGCCCATGGTCCTTCTATGCTTAGGTTTAGAATTTGAATTTTCAAACTTTCAATTTTGGAGGAAAAACTCCAAGTACTTATAAAACACACTCTTTGTGATTCATGATGACTCTAAATATTTAAAATGGATCTTGAAGGATCTCTCACACACACCTATACCCCAAAATGAATCATTTATGACCCCTAACTAGCTTATGAGTCTTCAATAAATGGAATTTATGATTGTGTACTAGATTCTCCTACATCATATTACCTCATATAAGGAGGTTATAGGTTAGTTATCATTATTTGAAGACTGGTTGAGGTTATTAAAGTTGACACATAGTCTTATTTTTCCATTCTTCTTCTTAAAGGGTACCAATTTTTCTACCTAGGTAGAATGTCTGATATGAAATATGACCCTAGCATATAGTAGGTTCTAAATTTTAGTTTAAATGAGAGGATCCAAGATGGGATTCATGAGATTTGACATTGTCTAAAGGGTTTGTTACCTAAACATAAGGGAATAGTGTGGGTTATTACCTTGGAATAAAATTTATTTAAGTCCTCATAGGTCCAAGTGATCACATCCTTATACTTAACTATTTTTTACTTTAGCTTCTCCTTTTCATCATGAATATAGGGAAAACTGATGTTAACTATTAAGGGTACATTTTACTTCCTAGATTCTATTTTCCAATATCAATCTAATCTATCTTTGGTTACCTTTGCTTGTCAACTTGTAGATCTATGTCAAAAATCCTTTCTAAATATACCATCCCCATGGGGATTCTTTTTTCCTTGACCTATATGATACTATCCTTCCTATGGTCTTCTAATCCCAAACATTCAAATTACTTTTCATCTATAATTTAGTATTCAAAATCCCTAGAATTTTTTATGAATTAGATAAAATGCTGATCATCCTCAAAGACCTTAAAATTTTCTACATTATTAGGGACTAAAGGGAGAGAAACCAAATCCACAAAAAAATATGCATCTTGGAATCTGAGAGTGGCATTAATTTAGCATCTGAGGATGTCAATTAAATTTTCCATTTAGTTTTATTCTCTTAGAATAAATATAATATTTAATGCCTCAAAAAGATCAATCTAATCCTAATATTTATTTTTATATTTATTTAGGTACACTATCTTGCATTGATATTTCCTCCTAACTTAGTTTACCACCATCTCTTAATAACTGAATACTTTTATCTATTTGACATCACATATTAAAGTAGACTATAGGTCTAGGATCAAGGCTTCATGTTCAGCCTAGTTATTGGTGAAAGGGAACTAAAGTTTGTATGCTACTATGTATTACTTATAGTTAGGGTCTACCAAGGCTACACCAATACCTGATCCTTTATTTTATCAAGAACCATCAAAGAAAAGGGTCAGTAACTATGAAGTTCCTTTAAACTCTTAGTGTTGAGACCTATGTTTAGTAGTGAAGGTGTAGATATCAGAATCTAAGGATATGAATTTTATTTTCTCATTCTTAACATTATACTCTATGGTTGAGTATTTAATTAGCCTCACCTTTCCAAGGTAGCTACATATGTGATAATTTAGTTTCTACATATCCATTTAGTATTTTTGACCAATCCTAACTGAGTAACAAACCATAGGCCTTTGGGATGTTGACCACTAGTATGTAAGTAACTTTCTATGCACATGGATTAGAGGCTAACTATATGTGTACATTCATTAATTCCATAACACAAGGAACTATATGATTTATCTAATTATAAGACTACCCTTTTTGAATTAAATGGGTTTAATCCCAATTTCTTCCATATAGTTGTAGGCATCACATTAGCTGAAGTTTTTGAGTCAACTAGATAATTATGAAAATTCTTACCTAACATTATAGTTATCATCAAGAAGTGTAGAACCTAAATTTTATCATTATATATCATTACATTTACTTGGGTAGCCTTGGATTTGTCTATATATGATCTTCTATTCAAGGATTTAAATAACAATTCCCTTTGTTCATTGATCTACTCCAACTCAGATAGGGTGATATTAGCTCTGATCTTCCTCATATCCTCCATAATATTATACCCCCCTTTATTTGGTGACTCTATGGGCTACATTTGATCCCTCTCTTTTAGGGAAGATAGATTATTACTACTCTCTATATCTAGAGGAGTGTTAGCATTATTATTTGGAGGTGTAGAGGTAGTAAAAGGATACATGCTCCTTATATTGTAATTATTTCTTTGAAACTATTGAAAAACATGTAATTCATCTATGAAAACATTTGGTTCATTATATTCTTCCACTAGAAATTGAAATCATATGTATTAAATACAATAATAGTGATGGATGTACCATAAGAGGACTATTATGAAATATATGGCTTAGGAAAGATCACTAGTACTTCTTGTCTATCCATTTCATTTTGAAATATTTCAATGGAAATACAAAATTATTCACAATCCATTTATCCATGCTTGGTTATTCTATTAATTTTTCACTAGTTGGATAGTGTAACCTCCATGATGTTCATCTCTGGCATCTTTTTGTGAAGCTACTCAACATTATTCCCTGGTGTGTTGAAAGGTTAATTGTATCTTTGGTAACCAAATCTTTGGTTAGTGTTTTGTTCACTAACATTTCCCATACATTTTGCATAATAAAAAACTCATTACTTTACTTTTGTGCCATCATCTAGATATAATATATATTAGCCTTATTATAATTATCAAAAACACCTTGGGTAATGGAAGCATTGATAGGGACCAAATCTTGGCTTCCATGAGGATCAAATGTTTGGACTAGATTATTTAAGAAACCTAAAATATAGTTAGGTGCAACATGAGACTAGGGAAACTAAATATTGGTTTGAGTTTAATTATGAGCCTCTATGTTTTGATTATCACTAGGGATTAGATTTAACACTAATACACTTAATAAATATTTGGTCCTGCTAAGCCTTATGATTGAGGGTTAATTTTTCTATCAACCTCTATAGATTTGGTGTATGCCTAGGTCAAAATTATAGCATTGGCTGCCCTACACACAAATAATGTAGTTGTAGGATCTGAATCATTTTTGTACATCTTCAAAGCTAATGTAGCATTGTCTTATAAAAATTGTCTATTCAGATGTACATTTCATAAAAACTTGACTTAAACACCCTAATGTGTTTTTGAGGATTTCTTTTCATGTTGGCAAAGAGCTAATACATAATACTGGGGATAATGACTTAGTTGAATTGTCCTAAGAAAGTGGTTTAGAATTCATTTTAGGATCTAATAAAATCATAAAAATATTAAGAAACTAGTCATAGGTGGAATCTTATAGTGTAAATGGGAAAATATGGTAACAAACATCCTCATGGACTATATTTAGTATCCCTAAAGTAGCTCTATAGGCTTTCACGTTTTGCTCAATAGTTCTTCCCCCTAAGGGAGAAATGTTGGGAAGGTATTTCTCAAGATTTTTGGGCAAGTCATGTGTATCCCCTAGAATATTAAAGGCAAAACATATTAACCAAGGATGGGCCATTGGACATGGGAGTTCTCATCTATTTAGAGAATATGATTGAGCCCAAGATCTCCTTAGAATGCCTTTATCTAACCTAATGTTTTTATGGGCCTGAATAGGAAGATGCAACAAGTTATTTCCACAAGTGGACCTAGTTAGTCTTTGGGATATATGTAGTGTAATTCAAAAGTTATTAAAGTAAAGATAGTAAAAGAAGACCTCCTTATATCACAAAATTATGTTTTATTATTTTTATACACACTAGAAAACACATACAAGGTAACCCATAACATTTTGGAAACTCATTAAAGATAAAATTCACTATAGGGCACAAGTTGTAGGTATTGAGTCTTAAAGTGAGTAGTGGTAGAATAGCTATGAGCAACACAATTGCTAACCCTGATGGCTTGGATATCGATGTAGACACTATAAATCTACACACTATGATCTCAAGTGTCAAAATACCCCTAGATAGCCTTAGAACCCCCTTAGGACCAACTCATCCTTCTAACCTCTATCCAAACCTAACCCAAGTCAATATGGTTAAATTGTCTTGAAACAACGTTTTTACCTATTTCTACCCTTCACCCTTGAGCATTGATGATCAGATTAACCACTTAAAATCACCTTGACCACTAATTATTAGTTTCCACCTCCTTAACCACCAACATGTAATACCATCTACTTTTATTTTCTAAAAATAACTCATCTAAATCTAGTTTTGAACCATTGCATGTGTTAGTTAAAATTAGGAAGCCCAGTTCGCATCTTGTTTCAACTCTCTTGTCTTGCCTATAAGAAGAGAGGAACAAATAGGTAAGTACTATCTACAATTGTTATCAAGAAATTTTTCATCCAAAATTCACTTTTTGTAAGTAAATCATCATTATAAATCCATTAAACTAGCTACTACATCAAAAATCTAACTTGCCACTGTAACTCTGCTAAAGTGACAAGTATCATTACTCTATCAAAATCATGTTAGACCCCATAATGAGTCAACTACCTAAATCAATCACCTGATCAATTTTTTTAAGATAAGTTCTTTATTTTTATCATTTAATTAATTTATTTGCCTTTTGCATTTAGCCCAGTAACAATCCATCTCCCAAAATATTACTTTGTGATCCTATCATCAACCATCCATTTGTCAACCTATATCTATACATATTAACCATCAATGATTATCTCAATTGTTGATGCTTTTTTTAACCCCTGATAGTCATCCTAACCATCGATGGTTAGCCTAACCACTAATGGTAACTATGGTATCAAATTTTAGCAAGCCATTCTCACCTACATACCCCCAACCAAATATGATTCTCTGTGTTCCTACCTATTCACAAACCCCTACCTAATTTTCTAAAGCAAACCATAATCATCTATCACTAGTATTAATTAGTTTATCATTATTTTAATCATTTCTAGTTTACTTTATTAAGCAAGCATTCTTATGTTCAATTTTAGTATATTTTTATTATTGATGCAAGTACTTTATTTGCTATTTATAAACTTGATTATTTAAAACATGTAGATTGATAGCATCTAAGAAATTTCTTGATTCTGATATCTAGCTATCACTAATCAATCCACTCAACTATTTATCTAACAAACAAATTTACTTTATTACTTTCTTATTTTCATGTCATCTTCCCAAGCCAAAGAAGAGTTCTTCACAATCATCTGATTAAATTTTCACATAGTCAAATAGGTTTTTCAACCATACCCATACTTAGATTCTTCTTCTTCTTTTTGGAATACAAGCTAAAATTCATTGAAACATTTTGGCATGCCTAGTGGGACCTTGAGTCCTTACTTTGGGTTTCCTTTCTTTGCATCTATACGATCTTCTCTCTATTTAAACTCATTAATGAAATTAAAACTTTTATGGTCTTAAAATCAAGTGCATCCATTATTTTCCTCTAATTTTATCTCACTTTGAATTAAGGCATAATAATTTTACCATAGCATCAATTTTTGTTGCACACACTAAACCAGATCACTTTCATCAATTAAACATCAAAAAAACTTAATTCAAGGTTCAAATATGATTTCATCACCTAATAGTCACCAAACCCTTTCCCAATAATCCTAATTGGAGGTTATTACAAAGGGGAGAATCAACTCAACTCTCTAGTTGAGTATAAACTCTAGAAATCAATATATCTTGGCTGAGCACTTGACACCCTTATCATTGTGTTGTGTGAAGTGAGGGGGTAGGCCCCAATAATAAGTCATATATTGATTCTAATACATATTCCATTTGAGCACCTAAATAACCTAAAACCAACCATAGATTGATTTTATATTACCTGATCTACAAGCCAACTTCTATCACACATTCTCATAGGTTAAGGCATAAGCCAAAAGTGAGATTAAAATTATCCATATGATTTTAACATACACTAGTGTGTGTTGGACTTCCTTTATTTTTATCTTGCTTTCTCTCTATTTGAGTTTTAAGATTCTTTGTGTTTTCTTCTTATCCTACTTGCATGGTTCTTACTTGTTAGCAATGAAGGGACTTAGTAAGTCAAGAGCCATCTATAAATTATCTAGTCTCCTCTACCTCTTCATCTATGGAGTATATCTCAGATGCTGAGAGTTATCCCCATCATTCTAAAACTTATAGTGTGCCTCAAGTAGTTTTTCAAGGTGACCCAGACTTTGTTGCATTTTTGGATAATAACCCATTAGCCTTGTAACATTATATTAATATAGTAGCTCATCATACACCCATTTCAATACAACCTACTGATCTAACCTATAGCATGCCATTACGATTTTTAGGCAACTCTTTTGTTTCCATTCTCACCACCTAACCATTAGCCACTCAAGCATTTAACTCATCTAGGAACCCATCTAACATAACTATGTATAACAAAACAACTCAACCTTCTAACACCCAAACACCTCCTAATCCAACTAATAAATCTTTCAACACAAGCACTACCCAACCTTTACCTACCCATACTCCAATTACTATTGGAGTACCCACTATCATCATCACTACCATTCTTTTGGTTACCTCCACTATGATTCAAAATATAGTGTCACCCATACATTCTACCTTACCACCTATCACTACTATGGTTACCACTTATCCCTTACCTCTGACTCAACCACCTACACCTACATATCAAAACATGCCCTATACCCAACCACCAGTGACCACATATTCATATGTGGCTTCAATCCAACCACCTAAAACCACTTACCCATATATGGAACTTCTTAGCCTTCAAAAAATTACCAATATGTCACTCAACCCCAACCATAATATATATCCTAAGACCTTTTATGTGTGCAACCCCAATTGGACCTAATGAAGATGCTTATGGAAACTATGACCACCTTAGAGTCATCCATCTTGGGTTCTCATGACATCTTATCACATGACCAAATCTGTAATGAGCCCAACCTTCCATCTGTAACTATTAGGCCATATCCTCCCCAATGGGAACTTCCCAAGTTCTATAAATTTTAAAGTAAGGAGGATCCTCAATAACACCTTAGGGTATTTAGCCATGATTTTCATCTAATTACCTATGATTATGCCCTCCTTATTTGAACCTTCCCCATATCCCTATCCAGTTTGGCATTAGATTGGTATAGTGTCATACCTAAACACTCCCTCTTGTCCTTCACCTAATTTGCTCAAAATTTCTTAGACCACTTCTAGATCAATATTTTCAAGAAATTTTCTATCACCAACCTCTACTCTATCTATTATTTTGAGGATGAATCCATTTCCAATTTTGTATCTCATTAGAGGAGACTAATTAACCAATTTTCCTTTTCCTTGCTTTAACCTGAACTCATATAGCTCTTTACTTAGGTATGTACTAAGTATATCTACTCTACACCATGTCTCTAAATCTTCTACACCTTTTATAAAGCTTTTACCATGGTGCATAAGTTATAGAATAGATCCATTAATGATGGGAAGTGAAATCTAAATAACAAGAGCTCAACCTATAAAACCAATGAGGCTTCTTCTTCTAAACCAAATAATCAATCCAATACCAATACCAGGGGAAAAGAAATTGAGAATGTAGTTGTCCTCAAATCCACTCCTCCACCATCCAAAAACAAACCAAATTCCTCTAGTTCCTCAAATCAAAATGTAAAGAACCAAAACTGTAGCAACTAGAAGTAATTCACTCCATTTATATAATCTTATGCTTTAATCTTGGAAAAGTTATTGAAAGCTAATATCATTCAAATTCCTCCTATCAAACCACCTAAGTAATTTTAATCTTCTCATCCTACACCTAGTTGGTACAATGAGAATGATCTATGCACCTTTCATTGAGTAATAGCTCATGACTTTAGTAGGTACAATACCTTCAAGAGCCTTGTCCAATCCCTCATTGATAAGAGGGAGCTCACATTGGACAACCCTAATGCACCATCAAACCAAGCCCTTGACATATTTATGTAGCCTTTTCCCAGACATATACCTACTAATAATGAGATAAACATGGTTTAATGTTCTCATTATTCCCATACTATTAACATGGTTCTTGACACACTCATTGCTAAAGAACCTACTGACCAACCTATCTGTCACTCACCCTCTCCACTTATTGAGGTAATGGAGTTATTGTCTCATCTTTTGGAAACCTAAACAAATGAAACCCCCCTTTCTCTTCCTCCACTTATCGATGTAGTGGAGCCATTGACCCTTTCCTTAGTTGGCATACTATACCAAGCACCCATTTTAAGTTTCTCATCAACCATTGGGAAATCTACCCCCCTTTGAAAATAATTTTTGAGGAGGAAATACTCATTTATACTCCTGCCATAAAGGATCCACCTATCTCAACATTGCATTCTTTTATTAAGGAAGAAGACAAGGTTATCATCCTTGTGTCTCAACCTATGGGCTTATCATTTAGGTCCACTATTCAAGGAATAAAACAAACCTACAAACCATTATCTCAGTTAGTGTAAAAATTGGAATTTATCTCCAACCCTAACATTTATCAATACACTTTCTAAAAGTAATTAAGGATAGGTTATATCACCAAGAAAGAACCTCTAACCATATAGTTAGTATACCAACCCACCACTTATATTATTTGAACTCTTACCCTATCAATTAAAATAATAACAACTTATACCAATCTAACAATCCCTCAACCATACAAGGCATCTAAACCCCAAGAAACCAAATCATCTTATCAAACCAAACTAATCAAACCATTAAATAACCTTGGCACCTTCCCTACACATATTCTTAACCACCCAATTATGAAGGTAGAGATTACCTCACTGAAACCAATAACCAAATGCTAAACCAAAGCAACCAAATAGGTAAAACCACTTGATGGCCCAAAATCTCAAATTTTACATCCCTCAGCCTTGACCTCTATTTTTGGACCTCATCCTTATACCCTAAGCAAGAATCCTAGTATCTCTACCAAAACCTCACTAGCTCTTTTGGTCACACCTTTATAATTACTCTCTGATGTACCTCTCTTCACTAGACCAACAATACCTAAGCTACCTAACTTGAAATATTACACCTCTAGATCATCAAACTCCTTGTCTAAACCAAAAGCATCAACAAATTTCACCACCTTACCTAAGGCACTTATCACCAAACTTGATT
Source organism: Torreya grandis (assembly GCA_037957365.1). Taxonomy (NCBI): domain Eukaryota; kingdom Viridiplantae; phylum Streptophyta; class Pinopsida; order Cupressales; family Taxaceae; genus Torreya; species Torreya grandis. The sequence continues at coordinate 290,478 of JARHVA010006672.1, read as the reverse complement.
CCAAAAAACCTTCCACCTCAACAATCAAAGCCAAGACTACTAAACCTTTACTACCTTTAGTTGAATCCTAATTGACCATTTTCCATAAGTTATTAATAAAAATTAATTATCCTTACCTCCCATTAGTCCCTTTGACCCTTTTACTTATAAAGCCATCTAGTAAAATAACCACTAAGTGTGTTTTTATCATAGGACACCCAATCATGACATAGAGAATTGCAAAGCTCTCCAAACCATTGTCCACTAGCTTTATGATGAGGATGGTATATTAATAGATGAACCTCCCATGAGCCCTCTTTTTATCCCACCAAAAACCATACCTACCCAATGCTTACCAACTCCTCCACTTTTACCTCAGAATGGAGATGAGTCTACCTAATCTCTTACCAAACTCTTTCTCCTATCCATACTATCAACATGGTCATGAGATTACAACAAAAAGATAAGGGGAAGGCTAAGGTGTCCATTCCATGGATGTATCCATCTTTAACCTCCCAACCAACTCAAACCCATCCATATCCATCTTTGACCAAACTTAAGGTGTCTATTATAGGTTCCTCCTCATCTAACCCTTCAAAATCCATTAAGAGAGTTATCCTCATTAAACTTTACCAGACCCTAGAAAAAATGATCTTGTATGAATTGATCTCTACCTCTCCCCATCATTGATAAGCACTAATAAAGTCTTTGTAATTGGTAGAGGTGTAACTTGAATATTTATAAACTTTAACCATGTTTGTTGGTGCCTTTCAAATTTCCAACCCTGTTACCTTCAAGGATTTGGAAATACCCTCTATCCATATAAATTACCTAGATCACCCTCTCTTTATTATTTCATACATCAACAAAACCCACATTAAATGGGTCATGATTGATGGGGGAGCTATTATTAACATCATTTCCTTCCATGCCTATAACTAACTCAACCTGCTAGATAATATCATGTCTAAAACCTTGACCATCCTTTAGTCATTTAATGATACCATGTCCATTACCTTAAGAACTATCATCCTTGATATCTATCTAGGACCCCCCACACTCCATAAACTCTTCTATGTAGTGGAAGGTGAATTCTAATATAACATCTTGCTGGGATGACCCTATATCTACTCCATGGGTTGCATCCCCTTCACCCTTTAACATTGCATTAAGTTTGAGTATGAAGGCCAAGTCTTAACCATCCAATCTAACCCAAGTCCTTTCTAAAGATGCAACATGACCTATTTCCATAATGATGTCCTCATACCCCCATCCAACACACCCTTAGTACCTAAAGACCAACCTTTAACCATAAAAATGGATGTCATATACCCTTCTATCGATGAGGCATCCACTAGTTCCTCTATCACTTCAGCCCAAAACCCCACCATGGACCCTTTGGAATCAATGTTCCATCATCTTTCACTAGGGGAACATCACCTTTTATCCCTTGATGCTTTTCCTACTCCTCATGAGTATGGGAAACTTAATAACCAACCTAGTTATGACCCTAATGTCAAAAATTTAATCTCCTTTAGACCTCCCTTCTATCAAACACATTTTTTATATGAGGGACTTGACAAACCTCTTGGTGATTCTACCACCTCTCTTTCACCCAAGTAATTTACCACTAGTTTCTCCTACTTAGATAAATTGAGCCTTGCCAATAGATACCTCCATTGGTGTACTTGGAAAGGATTTAGATTTGGGTGATATGAGCATGACCCACATGAGTTTTTCACCATTAAAACTATAAATCCTTATGAAAAACACAACCTCAGTTTCATCCTACCCAACAAGAAGTAACCCAAACCACCTACCACCATAATTATTGAGGAAGATACCCCTTCCTCATTAACCTCTCCTCCATTCATACGTGAAGATGATGACATCATCCCACCTAACATTTTGTTTATCAACATGATCAACCTTAGACCTTGACTTATTATAAAGATAGGGTGACCATAAGCATCCCCTTAACTCATCTTGAAATGATAGGAGATGATTTTCCTACCATTAATACCATGTAGTGTCAGGATAATGACTCCATTCTCACCTATCTTGGTGCCTCATATTATTCCATCCAAAATTCCCTTCCTCCCAAGATCATGACCATGTTGAATGAATCCGTAATGGATATCAACTTGGGCACTCTATACAACCTTTGCATTTTCAAACTTGGCTAGTCACTAAATGCAAAGGAACTTTGATGTTTTCCCTCTTTCCTCTAAGACCATAGTATATAATTCACTTGGTCTTATAGTGACATAGCTATAATTGACCCCACCATTGCTACCCATAATATAGTCACCTATCATGATGTCAAACCCATAAAGGAAAAACTTTTATGCATGAACCCTCACATATCACTTATCATTAAAGAATGATCTTTAGCATATTCTATGTGTCAACTTCATCTAGCCCATTGACTATGCCCAATGGGTCTCAAATGTTGTGCCTATCACCAAAGCCATAGGGTAATATGAATTTTTGTGAAATTTCATTACCTCAACCTTGTTTGTCTTAAAGATGATTTTTCCCTATTGAGCATCAACTAGATAATTGATCTTACATTCAAATATGATATATTATCTCTCATGGATGGATTATTAGGATACAATCAGATCTTAATTTCTCTCTAAGATCAAAATAAAACTACCTTTACCACCCTTTGGGGAACCTTCTACTATAGAGTCATGCCTTTTAGGTTAAATAATGCTAGTGTGACCTACCAATGTGCCATGACTTATATCTTTCATGACCTTATCCATAAGATTGTATAGGACTATGTGGATAACCTTCTAAAAAAATACAAAGTCTAAAAGGATCATTTAGCCATTCTCAAGATCATCTTTGAGTGACTTATCTATTACCACGTCCACTTAAACCCTAAGAAGTGAATTTTTGGGGTCTCATCAAGAAATCTCCTTAGCTTTATCATCTCCCTTCATGGAATCAAAGTCAATCCTACCAATATAAAATCAATCCTTTATATGCTCCCTCTAGTCAACCTTAACTCTATAGTTTACAGTGAAATATTCAATCCATTCATCACTTTAGCTCCTAGCTTTTGGACTGATGTGAACCCTTCCACCACTTTATAAATAAGGATGTATCTTTTAATTGGAATCATAATTGTCAAAAGGCCTTTGATTCACTTAAAGAGTAACTTTTATCACCACCTATCCTAACCCCTCCCAAGGATGACCAACCTTTCTAATTTTATATCACTACCATTAACCACTCCCTGGGGGCAATGATTGCTCATCAAGATAAGAAACATGGAGAATAATATATATACTACATTATCCACACACTTGTAAAGTACAAGACTCAGTATACCCATACTGAGAAAATTTTCTTAGCCTTAGTGTTTATGGCCACCAAATTTTTCCACTACTTTCTCAAACATAAAAACTATGTCATAACCAACATCAAGCAACTCAAGTACATGCAATGCAAGCCATACCAAAAATAATGTATGGCTAAGTGGCCTATGCTCTTAGTAGATTCTAACCTTAAGTTTCTTCAACAAAATTTAATTGAGGGGAAAGTCATTGATGACCAGTTGGTTGAGGCACCTTTAGTAGATAACCAACCTCCTCTACTTGAGTTCCCTGATGATTCCATCATAACCCTCTCTCAGGAAAATTTTACCTATCATGTAACCATGTTATTTGATGGGTCAAAGTGTTAGCATAGTTATGGAGCTAGTATCATCATTATCCCTTTTGATAGTGAGCCTCTCCCTTTATCTTTCAAGCTCAATTTTGAATGTACCAACAATATGTTTGATTATGAAGCCCTATTGAAATTCTTTAAAATTTCATTAGCCCTAGGAGTCAAAACAATCAATATCTTTATTGACTCCTAGATTTTATTCAATCAAATCAATGGCTCTTATCAATGTAAGAATGATTTTTTACAATAGTACAAGTAACAAGTTGACAAACTCTTAGAATCATTTAAACACTAACAAATCTAGTCAACCCCATAATCTAACAATAAGTTCACTAACACCATGGCTTCCCTTACCTCTTAGATAACATCCACACCTTCAGATTCTAATATATCTATCATTATCCATAGAATCACCCAACCTTCCTATGTCAAACTAGATTCTTTGACTATTTTCAACATGAAAGATGCCCAACCTAACCTTTGGTATCAATAAACCTTTAACTACCTTAACCTTTAAATAACTCCTTCTGACCTTTCTTAGAATGCTAAAAGAGAATTTATCTAGAGTACATCACATTATACCATACTAGGAGGTATCCTTTATAAATGTAGCTTTGATGGTTTCCTCTTCCATTACCTTTGTATTCAAGAAGCCTCTCACACTATCAAAGAAATACATGATGAGATATATGGTAGACACTTTATTTGCCTCACTATAGCTAAGTGTATCCTTTAACTTAGCTATTATTTACCTACCCTTAACCAATACTACTATGATTATGTAAAAAGGTGTGTTAAGTGTTAGCAACACACCAATCTACATCACATGCCTATCCATAGTATTCACATTTATACTAATTTTTATCACTTTTCACAATGGGATCTAGACCTTATTAGTGAAATTAATCCCCATTCCTAATAGAAACACCGCTATATCATCATTAAGATTGAACATTTTGCCAAGTGGGTAGAGGTTATTCCTCTTATCTAAACCAACATAGAGAAAATTGTCAACTTTATCAACCATCATATCATCTACCGCTTTGGTATTCCTCATAAGATTATCACTAACAATGGTAAATACTTCAAGAATAACCAATTCCAAGGTTTATGTGACACATCTAGCATTAATTTAAGTTTTTCCTCACCTTATCAACCTCAAGTGAATGGATAAGTTGATGCCTCTAACAAATATCAACAACAAGCTAACTAAAATGGTTAATGAATCTAGTTGGGATTGGCATTTACACATCCCCTTCTCCTTATAGGCATGTAATACTAGAATTCGGACCCTTATGGGTATTACCCATTTTTCTCTTATGTTTGGAGTAGAGGCCATCTTGCCTCTTGAAGTCTAAATCCCATCTCTTTACATATCTTTACGATATTCTATTTATGAGAGAAATTATCATCAACATTGCTTAACACATCTTGAGCTACTTGATGAGAATCATTTAGAAGCCCTTACCCATCTCTATGTCTATGAAGAGTGTATCAATCATGCCTATAAAAAACACCTTAGAGTAAATGAATTCAACATCAAAGACATCATCCTAATTAAAAATTATCACATCACTAATATGGAGAAATGTAAGCAAGGAAAGTTTGATTTCAATTGGATTGGACCTTATATTATAACCCATAAGTATAGATCATGAGCTTATTGGTTATCTTCTCTCAAAGGCCACCTAGAACCTGAGCCCTTAAATGCTTCACATCTATGTCTATTATTTTGTTAAGAAGGATTATCACCTTTTATTTAACTTAAGCTCATTCCTTGATATCCATTAACTTTACCTTTTAGGGGAAACTGATTAATAATCAATCATGTGATTATTTATCATCATCATAGCTTTATCTTTAATAATGGGTACAATGGTGCTACTCATGGCACTTTCCATCCCTTCATAGGATGGATTCCCATGATCATTGTCACTTAAAACTCTTTAAACTTAGTCAACCTTCTTGTGATTTTAGTTTTTCCTTCATAAAGGTGAACCCTTAAGCCTATATAAAGAATTAAATATCCAACAAAATCAAACAAGAAAAAAGAAAAATCAACACCAATATCAATCATGGGTCATTTTTGGCATTCAAAGATTACTCCCTTGAAGGATAGTTACATAAACATATCTAAAATTGGATAAATATAAGGTAGACTGCTCCCTTAAAGGGAAACTATCATAAATCCTTAAACAAAGCATAAAAACTCAAACCACTCCCTTGAAGGATGGATGAGTAAAGCATTTTTTAAAAGCATAAAAATTTCTTGGAAGCTTCTTGAATTAATCAACTTCCCATATACAAAAATAAATCAAAAGACTCATTATCATAATCACAATAAAAACAAACTAATCTTGAAGGCCACAATCAACTCTCAAGTATCATAATAAGGTGGAAACCATAATCAACTTTCACTAGCAGACTTCCCACATTGACTAGTCTAAACTTTACATGACATAGACTTGTTTATAATTAATCTTTGGACACCTATAAAAGAGGTATGATAGTCTCACAATAAGGTTCCATTTTCACCCATATTCCCTTTACTCATTATAATCAAGGGATTTTTGAGATTACTTACCATTATGTGGCCAAGACACCTTCTCAACCAACTAATGAATGATAATGTGAAACATTCAAAGGGATTATGTTCATTAAGCCAACCCAACTTTAGTTCTATTATTTAAAGTCCTTTTCAAAGAAGAAGCATCATGCCCTCTTCTTATCCTATCATGACTAGTTGATATTTTCATTAAAGTGTTTGTCTCTTGATTATATTCTTTGTTCTCCCATCTAGTATTGTTAGTTACTTTACCTTATGTGTTTTACCATGTCATAAGAAACATCATAATCATAATCACAACTATAACAAGCATAATACAAATCATAACATCCATGAGCATTAAAAAAATCAACCACTTTTAACTACATGTCTAAATATAAGTAATGTATCATATACTCATTAATATTTAGCATGTCATGAGCAACTAGGAAGCATAACCATATATCAAAACCATCTCATGTCTAGCTAAGCCTATATCAGTGTCTAGCATCCATAACATAAACATCATCCACAAGTAATATAAACATCACATCATAAGAATTAAAAATCAACACAAACCATAATCCATGAGCATGAGCATAAACAAAGAGAATATATTTATATCTTGTGAGTCAAATAGCATCATTTGTATAAACAATAGATGGACATGTATTTTTCCCAAATTGTACATCTCACTACATCAGCTCACAAGCCAACATCAAAATGATATATAATAATATATAAAATATATGACCCATGTCATGCCCTAGGAGCACCATTATCTCTTAGATCACCATTGGATCTTGGTGCCTACCCATCATCTATACTTTCTATTTCCCTAGATGTACCTGTCTATCTAGCCACAGATGTTGCCCATTGATCTGGTGTCACTACACTAGCACTACCTACCAAGATGGCTCTATACTCACCCAATCAAGGATATTATGGACACTATGTCAAAACTATAGCCTCATAATACTATATCTCCTCCAATATATCTAGATATCATGCCATACAGATGGTGATCAATAGCCCTATCTATGCTAAATCTATTCCTCCCCCTCTACCTTAGAGAGTCCCTCTCCTACATAACTAAGGCAAGTGAAGACCATGATTTGTCCCTATCACATGTGAGAGTATCAACTTAACCCTTTAAGGTATCAATCTAATCTTGTAAAGTGGAAACCTACCCTTGTAACATTATAACCTATACTAGTGTAAGAGCTAAAGTCACTCCTACCTATCCATTAAGGAAAAATGGATCTATGGCCATCAGCCTCACACCTATATCGTCCCCAAAAATATCTATAGCTACATATAATAGTTGGTACCATGCCATGTACCCATCTACAAAGTGAATATCATGTACTTGAGTCTTAGTTGGAAACTCCTCATAATCTAGGAAAGTAGTCATAGGATGTAGATCTAATAATAATAACTCTAAATCTTGTCACTTGTACCTTAGGAATACACCCAAAATACTATGTATAACAACAAACTACATCCTCACCCTCTCAAATGGGATGAGATCCACTTCCCTATCCTACCTATCACCTATCCATCTATAACTTTAAAGGGAGAGTGTCTACCTCATATAGCTAGGCCATAATGGAAACTAGACATAAGGACTCCAAGTGGTGTCTCATATCACTAATGAACCCAATTCACCCTTGAACCACTCCACATTATGTGAACCACCTCCTATATTTGATGCATCAAAATCTTTACTCCACCACATAAATTCAACTAGGAACTCAATCTATGTGAACCCTACACATGGAAATCACATTGGCTTTAGCACCTATATGTTCTTATAGGCCTAACAATGTATAACCAGGCCAACGCTAATACCATATCTCCTATGGGCCCTAAACCCCCACAACTCCATGCATATCTATACTAGGAGAATAGACACCTAACTAAATATAGTTTGACCCAACAATAACTCAACCAAAACCCTTAGTAGTAAATATGTAAACCTTCCATTACTCAAGTTGATAAGTGTAAATAATGAAATAACAAGCATAAGTAAGGTCATAAGTCTCCTCTCACCTAGATCCCTCTAATACAAATCACTGTACCTAAACACCCTAGCATGACATCTGACCTGATCATTATCATATCCATATAAAGGTTCCATGAGCTCCTCTTGCTCCTCATGCTTTATGTGGTATATTGTATCACCTTAAAGTAGAAGATATGTAATCTTAAATACATCTTCCATCAAAATAGTCATTTGAATAGTTAGCAATAGGAAGGTGTTCATAGCAGGATCCCATCTCTCAATGAGTTCTATAACCATGGACACATCCTGAGGCACATGTTGATAATACCTAATAGCTCCCAACCTAACCTCCTCTATGTGGTCCCAATCAACTAGGGTCATCCCCCACTAGATCTCTATGAAGATACATGGCACTTGATTATGTATCTATATCTACTCCCTAGCCTACACCAATTTAGAAACATGGCTTAGTCACCTACACCAGTCTACCCTATCCTTTAAGTAACTAACATATCTGCTTATCCATCCTACCTATCTACCTAATACCTACTAAGTTTTCCATCTAAACCTATAATACCAACCTATACCTAACATGTAAATACTCACTTTACCTTAACATTTTTTACATGCCCTCTAAACCTATATTTTACCCTAGTCAACCACCAATGGTCATGGTGACCACTGATGGTCAAACATCCATGTTCTCAAGGATGTCAATCATCAATGTCAGACTTGATTGTTAATGGTCATTATGGGTGTTCTAAAACCAGAACACCTAAACCCTATCTACCCTAAAAACTACCCAAATGGTAAAACAAAGCAAGCATACTTTATTAACCTCATCCCTAACTACCCCAACCTACCTACTGACCTTATCAATTTCTAGTTTTACCCACCAATTTTATTGAAACTCATAAAAAACCTACCTAGGTCTTAATCCAAACATCTACTCACCTACCCTTAACCCCAATTCAATTACACCAAATTCAAGCTATGTTACAAATATTTTAGGGTACTTGGTACCTAATTTCATGACCACCACCATGGAGTGGGTCATAAATTAGTTCATCCTCATCCATGACTACTTGCTTCCTACATCTTGATTGGTCTTTTAGGTACACCCTACACCTCAAAAAAATACCCTTAGTAATCAATTTCAACATAAAGTGACAAAAATGCTAGAACTCAAAGGCAACGAAAGCAAAGTCAGAATGAATTGAAAATGATTCTATTTTCACTTTTGATCTAAAAGATTCTAGGGCTTACAACTTGACAATAAATGGTCAAGGTAACCATTTATGGTCACCCTTGAGCACCCTAACCATTGATGGTGAGGATGTTAACCTTGTTGCTTTCACCTAAATAGACCCTTCTTTATCCAAAACTAACCATTATTACCCACCATTAGAGACTACCTTCTCCAACTAACTCAACCACCTTATCATCTCGCTATCGGTCTATTTCATCCCATCTAGCACACATTTTACCTAGTCCTTTAACCATAGTGACAACATTTCCATGTTGACCCTTATTTTACTTTCACCACCTCACACTTACCTGACCCACATGTATCTTTTTAGGAGCATTTCCTACCTCACAAACCCATGACAATTGACTAGTTTATGTTTTCACTAGGATCACTTTCTGCTTTGGATACCCACTAAAACATAGACATTACTTCAGAGACTTAAAATTGCACCCAGCTACCATGCCTAAATATGGTCATGTGCTCCACTTTTCCATTGTCCTCCTAGTATTGACCTTTATTGTTATCAACTATGGTAACCTCATGTATGCATGATCTTGGTTATTGTACTTTTTGTCACACTTTACACTCTTATGTGTGCTTTATTGCCCAACCTATCATCTACCTTCATAACATATAACTTAATTTACACCTTCATCCACCTTATCAAACTTGTATCTAATTATATTTTACCTCATCGACTCCTAGTTTGAGGGGAAACACCTCCTCCTATACTCAAGACAACCAAACCTTTAACTAGTAAACTATTTTTGTTATTTAGCTTGTTGATTCAAAGTTGTATAACAAAAAGGGGGAAAATATAGACACTAAAAATCCACACACTATGATTTTAAGTGTCAAAATACCCATAGACCACCTTAGAACCCCCTTGGGACCAACTCAGCCTTCTAACCTCTAGCTGAACCTAACCTAAGTTAGTTTGATTAAATTGGATTAGACTAACCATTTACCTATTTTTACCCTTTACCTTTGACCACCAATGGTCAGGTTCACCACTGACAGTCACCCTGATGGTTGACTATCAGGGTCCACCTCTTTAATCACCAACATGCAATCCCATCCACCTTTTTTTCTAGAGATAACTCTTCTAAATGTAGTTTCAAACCATTACATTTGAGATTTAAAACTAGGAATCCCAGTTCATGTCTTTTTGCAAATATCTTGTCTTACTTATAAGAAGAAAGGAGTAGGGAGGTGAGGACTATCTATAATTATTATCAAGAACTTGTGCATCTAGAATTATATTGTTTATAGGTCAATCATCATCAATAATATAATGAACCAACTACTATAGTAAAAAGCCAACTTATTGTCATAGCTCCACCAAAGTGCTAAGTACCATTACTCTATTAGAATCATGTCAAACCCCACTAATGAGTCAACCACCATAATCAATCACTTGATAATTTTTTTTCAAGATAATTACTTTATTTTTAGAATTTAATTACTTTATTTTATTTTTGCATTTAGCCTAAAAATAACCCATCTCATAGAATCTCAATTTGTGATCACATCAACTAGTCATTTGCCATCCTAGATCTACACATAATAACTATTAATGGTTGTCTCAACTAATGATGAACTTTCCAACCACCAATGGTCATCCTAACCACTAATGGTCACCTTAACCACCAATGGTCAACCCAACCATCGATGGTCACTATGGTATCATATTATAGATACTTATTTTCACCTACCTACCCCTAACCAAATCTAATTATTTATGTCCCTACTTGTACATAAACCCTTGCCTAATTTTGTAAATTAGACCCTAATCACCTAATACTAGTATTAATTATCTTATCACTATTATAATCATTTTGAGTCTACTTTCTTAAGCAAGCATTCTTGTGTTCAATTTTAGTATCTTTTGATTATTGATGCAAATACTTTATTTTATATTTATAAACTTGATTGTTTAAAACATGTGGATTGATATCCCCCAAGGAAGCTCTTGCTTTCATGATCCATCACTCGCTAGGAAATCCACTCAATTATCTATCTAACAAACAAATTTGCTTTAGTGCTTTCTTATTTGTAGGTCATCCTCCCAAGCCAAAGAGGAGCTCTTCATAATATTTTGATTCAACATGCACATATTTATATAAGTTTTTCAACCATACCCATACTTAGTTTCTTATTATTTTCTAAATACAAGTTGAAATTCACTAAAATAATGGACATGGATCTTAGATCTACTTAGGGTGAATGGGGTAATGATGGATCTAATATAAAGTGGGTAAAACTCAAATAAACTTAAAATAAAAGGAAAGGTAAGGTAAAAAAGGAAATCTATAAATAGAGAACATGGGTTATTTATGAATGGCTTTAGGTTCAGAACAATCACCATAGGCTAATGCTTATGGCTTGTTGCTTTGGCATGTAAAGATGATAAACATAACAAAAGGATTTGAGGGGATAAAATGCAATTAAATGAAGGTCATTAGATAAAGGTGGTTAATGTTAAGATTTCCTTAACATATCCTAATAAAATATGATAACTATTGAATATATAACACCTTCTACCAATTATAGCTCAATCTAGGAAGTTGCATTTAAGTAGAGCTCCTACATAAATATTAAAGATTAGCCTAGTAAACTTGTTATATGAAATAAATATTTATCAACATAAAATTATTGTTTCATATTACTAATTGATACAATCCTACCAAATAATCACAAACTAATTGAAATTATTGTAACATATATAAAAGAACTAGCCACTATTTCCAAAAGGCACATACTCAATATAACACATAAATGAAAGAGATGGTCATACAACATAGACATGTAGAACAACCCAAAGGATTTTTTTATCTACATTTAATATCAAAATTTCTCCTCCCTTTAGAATATGGGAGACTACATCTATATATAGGATTAGGATGGGGATTCATCATCACTAAAGCTATTCTCAAATCTTTACATTCATTTTAAAAATATATTTTAAAGGAATATGCATGAGACACATAGCAAAGGATGTCACCAATAGATAAAAACTTGTTACAAAAAAACTTTGATACCACTAACCACCATAATTTTGGAGGGGATTTATTATCATGAGGTAGTTGAATTTGAAAAAACTTGTGTCCTAATGGTTTTTTCCATTGAAACCAAAGTTATAAATGAGGTTATCTTTGTTACATACAAATTAGTTGTAACTAAAGTTACTAGTGGTTCCTACTTGTTCATCTAAATTTATAAGTAGAGGGAGTGGCTCACTTTAAATTCATTTTCAATGGTCCTAAAGTCTAACAAAGGTTTTTTTTAAATCTTTGGGATTCTATCCTTTATTTTTCTATATGCCATAAAATAAAGTCTAAAGCTTTACATAAATATTTTATGTTTGAGATACCCTAATTCTATCAAAGTTCACCAATTATTATAGTTCATCTGGGTCCTATACACTATGCATTCAAATTTTGATTTAAAACTATTCACTATTATTTGAATAAGGTATCTGAAGATGTCCTTAAGGACCAAATCCCAGCTTTTATTAAGAACACCATTGATCCTCATTTCTTCCAAAATTTAAGTGTCCTACCTTTCATAAATAATGAGTTTTTTCACTACATTTTGCATATGTTGATGCCACTTAATCAAGCTATCCCTCATAACAACTACATAATTCTTGGTATATCTAGAGTAGTTATTAAATTCATGTGAATATAATATCTATCCTAATTACTTATCTCACATAAAAAATTGGCCTCCATCTTATTCATATCCTTTACAAGGGAGGAGACATCCCCCCATTTGGGTTATGATTCCTTCTTTCCATCACTTATTAGCTAGAGGACATCATATAATTTTTGGGATGCTCCCTACACATTGATTATGAGATCCTTCAGAGGTTGAAAGTTACTCCCTTCCTTAAGGGCCTATAATGATTTATCATAGCCCATAAACATATATTTTATCACTCTTCCTATAGATTCCACAAAATTATAGGGGTCCTCTTTATGACCACCCAAGTCAAAGCGGTGGGTTTTATGTTTCATAGTAAACTAAATCACATATTTTATTTGTTTCAAGTCCACATATTTTCCTTTAAATAGTATGGTTTTCCTTTTGATTTTCCTTTGTCTTAATCTCTTAATCATAATTAAACTTGATTATCAACTATTTTATAATGATCAGGTCCTTACCATCCTTTGCCTATAATATTTTTTGAATCCATTTAGGGATATTCAATGTAGCTAGTTATTATAAAGGCTTTGCCTATTCTAAAAGAGTGGAAAATGGGGATTAATTTGGGGAGAGCATGGCCTTAGGAGAAGATGTTTCTAGCTGATGGAAAGGAGGAATATATCTTATCTATCTAGTGATCCTCTTGGGAACCATTGTATAAATTAATAGTTTCCCTTTATCTAACCCATAATACATTATAATCATAGCTAACTCTATTTGGGATGCATGACCTATAGGTAATACCAATTGAATGGATGGTTAATGTGGTTAAAACAGGGTAGTAATTATGGTTATGGAAACTATGCTTTCAAAACACACCTATTTATCAATCCTAGAGGATTGGGGGCTTGAGGCAAAAAATAATAAATGAGTATGAGGGGTATTGAGAAAGTTTTTCATATAATAGGTTATATATGTATGATTAACCCTATTAGTACCTTTATAATATTGTATAAGGGATGAAACAACTTGAATTATAGGGGTTATGGTTGAGTTTTAAAAAACTAGAATTGTAGCCACATGAGCCCTATTTATTTGGGGAAAATAATTCAAAACAAGAGGAATAACTAATATATAATTAATTGGGACATAATTATTTATAGTAATAAGTGAGGAGTAATAATTTATTTCACTCACCCTTTGTGTAGTAACAATTTAGGAAACCACTGCTACATATAACATTATTGTGTTAAGAAGTGTCGAAGGTGGAGGTACATTTTTTTATTATCCCTATGTTAAAGCTAGAGGTGTTGACTCTACTTCATCTCCATTACCTCCATTTTAATAATTAAGCAACTTAGTTGAGCCTGAACTAGTCTTCAAAATTTTAATGTCACCTGATTGAGCTTCCTCTAGAGACCATCAACAAGTCCATAGAAAGTGACCTAGAGAAAATGGGGAAGAAAATATACTTGTTGAAACTATGATTTCAAATTGCACCTATTTATTGATCCCAAAGGATTGAGGGCTTGAGGCAATAAATAATGAATGATTATTAGGGGTATTGAGAAACTATTGTAAATAATATGTTATATGTATGAGTAAGCCTAGTAGGACCTTAAGAAGATTGGCTAGGGGATGCCACAACTTGAATAATAGGGTTTATGGTCAAGGATTGTAAAACTAGAATTGTAACCACTTGATCATTATTTTTTAGAAAAATATTTAAAAATTGGAAGAATAACTATAATATAACTAGCTAGGACATAAATAGTTATAGTAATAAGTGAGGAATAAGAATTTTGTGCACTCACCCTTTCGATAGTAGTAACCTATGAAACCACTACTAAAGATAACATTATTGTGTTAAGAAGTGTTGAAGGTGGAGGTGAATTTTCCAATTATCAATGTGTTGAAGCTAGGTTTTGACTCTAATTCATCTCCATTACCTCCATCTTGGTAAAGAAGCAATTCAATTTAGCTAATACAAGTCTTCAAAATTTTAATATCACATGACTGAGCTTCCTCCATAAACTATTCATCCTCTAGGTCACTTTATATGGTCCTGATAATGGTCTCAAACAAGGATTTGTTTTGTCATATTCCCATTATTCCTCTATGTACCACTCTCCCTTTATGAGTTTCCCTTTACCATATTCATCATTATCTAATATTTCTATGGGTTCTACTTCCTTAGAGCCTTTTATTTTATCTCTTTCTTCCCCTAACTTCTTCTATGAGGTTATCTTTATTAGAATGTCCTGAGGGGAAATTGAATGGGCCTTCATCTTCCTCTAATACATATGAGTGGATCCAATATGAGTAGTATTTTCCATTGAAAGGGAGGAAGAAATAGTAAATAAATTTTGAGCTATAGTGGGTAGTGATGAGGTGGTGTCAAGAATGGTTTATGGAGGGGAAATTGGGGAAGTATGCAAGACATGAAATGTGGGAAGGAAAAATGGGAGGCTCACATATTACTTTATTATGAGTGAAGGGAAATACAACACATAAAATTGGCCATTGATCTAAGATATTCTTGTAGTATTTAATGTTGTGGTAGCTAGGTGAGTGGGATTGGACACTATGGTGGTTGTTAATATGGTTAACACAGTGATGGAATATTGAAGTAGCCCTTGAGTGATTCCTTATTCACTTCACATATAATATTTCCAATATGGTCCATCCTACTCCTCTCCTATAATTTCACCTTATGCTAGGGGTATACCAAGGGGATTTAAATCCCAATTCTCTTAATAAATTCTTATAACATCCTCCATTATGGTATTTGGGTTGTAATGAATATGTTTGGCCACCACTATTGACATATTTATTTTTTCCATCCTATTATGAAATTTTATGTCATTCATGTCATCCAAGAACACCTCATGTTATGGAAATTACATGTGGTCATATTCAATTTCCACCCTAGCTCAAAATTTATTCATGTGGTCCCTAACCTTTTTCCTTGGATCCCACTATCTATAAGTTACCCACTTGAAGTCATGGGATGTTATGGTCCTGATCATTGGGATAAAATTCTCACATATATTGTATATAATTTTACTAATTCTAATTAGGGTTGGGTGGACTACCCCCTATTTGTTTTTTTTTAGGGCAACATGCATAGAGTTTACTAATTGAGCCATTATTTCTTGTTCTACCACCTTATCTAGTATTAAGGGAGATACATGGGAAGTTCTTTGGTTCTTATTCTAGAAAAATATTGCAATATAAGAGAGGGTGTTCAAACCTCTCCCATATTTGGAAAACATGGAATTACCTCTAGGATTATGGGTTGTTTATATTAGAGTTAAACCTCTAGGTTAAAAGGCTAGCTCCCCTTTATGTATATCTTAAAATAACACACTACACTAGACTAATCACTTGGGGGTGAAAAGGGAGGAAGTAAATAGAATGTAAACCTATAATAATGAGGTGATAAAATTGCATCATTCTCCTTTGAGTTGGCATAGGGGTTCTTCATCTTCCTCTTTGAAACTACCCTTCTCAATATAGATTCCACTTGATAGTCAAGAAAAGTTATATAAATAATTAACACACACATCTGATCTTAAGAGGTGAAAACATGATTGACGTAAGTCATCAAATCCCTTTAGTTGATAGCCTCCTCCTTAACACTTGTTATTCACTTCTTGTGATTGCTCACTTGCCCTTCTAGACTTGTCTTCACACTTGTGAACAAGATGGATTTAAATTTATCAAGAGAATCCATTTAATATGTGTTAGACACATTTCCAAGATACTTTTTTCCTTTGGTTAGTCATAAAGACCTCAAAAAACTCAATACAACACTTTTTACTTCTCAACCTTGATAGTCATACTGCTTTCTCACTATATACAAGATTATCTATACTAATAGGTTTATCAAAGATATTTTAATGCACAATTGTGATGAGATATGAATATGATGGGTTGTAAAAAATAAACATAGACCTCTTATAATTATTATCACTTAATGATTATCCTTTGTACTTATATAAATAGTCAAAACTTAAATAAAACCCCATATTAGGTTTATCCATATCTAAGACAATCTAGATTAAATGAGTGTCAAGGATCCTGGGAGAGTTATAAAAATTTTCCAAACACTTTCTTAAACAAATAATCCCTTATGAAATAAAATTCCTTCATGTATTCACCATCAAATTTGGATAAGGGTTTTAAGAGGGTTTTTGGTGGTTTGGAATGTTAGTGATGGTTCATAAAAACTAGATGTCTAAATCTTAAAAAAATCCATTTAGTTCAAGATAAATATCTACCTCAACTATCCCCAACTCCTTGATTCACCATGCAATCCCTCCACATATGTGTGATTAGAATAAGTTGGCCTATCGAGATCCTTATTTCCTTGAAATTTGAGTAGGCCTAAGTTGGTTTTAGGTCAAATTGACCACTCTTGAGTTACTACCTATAAACCAATAATCCTAATTCATATTATATTATCATACTAAGTTAATAAAAATATTTTAAGTTTAATATAGTCATCTGAACCAAGTTTGAGGTCATGAGGGTTTAGGCCTAGTCTATGACTTATAAGATTAGTCTATGTCAAACTATGTATTTGACTCTCTATATATTTATAAATACTATAGGGTTTCATAATGATTATTTTATATGTAAATAAATTGATTACAAAATCTCACCATAGTTATAAAACTTTTTCATTCATCCTTTCAACTCCCATGTACCATTCATGTGCTAACATGTAGACTATGTTGTTCATGGAGTGCCCTCTATCTGAGACAAAATATATGGCATACATCCTATTTATATAACTTTAAGTGTACTATGAATATATATTATAGGTTATGGTGACCATATACACAAAGTATAAAATCCTGATCATGCTTATAAATTCTTTAACCTTCCATCTTCTCAAAACTAGCTCTTAGGGAACATGACTTGCATGCAAGGTTTTAGTTAACTGTAGGTAACATTTGAAAACCTAGCTTATTTTTTAATCTAGTCTCCTTTGATAATCACATGGAGTATAATATTCACTATGAGATGATATGATACATGGATATATATCCCATACCTTTTCTAAACTTCCAAATTGGCATCTTATATGAGTTAGAACCATTCTATAAATTGTTTTTATGGTATCACCTATACGTGGAAACTTGGGAGGTCAATAGGATCCTATAGGTGCCTATCAATGTATGATAATTATATTAAATTAATTTTAATCCTTATAAAATCATAGGGATCATCTTATTCCATACCTTTATTTATAAATAACTAGCATCTTTCCTTGTTTAGGATATCCACTATATGTATGATTGTGTCACCTATAAGTGACCATTAAATAACAAATGAAGATTCTTATAGATGTCATTCATGCCTAAAAATTATATTTAATAATTATATTTAATTATGAGGTAAATAGGGTAATATCATACATGAATTAACTCATCTTGTGCCTACAAATAGGTTCTCATTTGGCACTACTAATGTGTTATGTGCCACTACAAGTTACAAGCTTCTTTGAGTTTAAAAACACTATGTTTCACTAAATATCTATAGTGAACTCTTTCCTAACTTGAGATTCACTCAATCCTTCTTTATTATTAATCTAACCACTTTCCCTCATTCTAAGAATTTATTTCTAGGATAAGCTACTAGATAAGAGCTATATGGATTAAACAAACATAATCAACTCTTACCCACAAGAGACACTCTGTAAGATCAAGACCTTATTTAGAAATATTAAGGTTAGGCTTCCATTAATCAAATTTTATTGATCTAGTTGATTGAAAATATTTATCTTACTATAGTATCAACATTATAAGTCCTGAATGACTTGAAAAACATCATTTAAGTCATAAATTTGATCATTGCCTGTCTTAGATTTTAGATGATCTTCTGTGTCCATACATGTTTGTATGTGACTGCAAGTTATTATGTATACTGGGGATCTATTCAATATTTTTTAATATTTGAGAAACCTATCTTAATCAACCTCTAAGACTTATAATGTAAAATTTCCATGGAGGAACTAGCTTCCATGTTTTGAGATGTTGAATATAGGTACATTATCTGACTTGAAACCATTGACTAAGAGCAAAACTTGCAACTGATGAAACCATATCTTGTAAACCATAAATTTTACACTTAAAACACAAGGAGGGTGATCATATTTATCAAATTATGTTTCACACATGAAAAATAGATGGAAATAAACATGGATGAGATTAACCTGATCACTTGGAAGCACTAGATCATGTAAATAAATGAGAAAACTTAGAGGTGTTGGGAAAGTGAAGATAATTTTGAGTCGCTATCCTTCTCAGAGTTTGTTAAAAAAATAAAAATACATAAATATGAAATATATGACCATGTATTTGAATTCCATGAAGGTTACTAACATCCACCAAAATCATTCAAACTATTTATTCTCCTTTTATCTGTACTAGCAAAAAACTAGTTGGTCTTGTTTGACTTGCACAAGAGAGTAATGGAACATGTAAACTATTTTTTTTATTTTTTGAGTTTTCAAGGATACATTATAATGGATATGATATTTTGGGATGTGGCGGGTGACATTGAAATAGCCACACATGCCAGGACTATTGTAATGTCTATATAATAACTAAAACTTTCACTTTTTTAACCGATCTTATTTTAAACATGAAACCTATAATTTTTAGTTATATAATAGTCAACTAACACCTAATTGAAACATGGTAAATTAAATTTCACTTTTACACACTTTTATTAATAATGAAATCATACAATTCATTAAAATAACCCAAAGGTGGCATAAAAGGACACTTATGACAAATGAACAAGTGACCAAAGTAAAACATGTTATGTGGCCTTCTTTATGACCATGGTGAACCAATTTACGACATAATAAATCTCGTGACAATTTTTAACTTTCATGTGGTTGAATTATTTGACTAGGGGCTCAAATTAGTTAACATTTTAGTAATTTCCTAGGGCTATTAAGCATGTTATGCTAAGGACTAGTTACCTTCTCCTATCCTTGGGAAATGGAGTCATCTATATAATGATTTTGAAACTAGAAAGCCTCTAATTAGACACCAAATATAAAAAGTAACAAACACACAAAGAAAGATAAAGACACACTTGTGTTCTCATGAACACTTAGATAAAACACACATAACACTTAAGAAAACTAAGTTATGTACAAACTAGCCTAAAATAATTTCCCCTCTTAGACCAAAGATGAAATTATCACCATATCTTGTTCCATGAGATGAAGGAATGCATGAGAAAAGTTGAATTTTAGGCATTTTCCTTTATTTCCTCATTTTATTGATGTTTTCCAACCTCTTTGGTATGAGCTTTAATGTAATCAGGGTAGCTAAAAACATATCATCTATGAAGGTGAATTCCTCTTGCATTCCAACTATATAAAACTTCTCACGAGACTCCTCAGCTATAAATTATAATGTTTCTTTAATAAAGCATAGTTATTTGACTTCAATGGCACTTTTAATGAGACAAAATTGCTCACCAACTACAAGATCCTCAAGCTCATCAAGGATATTTGTATATTCCATCCAATATTGGTCATTTTCCTCCATGAAAACATATTTTTCTAATTTTTTTGCACTATACCTTCCACTTTTAAAAGATCTTCAATCTATTCAAAAATCTTAATCTACTGCAACCAATCATCCTTACTCTCTTTATCCTTAAGAAACATAACCTCTTTAAGCTTATCTTCTTGACCATGCTCTTGAATTACATAGTCATCATATAATATATCATGATGTTCCTTAACACTTTATTGTTTCATAGGAACTTTTCATTTCTATCCAACAACCTCATTTTTCTCTCCTTCAAGAACTAGATTTTCAAGACATTCATATTCATGGAACATTTATTGGGAAGTCTACCACATACCTTTATCAATCTCCTAATGAAAAGCTACAAGTTTGTTTATATATTCTCTTTATTGGATAAAGAAGGTTGTATTATGTTTGTTCTCACCAAGTGGAGTCCCTATGATGATTTATTCTTCATATTCACTTGAAACATCTTCTTGATCTAATACACATTAAACTTTTTCTTCCTTATTTGTCTCCCACAAGATGGGTTCTCATTCAAGAGGGAATGAGATGGAAGGGTGCTGAATTGGTTCATGGTTTAAATAAAGAATAGGAGGTGTGATGGAGGGATCATGAATGGGCATGGGGATGGAATGAGACACTTTGAATAACTATTGAAGAGAGAGAATGTTATATTGGGATATGGACATGTCACTTTCTTCAACAGTTACCTCTTGATTTTCATTATCTTATTGAAATGTTTCCATAGCTATAATTTTAACCTCCATCTTTCTAACCAAGACTTATTTTTCATGATGAAAATCCTCTTATATGTACTCCCAATATATACAAGCTATAGGTTTTTAAATATAATGAAATGTGGTTTGACCATACATAAAGTTTTAATTCTTATCAACACATACTTGGTTCCAAGTTGGAAATTTGAGGCTACTAGGATCCTTTAAATATTGAATGGGATCTTCATGAAGATGAAAAACATGAAAGGGATTCCATGTAACATAATAAGACACTTGAGGATGGGAGAGATACAATTTTTCTTCAAACAAATTTTCATATTATTCATACTTTTCTTGGGGCCTGTCAATAGCTTAAAGTTGCCTCTCAAATTCTTGATTTTCCCACCTTGCAGGCCTATCAACCCACCATTGGATGTAACATCTAATTTCATGAAACTATTCACTAATGACATAATTGTATTCATCCTCAACAAACTTCCACTTTTTCATCAAGAATTATCTAGACTTTATCATTCTCTTTATAAAATTCATAGGGATCACATCAAGCTCTTGATCTCATATCTTCATCAACCTTTCTGATTCTAGAAACTCAGGCATGAGTACCAACAAGGACTTGGATTGAGGTGGAGTTGAATGAGGAAGAGATGGGTATGGGTTTTTTTAGTTTCCTTTGAGGACATTATATAAGAGTTTGATGTGATGGATAAGGATGTTGGGGAGGAATACATTCAAGAATCTATCTCTTAAGAGCTTGGATCTCTTCTTTAAAGGCTTGTATCATAAGATATTAGGCTTGTTATTCAATGTACCTAAACCTATATTATATATAGCCTTATTCATAAGTTTATTCACAATACTCTTCAATAAATTCATGACCATATGGAGGAGGGATGGGTTCACCATAGGGTGGATAATAACTTTGATAGTAAGGCATATGATAAAAAAATATCAACATATATATCCATATCAGATTAATTAGTCAAATAAAACACAATAGATGATCAAAATTGTTTCAAAAAATTCTTGTGTTCATTACAACTATATGATGTATTTGGAGTCACAATTAGTGTTTTCTTACATACTTCCAAAAACTGATAGTATGAATAACACACAATAATTATTTTACTCTTTTGGACCTTGTCCCACTGGGTATGCCAAAAATGTTGTAGCCAAATATTTCACCATAATAGAGGGTTCTAAATCCTCTCTCATATTTGGATAACATGGAATTAACTATGGTCCTATGGGTTGCCTATAGTAGAGGTAAACCTCTAGTTTAAAGGGATAGTTCCCCTTTAATTTATATCTTAAGCTCACACGCTACACTAGATTAATCAATTGGGAGTACAAACGAAAGATGTAAATTTAATTTAAACCTATAATAATGATGTGATACACCAAAATATTAATCCAAAAACACAATTTCATAAGCACTAAGAATGAAGACTACCAAAACTAACCTTAACTCTATGGCCTTCTAGCATTAGTATTTCTCATAGAGGTAAATTACTATCCACATTAAGGTGGGTGAAAAGAAGGTATAATATTAAAACTAATAATCCCTCTCACACTTAAAAATACACCCAAAAAGTATATAAACTTTATGAGACATATTAGAAGAGATATCCATCACACAAAACATGCAAGGGAAACATAAAAGCAAGGAGAATATATTCATCACTTGACATCTAAGTAAACCACTTAATACAATTAAGAAAGAGATTTTAAAGATAAAATAAAATTTATATGTCTTATTTATAATAAAAAAAATTTACAAAATAGTATGGCTTCACCATACTAGGTGTGTAGTGGATATAATTGCCAAAATGGCTTGCATTTATAGAGCAAAGGAGAAGAGAGAAAAAGAAGTGGAAGGGTCACCAATCCAAGTGTAAATATACATTAAAAAAATTAAAAATAATTGGAATAAATTAGATAACATGTCAATAATTGGTCTTGGACATGTGTCCATTAAATTTTTATCATTCTCCTTTGAGTTGGTATAGGGGATCCTCATCTTCCTCTTTGAAACTACCCTTCTCAATATAGATTCCACTTGAAATTCAATAATAATTGTATCATTAATTGAAAAATATATATAACCTAAGTATGTCAAAACATTATTTATGCAATTCATCAAATCCCTTTAGCTAATAGCCCCCTCCTTGACACTTGTTATTCAATTCTTGTGATTGCTCACTAGCCCTTCTAGACTTGTCTTCACACTTTTCAACAAGGTGGCTTGAATTCGCTTATTATAATACATTGAATATGAGTTAAAAACAAGTCCAATATATATTTTTTCCTTTGTTTAGTCATATATACCTCAAGAAAATCAATACAACACTTCTCACTTCTCAACCTTGATAATCATACTATTTTCTCACTATCTATCCAAGACTACGTATAGTGATAGGTCTAGAAGAGATATTTTCATGAAAAAATATGATTAGAGATAAATATTATGGGTTTTAAAAAATCACCACATACATCTTATGATTATTATAACTCAATAATTCTCATCTGTACCTATAGAACCAATCAAAACTTGCAGCAAACCCTATATTAGGTTTATTTCTAAAGAAGACAATATGGATCAATTGAGTGTCAAGGAGGATAGGAAATTTATAAATAATTTAAAACACTTTCTTAACAAACTAACCCCTTATGAAATCAAATTCATTCATGTCTTCACCATTGGGTATGAATAAGGGTTTTAGGAGGGTTTCTGGTGGTTTGGACTATTACTGATGGTTCATAAAAACTAAAAATTTAAATCCTAAGAAAATTACATTAATTTTTATATAGAGACCCCCTAAACTATCCCCAACTCATTTATTCGCCATGAAATCCCTCCATACAAGTGTGAGCTAAATAAGTTGGCCTATCAAGCTCCTTCTTGTAGTTTGAGTAGGCTTAACATGGTTTTAGGTCATACTAACCATTCTTGAGTTACTCCCTACATACCAGTGATCCAAAATCATCTTATATTGTCCCATTAATGTCCTCAAATTATTTTTAAGTTTCATATAGTCATTTTAATTAATTTTGAGGTCATGAGGGTTTAGGCCTAATAGGATTAGCTTATGTTAAACTATATATTTGACCCTCTATATGTTTCTAATGACTATAGGTTCTTTTAATGATTATTTTACATGTAAATAAACTCTATAAAACATCTTAACATATTTATAAAACTCAATCATTCATCCTTTCAACTCACATGTACCTTTCATGTGGTAACCTATAAACTATGTTATTCATGGAGTGCCTTCTATCTAAGATAAAATAAAGGGTATCTATCAAATTCCTATAACTTTAAGGTTAATATGAAGATATATTATATTTCATGGTTACTATAGACACAAACAATCAAATATTTATCATGATTTTAAAGTTATTATCCTTTCATCTTTTCAAAACTAACTATTAGGAAACATGACTGCAAATAGAGTTTTAGTTAGCTGTAAGTAACATTTGAAAACCTAGATAAGTATTTGTTCTTGTCTCCCATAAGAATAAAATTGAGTGTAATATATCACTATGAGATGATATTAGACAAGGATATCTATCCCATCCATTTTCCAAGTTTCTAAACTTGCATCTTACATGTGTTAGAGCTAATCTATAGACTATTTTGATGATATCACCTATAAGTGGCAACTAAAGATGTCAATGGGACGATGTAGGTGCATATCAATGTTTGATAATTATATTAAATTTATTTGAGTCCCTGTAATGTCATTGGTATCATATTATTCCATACCTCTCTTCATCAACTAACTATCATCTTTACTTTGTTAGGAAATTTGACTATGTGTATGATTGTGTCACCTATAGGTGATCATTATGGAAGAAATGAAGGTTCTTGTAGGTGTCATTCATGAATAACTATTTTATTTCATCATTCTATTTATTTATTATGTTGATAGGGAAATCTCATAATTTAATGAACTCATCTTGTGCCTATAAACTAGGTTTTCATCTCTCACTACTGATGTGTTATGTGCCACTACAAGCTACAAGTATTTGAAATCAAAAACACTATATATCACTAGATATCTATAGTGAACACTTACCTAACTTGGGAATCACTCGATACTCATTTTCTATTGATCTGACTACTTATCCTCATTCTTAAAAAAATACTTCTAGCCTTAGGCTACTAGATAGGAGTTATAGGGCTTAAACAAACATCATCAACTCTTACCCATTGGTGACACTTTGTAAGAGCAATACCTTACTTAGAAATGTTAAGGTAAGGCTTCCCTTAAGCAACTTTTATTGATATAGTTGACTATAAGGTTTGACTTGACTATAATATTAACACTATAAGTCTTGAATTACTTTATAAACATCATTCAAATATTGAAGTTGAACACTACATGTGTCTCTAATCTTAGATGATCTTCCATGATCCATATATGCCTGTATATGATTTCAAATGACTATGTATACTAGGTATCTATTTAGTCTTTATTCATATTTTAAGAAACCTCTCTCAATCAACCATTGATCACTTTAACACAAACTTTCCATGGATAAACTAGATTATATGCTTTGAGATGTTGAATATACGTACATTATCTAACTTGAAACCATTGACTAAGAACAAAACCTAGAAATGATGAAACCATGTCCTACATACCATAATGTTTGCACTTAAAACATAAGGATAATGATCATGCCTATTAAATAATGTTTTATATGTGTAAATTAGATTAAAATCAACAAGGATAAGATGAATCTACTTTTAAATAATGCATGCATCACTTGGAAACACTAGATCATGTAAACAAATGAGAAAACCTGTAGGTGTTAGGAAAGTGAATATAGTTTTCACTCACTATCCATCTTTGAGTTTGTTCATGAATCACAATCCAATAATATATAATATATGTCCACGTATTTTAAGGCCATAAAGAGTGATAACATCCACCAAAATCATTTAGAACAGTTCTTGTCCTTTTATCCATAGTAGTATAAAATTGATTGGTCTTATTTAAATTTCACAAGAGAGTGATGGGATAGGTAAATAGGTTTTGGTCATTTTTGGAGCTTTCAAGGATACTTGAGAATGGATATGATCTTTTGAGATATGAAGGGTCATTCTAAATTAGCTACATGTGCAAAGACTATTGCATAGTCCATATAATAACTAAAAATCTCACTTTTTCAACTGAGCTTCTTGTTTTATATGTGGATCCTATAATTTTTACTATTATAATAGTTCCTTAACACCTACCTAAGACATGGGATGTTAAATTTAACTTTGACACACTTGTATTAATAAGGAAACCATACAATTCATTAAACTAGACCAAATTTGGCACAAAATGACACTTAGGACAAATGAACAATTGACCAAAGTAATATATGTTATGTGACCTTATTTAATGCCATGGTGAACCACTTTAGGACCTAGGAGACCTCATGAAAACTTTTAAATCATAAGAGGGTTAACTTATTTGACCAAGGGATTAAATTATTCAATAATTCCCTCCACCTTGATAATTATGTAACCTGGGTATAACTAATATCTACCAATCCTTCCAAGAGTCCTTTTGATATGTTTAGACAATCTAGGCATATTATCTCCATAAATGGTATGGTATACCATTAGATAAAAGATCTTTGTTAACCTGGTCATGTTCTTTCTAAATTTTTGGATGTGGAAGATATTAAATTCATCACAAACTCTATTCTTAGGATATTTAGGTGAGGGTTCCCTAGGTTATTCTAAATTTGAACCAACTATCCCATTTATGGCATCCACTAGATAAGACATCATATAAAAGTTTCCATTTGGTCAATTGTTTGAGCTACTAACTTAGTGGACCAAGTTAGCACTAATGATTTCTCCTATGGAAATAACCTTAGTGGAGGTGAGGATGGTTTCTAACATAAGAATCCATACCTTATTGACATAATTTATGTTTGATAAAAATATATTTTTTTCAACATTTCCATGATAATACTAATTCTTGGTCTCAAAGTAGAAATTAGGATGGCAGGGATGAGTCCCTTAAACTTTAAGGTGGTTGGGTCATGTTCCCATTCTTTCAAATTACTAGTTAAATTATTTTATGACATCCCTTGGTCAATTAGGGCTTGGATATAGGTTAATTTATGGGGAGGGAACCAATAATATTGCGTAAAGGCATGCCCACTAACATAGGCTAATATGTCTTGTGATGATAGAAGTGTATAATTTTTTCCATAAAATTGGTCCTTTGAAAATAAATCATAGAGTAGGTTAATGCAAGGCATTACCTCTAGTTTTTCCACTGTGTTATATAGGTCCACTAATTTGATTGCCACTAGATATTTCCTATACCTTTGTGTAAATTTTGATAGTTTATCCTTAGGGCCATAAGGATATGTTACCTCAAATTCATCCCAAGTAACCAAGTAGTGCTTGAAGTTATGCTTGAGTGTCACTTCATCAAAATTTGTATTTGTATATTGATCAGAACCTAAAATAGAATACATAAAAGGGGTAGGTGGAAACTTTCAAACAAAATCCATGATTATAAACTCAAGCTTTAGCTATATGGGATTGTGTGGATACTTGGTTGAAAATGGATTTTGAATTTACATTTACAATCATAAATTTGATGGCAATGTGGTTGTTCTTAACTCAATTTATTACATGTATTGCCTCCTATATATTCTTGATTTATTGAATTAAATGCATTTGGCTGGTCAATTTATGCATATTAATTAATCCAATAGCCTTGGATCATTTTTACTTTTGTTTATTTTCATATCTTGAATTTTCTTTGTGATGAATCATCCTTTATTCAACACTTATCAACTTCATGCTCCTTTTAAAATCACTACCTTGATGATGTAAGATCCTTATGTAGTTTTGGGGAAACATGGTGTAATTTTACCTTATTTTTCCTCATGGTTCTTTCCATACCTTATTATTATTATTATTATTATTATTACTATTATTATTATTATTATTATTATTATTATTATTATTATTATTATTATTATTATTATTATTATTATTATTATTATTATTATTATTATCTCAAGCCTATGGGATTGTGAAACTTAGTGAAATCTCACAATCTCTCTTTCCTTGAGATTATCATACTTCATTTACTATTTGCACAGGCTCTTGGTGAGTAGAATGATGACATGTGTTATCA
This sequence comes from Torreya grandis, assembly GCA_037957365.1. NCBI lineage: Eukaryota > Viridiplantae > Streptophyta > Pinopsida > Cupressales > Taxaceae > Torreya > Torreya grandis. Next base: position 261,906 of record JARHVA010006672.1, on the reverse strand, counting down.
TCCTGATTCTTTGCTTTCCCATAATTTTCATACTTCCCATTTTTATTGTGTAGACTCTAGGTGGGTGGGATGATGACATGTGTCATCATCCAAATACCTTGATTACTTGGAATAATCAGAAACTCTTAGAATGATTTGATGATAGTGGGCCCATGGTATTATTACACATGGATAAATATCACCTCTCCACTTTCATAAAATTTACATGAAACTTTGATCTTGTTAGTCATAGAGTGAGTGGGATTATGATACCTCAAAACATTCTAGCACTCCTCTTATCTATAAGTTATTTTAAAAAATTTGAAGTGTTCAAATGGATACAAATTAGAAAGATGTTTTCAGGTGGTACTAATTTATTTGAAGGTTAAATTGTAATAATTTTCCAATTCCAAAAGGACTTACAAATGTAGAAGGTAATGAAGGCCTAAGAGATCTGATTTAACATAGAACAACTGATGGATTTTTTTTTGAGGAACTTATGTGATGAATTAAAATGTCAAATAAAAGTGTCGAACATGAGAATTTTGGGTACAACCTTACACAACTTACACACTTATGAATATTTTGAAATCCATCAATAGGTTAGCATAAGCATAATAAATAATGAAAATTTTAGATAGCTAGGGTAATGGAAAATCTTGATAACATTAAATAAAATATATTCTTAACTAGAAATATAAACATAAGAACCTTAGAGAATATTATCTTTTTCAGTACATAATAAATAACAATAAATGATTTCTTACTCATAGCTAGTTCCTTTCATGTTCAAATGGGACTCCCATTCAAAAAAACATTTGAGAGTGGGGTATGTTGAGTACAACAATTCCATCTTCACATACCAAGCTCTAGGAGATTATTTGAGGCCATAGATAGAGTTTCGAAGTTTTAAAAATAAGGGGGAATCTTTCATAAATTCTTATGGTTGTTAAATGTATATTTATTCTTTGATTTCATTTTGAATAAAGGCACTCTTCACATACCTCTAATGAACATCCAAAAAATTTGTTGTAAAAGTGGTGGGAGTGAGTGAAATGCAACATGCTTCTTCAGCCCACCCTTAACACCCTTAATATATTCAATGAATATTCAAGGCTGATTCTAAGGTTGCATTTCATTAAATTTATTCTTTTAAATTCACCCCATAAAAATATATCCAAACACTTAAAAGTGATTCATTATGGGCTTTTGACTAATCTATTATTCATAAGTAGTGACTCCCTTCAATGTTTTATGAGAAACATAGTTCTGGATATAACAAGCATAGTTGATGGTCTTCGCCCAATACTAATGTGAAATAAACTTAGAATGTAGCATATAATTGGTCATTTCCTTCAAGGACATGTTTTGTCACTTTTTAAAAACATTATACTGAGGACTATTTAGAACTATATATTGTATTTCAATCCCATATGATGTGCAAAATTGATCAAAATAGTTTATGACATACTCACCACCATTGTCAATGCATAAAATATTGATGTATTTACCTAAATATTTTTATAAATGTGCCTTGAAGTCTTTAAAATTATCAAAGACCTCTAATTTTTACTTAAATAAATACACCAAATTATACCTTGAAAAGTCATTGATGAAAGTAAACATGAATTTAGTCTAATTGAATGAAGGTTTTAGAAATGGACCAATAATGTCACTATGGATAAGATCCAATACATGTTCAAATCTCCATGATTTATCTTTATCATACTTCTTCTCATGATTCTTACAAAGTATGAAACATTGGAAAACTCTATCAAAAAACTAGAATCATGGCAACCCTAACATCATGTCTTAATGACTGAGTTTGTCCATGTAGTGATATTTGAGATGGATAAATTTTTCATGCCATAATTTACTCACCCCATCTAAATGAGTGAATAGTGTAATAGAGGGTTGATCAAGGAAAAAATGTGATAAAGTATAAAATCATGACTAGTGATGTTCCTTACTAATTTAAATAATAGATTTGTTATCTACTTCCTTAGTAGTTAGTGAATTAGGTGTGAGCTCAACTCTCTTACTTAAACCAATGTGAGTGATATGTTAAACAAATAAGAGATTGGTGATAATGAAGGAACACATAGAGCATTATGAAATGTCCCATAATTTACAATAATATATTCTCTTTAATAACTTATGTATAAGTATCATCAGCTAATAGAATGGAAGGTGTATAATAAGGCTCCAAGAATGAGAACATGTCATTTGATTAAGTCATGTGGTGTGATACAATGTAATCAATTACTTAGGTGGAAAGGTGGAATGGAATTAAAACAAGTTATTTTCCCTTTTTTATTCCCTTTTTTCTTATATTTGGCCATAGAAGACTCTCATTTTGATGAAATTTGATTGGTAGAGTTAGAGATATTGTTATTATGCTTCTTGAGGATCTTAGTCAAATGGTTAATCTACTTCATCTATTTATATTCATCACACCCATATTTATTGTAATAGGCACATGTGAGCCACTCTTTCTTAGGATTCCAATTTGAAGAGGAGGAATATTTTAATGATTTAGAATTAAAATTATATTTTTGATCCTTTATTTGCTTTGGGTCCTCTTGTTTTGTTTTTTCCCTTTCTTCTAGAATACTTGTATTTTTCATGACTCACAATTAAGGCACGTGATTTAGATGACTTTAGTGTACCAATTTTAATAAGCTTTCCTTGATTTTAAGTTAAGTTAGAAGAAAATTCATCCAAGGATGGCATGACCATAGCTCTAAGGTCACACTTGGTGGCATGGAAGATATAAATGAATACAAAATATTAGATCTGAATTTGTCAAGGATGGAAAGATCAATTGATTATCTTTTTTATCAATGATACATAATTTCAAATACAACATGACTAATTTGAAAATTTTTAAGTCATATAGTGTAAAAGTTTATTAGGCTCAAACTAATGGGATTTCTATCTAGCTCATGAAATCTCATTATGTTCTACTTCCCAAAGAGTTTTTCCAATGTGGTCCAAACTTCATTAGAAGTAGCTATAGATTCAATATCAAAGAGCAAGTTAGGAGACATAGACATGCATAGTAGACCATAGGATTTGTCACTTATATTAAGCCACTTTTCCTTATTTACATCAAGTATCAATTATTTTTTATACCCATCATGATTTGGTGTAAGCCTTCTCTCTTCAAGAGGATTTTCATTTTGACTTTCACTTATGATAGTTGAATGGTGTAACAAGGGAAACTTGACTCTGATCCATGGTGAAAAATGTAGTATGTGTTGAACTAATTATGTTAAAAGACATTATATACAACCCCCTAAATATATAAAGGTTTAATTTTATAAGCTATAAGAATATAACCAATGCATAGATATAAAAAACTCACACTTTTAAAAAATGGTTAATAAAAAAGAGTTGTCACCTAAAAGTTATGCAAGTTTGAATGTTTATTTCTTGAAAAAAATAATGATATCCACTTTGCCAAAAATTGGGTGTGCAAAGGTTTGGAAAAAAATTTGTAGGAAAATTTAAGCCCCCTTATGTTGGTTATGACCAAAGGATTAAATTTACGTTTGACTAGGGGGATAAGGGGTATGATGTGGGTGTCCCCTTGATTTATTTGATTAATGTGTGAGTAATTCCACCCCAAAAATGGCTCCACTTTTAAAATTAATAGTGACACTTTCCACTCAATAAAATTTGACATCTTTTTAGCCATCAATAGGTGCAAATTGGTTAATGGAAATGGAAGTGTCCACAGGTAAGGGTCACATTATACCTAGTATATGTGAAATGACATCAAAGTTTATTAAGGTCATTTTCATTAACATCAAAGTTTGTATAGATTACAAGTAACATTTTATGGTTCTATGAGGGTTGAAAGTAGGACTGTCAAGTTCTAGTAGTGTTATTAACAAGGTAGTCAGAGTTTAACAATGTATACATAAGGATATCATTTTATGCCTAGGATAATTACATAGATGTTAGGTTCTATAACTATTTCAAAAATGATTTTTGAAGTCCTTTGAGTGTGCACACAACCACCCTAATATCCACACAAAGTTTTTTTTCTAACAAAAATCCACTAACTAAAAAAATTATTTGTGAGGGTTAGAAAATCCACTTATTTGAATAAACCTCCAAAAATTTAGATTCTATATGGCTCCTCCAAAAACTATAAAATACCCACTTGGTTTCTTAAAAAACCTAAAAAAACCTATAAATAGTTTTTCCTTAATGTCAATAGATGTATAAAAAAATTTAGAATTGAAAAAATAGCCTTGAAACTCTCAAAAAATAGCCAAAAACTAGGTTCTATGAAAATAGGCTATATTTATAGCCATTCCTAGGTTATTCCCACCTTCCAAATTCATTGGTGCTTTTCATTTTTCACTTAGAGATATTTAATATGTAGATTTTGACATATTTTTTAGAAAATCCACCAAACCCTAGAAAACTAAAATCAATGAAAAATATCAAACAAGATAAAATGATATATCTCATAATGGAATCAATGGAATTCAACTACCATTTTGGCTCTAATACCATGTTAGAGTGGGATAAAATTGAGGCTTTTTATATATTAAACTAAATGCACAAAGCATAACCTGTATGGAGTAGTGAAATATGAAGAACAACTCAAAAGGGAAGAATCTTGTCTTCATATTAAAAATTTTCATCAACATTCATTCATTAGCCAAAAAGTACATAGGAAGTGTTGACGCTGGAAAGTGCACCCAGTTGGTAGGAAAACAGATTCCTGCCCTCTCCCCGCAACATGGAAACCCCTCTCTCACCTATGGGACGGTGAAGCAGGAGAGGGGAGTCTCTAGGTATGGGCTAGTTCCCTTGATGTATCTTGTTTGTTCCAAGCAGTGCAAAAATATAGATATATAGCTATATACTTGGGGGGGATGAAAAGGGAGAGAGAAAAGCATGAAAACAAATAGCCTACTCTAAAAGAGGTGATACACCAAAAATGAAAGTGACCCTCCCACATCCACACTCAGGACCAAACAAAACATATATACGCTCAAATCTAGCAGAAAAGAGCAGGTCTCTGGGATGACAGGGAGGTTCTTATGGAAAGCACAAGAAAAGGGACTCACCAAGGTGCTGAAAAACACACACTGTAAGTGACCTCACTTGTTCTATACCTCCAACATAGAACTCTACTCTTGGCAGCAGCAGACAGTGGCACTTTGTAGATCATAGGTTTGCTGGTGTTGAACCTATGAGAGCATTAAGAGACAATGACTGGACACAGATTAACATTCAATGCATACACAGAAAGATCCATCCAAATAGAGGTAAAAACTATCTTTCATTGATTCAGGTGGAAAATTTGTAGAGCAGTGCTCTTTAAAAAAGTGGGGAAGACTAATAAAATGACTAAGTCCCTGTATTTATAGGGAAAGAGCCAAGAGGAGTCTCATTGGAAAGCGTGAAAACACTGTAGCTGATGTCACAATTCTGCCAAGACCATGCTTGTTGCCTCATTTTGTGTGCTGGTCTTCTCCTCCGGCGGCTGGGTAGGTTTTTTCTTATGCACTGCAAGTTAATTTTGCCACCATCTATTGTGGGTGGCGAATTTGCTGCCCACTGCATGTACTGCATGTAGGATTTCTACCGACGTCGGCCGATAACCTGCTGATGGCGGTAGTTCTGCCGACGTCAGTCGATGTAGGATGCCGATGGTGGCAGTTTTGCCGACGTCGGCCGATGTAGGAGGCCTTTTTCTTTTTTCATTTGTGTTGTGGATGGTGAATTTGCCACCTTCTACATGTGTGTAGGTCGTCTCATTTTACCTGCCCATGTAGTTGGCGGTGATTCTGCTGCCCTCTGCATTTTGTCTGCCCTCTTTTTTGCCTAAGTGTTAAACACTCCATTTTTTCCCTCTCTTCTCCTGTGGACGTTTGAAGACTCTGCCTTTTGCTACCGTGAATGCCAATGAACTAGGCCAATGAATCAATGCTCTGAAGCGGAGCTGTCAAAACCTGACGGTGGACCTCACAACCTGAAATGACTAGCCACGCAAAGCAGGTGTAGGAGGTGACCGAGATTTTGCCTGAGGGACAAAATTGGGTCAACAAATTGGTGACTCACGAGGGAAGCGTGCCTGCTATGCTTAGAACCCAGTTGCCTTGCATATCCATTGGGTGCAGAGTCAGATGGTGACTTTGAAGAGATTTCTCCACAGCTTTCAAGATCTTAGAATCAAATATACATAATTACCCCCAAACAAAGGGAAACACACAAAGCTAAAAAACACTACCTATGCAACTGCACTTAGGGTAAATAGGGAAAACAACTGAAAGCAAACTATTATATACAGCTAACTAGGAGTGTTCGCATCCCTCTTGGATCGAAAGGAAAATTTCTTAAGTCCCCTTCCTGGCGAAGAGACTTATTATGACAGGCAAGTAGCTGAAAGAAAATGAGATTTGGTGACTTGCTCTTCCCACCTGTCACCTGAGTTGGCTGGAAAATGAGGGGATTGAAATCAAACATGCATCCAATATATACGTATTTTGATTGTTCCAAGAGGCCTGTTGGATGCTGGTCCTTCAAATTGGTGCCCTTCACCAAGAAATTAATTGTTGCTAGTTTATCACCGTAAGCCTTCTGATCTACACAATTCTTCTGTAATGTATCATGGTCTGACTCATCTCCTTCTGCTTCACTAAAAACTATGTCAGACTCATCCTCTACTTCCTCTTGGCCTTCTTGAAGAAGGGCGAATGTGGTGATGTCTAAAAGGGGTTCACAAAATGATTGTTCATCCCATAGAACATCACTTCTCTGTTTAATGTTTATTTCTTCAAGGCATCCCTCCAAGAAGATAGACTTCTCCTTTTCCTCTTTGTTGATCAGGTTCTCTAGATTTTCAAGAACATTCCCCTGATCTTCCTCTTTTTCAGGTTCTCCAATGTAGTCATCCTCATCAAAACAGCAAGGAAGTTCATCAAACAGAGGGGAAGAGAGCTTACCATGCATTTTTTTCTCTTTGAATTGCTGAAGCATCTACATATACGCAAGGCTGGCATCTTCTCCACTATTGATAAGGTCTTCACAAGGAGCATCAATGATGATTTCTTCTTCGTTGTCGCTCATGACAGCCTCCTGAAGGACTACAAATTGGATCTTTTGCCCCCCTCCTACCTCTTGCAAAATAGGGTCTTCCTCGAGAAGGGATGAAGTGGAGAAAACATGTGGGAGAGGGGGCAGCCCTTGAGCTAGAATCGAATGATTCTCCTCCCTCCACTTGGTCAACACTTCATCAATATTAGGGGCGGCCTAATAACTCTCTTGGAAATGTGTAAGTGGGGTGTGTTCAGGCATGGAATGTGCTATTTGGTCTGAACCGTCCACCACACATTGGATGAGGGAATACTCTTTAGACTCCAACTCTACAATTCTCCTACTCAGATTTTCTTGAAAAATAGTTTCTTGGAGGCTGCCAGCATCATCATAGGCAGGCACAGCTTCAAGGTTTTGAGAAAAACCTTGCTTTTCTTCTTCCTCTTTGCTGCCCCATGATTCCACTATCTTCCCCCAATTCAGGACCTCTGAATTTGAATCTTGCTCCTATGAACAGGCAACAACTTTGTTTTCCACAAGGACCTGAGGCTCTTCCGCAAGGTCTGAAAAAATTAACTCCCTTTCAAGGAGTAGCTTCATCCTAGCCTCTAAGTCTTCAATTTGTCTGGCTAGGTTTTCCTGGAAGAGTCTTTCTTGGAGGTGACTAGCATGATCCTCTTCAAAGCTCTGAGTTGGGTCCTGGCCTTCCTTCCTCCAACTTGGAATTTGCACATCATGATGGAAAACTTGGGGAGGCTGAGGAATGTGAGGAAAACACTGTTGGTGTGTTGGGAGAGCTTTTAGAAGAGGGACATGCTGGCTGGTGGTATTTTTCTCAATGGAAGATTCCTGATCTAAGGAGTTGAAAAGACTGATCTCCATGGGAGGTTGTTCTGATGCCCTCTGGTGTTGGAAGGCCAGGCATACGAGATTGGGAGTAGTAGTATTTGATGAGCTGGAGTGAGCAAGTGCAATTTGGTAAAATGGATTTGGTGCAAAAGAGGGGGGTTGTTTAAAAGTAGGAGGCAGCACGCAAGGCTGACTGCGTTGAATAGATGAATTTCTCCATTTTATTACCTCCTCCCTCATGGACTGTAAGGCTTGTGCTTGTCTAAACAAGCACTCCTCTTTATACACCAACTCTTGTTGATACTTGCACTGCTCCTCCAACCTGTCGATTTCCATTGTCTGCCTCTCAAAATCCAACGCCATCTCCCTTATAGTTGCAGGGCAACTAGGAGATCTACTTGAGGGGATTCCATAAATATTTTGAGTCTGATCGATATTATATGAAGGAGAACAAAATCCATGATTTTGTGCAAAAGAAGTATACATACAAGAAGTGGATGATTTTTGATGGCACCAGGCTGCTTAACCAGTAGATATAACTCGGAGTCACCAGATGCTGAAGAAACTTGATTTGTTGTAACAGGACCAACATCAGTCCTGAAACCTTACTGCGTTAGAAAACTTGTTAAAATTATGAGTCCCACCGAGCGTGCCAAAACTATTGATGCTGGAAAGTGCACCCAGCGGCAGGAAAGAAGATTCCTGCCCTCTCCCTGCAACATGGAAACCCCTCTCTCGCTTGTAGGACGACGAAGTAGGAGAGGGGAGTCTCTTGGTATGGGCTAGTTCCCTCTGATGTATCTTGTTTGTTCCAAGCAGTGTAAAAATATAGATATATAGCTATATACTTGGGGGGGATGAAAAGGGAGAGAGAAAATCATGAAAACAAATAGCCTACTCTAAAAGAGGTGATACACCAAAAATGAAAGTGACCCTCCCACATCCACACTCAGGACCAAATAAAACATATATATGCTCAGATCTGGCAGAAAAGACCAGGTCTCTGGGATGACATGGAGGTTCTTATGGAAAGCACAAGAAAAGGGACTCACCAAGGTGATGAGAAACACACACTGTAAGTGACCTCACCTTTTCTATACCTCCAACATAGAACTCCACTCCTAGCAGCAGCAGACAGTGGCACTTTGTAGATCACAGGTTTGCTGGTGTTGAACCTGTGAGAGCATTAAGAGACAATGACTAGACACAGATTAACATTCAATGCATACACAGAAAGATGCATCCAGATAGAGGTAAAAATTGTCTTTCATTGATTCAGGTGGAAAATTTGTAGAGCAGTGCTCTTTACAAAAGTGGGGAAGACCCCAATAAAATGACTAAGTCTGCGTATATATAGGGAAAGAGCCAAGAGGAGTCAAGGGGAAGCTTGAGTCTCCATTGGAAAGAGTGAAGACATTGTTGATGACATCACAAGTCTACCAAAACCATGCTTATTGCCTTGTTTTGCGTGCTGGTCTTCTCTTCTGGCGGCTGGGTGGGTTTTTTCTTGTGCACTGTAAGTGATTTTTGCCACCATCTATTATGGGTAGTGAATTTGCCACCCGCTGCATGTGTTGCATGTAGGATTTCTGCCGACATCAGTCGATAAGCTACCGATGGTGGCAGTTTTGCCGATGTCGGCCGATGTAAGATGCTGACGGCGGCAGTTTTGCCGACGTCGGCCGACGTTAGTGGCCTTTTTCTTTTTTCTTTGTGTTGTGGGTGGCAAATTTGCCACCCTCTGCATGTGTGTAGGTGGTCTCATTTTACCCGCCCATGTAGTGGGAGGTGATTTTTCCACCCTCTGCATTTTGTCTGCCCTCTTTTTTGCCTAAGTGTCAAACGCTCCATTCTTCCCTCTCTTCCCCTATAGACATTTGAAGATTCTGCTTTTTGCCACCATGAACATCAACAAATGAGGCCGATGAACCAATGCTCTGAAATGGAGCTGTTGAACCCTGAAGATGGACCTTACAACCCGAAATGATTGGCCATGTAAAGTAGGTGTAAGAGGTGATCGAGATTTTGCCTGAGGGGCAAAATTGGGTCAACAAATTGGGGACTCACAGGGTAAGCGTGCCTGCTATGCTTAGAACCTAGTTGCCTCTAAATATCCATTGGGTGCGGAGTTGGATGGTAACTTTGAAGAGAGCTCACAATAGCTTTGATAATCCCAGAATCAAAATACATAGAATTTACCTCCAAACAAAGGGAAACACACAAAGCTAAAAATAACTAACTGTGCAAACTGCACTTAGGGAAAGCAAGAGAAAAACAACTGAAAGCAAACTATTATATACAGCTAACCAGGAATGCTCGCATCCCTCCTAGATCGAAAGGAAAATTTCTTAAGTCCCCTTCCTTGTGAAGAGACTTATCGTGATAGGCAAGTAGCTGAAAGAAAAAGAGAGATGGTGACTTGCTCTTCTTGCCTATCACCTGAGTTGGCTGAGAACTGAGTGGATCAAAATCAAACATGCCTCGAATATATATGTATTTTGATTGTCCTTGGAGGCTTGTTAAATGTTGCTCCCTCAAATCGGTGCTCTCCACCAAGAAATCAATGGCTAGCGGCTCATCACCGTAAGCCTTCTGATCTGCACAATTCTTCTATAATGTATCATGGTCCGACTCATCTCCTTCTGCTTCATTGAAAACTCTGTCAGACTCATCCTCTGCTTCCTCTTGGCCTTCTTGAAGAAGGGCGAATGTGGTGATGTCTAAAAGGGGTTCACAAAATTATTGTTCATCCCATAGAACATCACTTCTCTGTTTAATGTTTATTTCTTCAAGGCATCCCTCCAAGAAGATAGACTTCTCCTTTTCCTCTTTGCTGATCAGGTTCTCTAGATTTTCAAGAACATTCCCCTGATCTTCCTCTTTTTCAGGTTCTCCAATGTAGTCATCCTCATCAAAACAGCAAGGAAGTTCATCAAATAGAGGGGAAGAGAGCTTACCATGCAGTTTTTTCTCTTTGAATTGCTAAAACTTCTACATATACACAAGGCCGACATCTTATCCACTACTGATAAGGTCTTCACAAGGAGCATCGATGATGATTTATTCTTCATTGCCACTCATAACAGCCTCCTGAAGGACTGTAGATTGGATCTTTTGCCCCCCTCCTACCTCTTGCAAAATATGGTCTTCCTCGAGAAGGGACGAAGTGGAGAAAACATGTGGGAGAGGGGGCAGCCCTTGAGCTAGAATTGAATGATTCTCCTCCCTCCACTTGGTCAACACTTCATCAATATCAGGGGCGGCCTGATAACTCTCTTGGAAATGTGTAACTGGGGTGTGTTCAGGCATGGAATGTGCTGTTTGGTCTGAACCATCCACCACACATTGGCTGAGGGAATACTCTTTAGACTCTAACTCTGCAATTCTCCTACTCAGATTTTCTTGAAAAATCTTTTCTTGGAGGCTACCAGCATCATCATAGGTAGGCACAGCTTCAGCTTCTTCAAGGTTTTGAGAAAAACCTTGCTTTTCTTCTTCCTCTTTGCTGCCCCATGATTCCACTGTCTTCCCCCATTCAGGACCTCTGAATTTGAATCTTGCTCCTGTGAACAGGCAACAACTTTGTTTTCCACAAGGACCTGAGGCTCTTCCATAAGGTCTGAAAAAATTAACTCCCTTTCAAGGAGTAGCTTCATCCTAGCCTCTAAGTCTTCAATTTGTCTGGCTAGGTTTTCCTGGAAGAGTCTTTCTTGGAGGTGACTAGCATAATCCTGTTCAAAGCTCTGAGTTGGGTCCTGGCCTTCCTTCCTCCAACTTGGAATTTGCACATCATGCTAGAAAACTTGGGGAGGCTGAGGAATGTGAGGAAAACACTTTCGGTGCATTGGGAGAGCTTTTAGAAGAGGGACGTGCTGGCTGGTGGTATTTTTCTCAATGGAAGATTCTTGATCTAAGGAGTTGAAAAGACTGATCTCCATGGGAGGTTGTTCTGATGCCCTCTGGTGTTGGAAGGCCAGGCGTACGAGATTGGGAGCAGCGGTATTTGATGAGCTGGAGTGAGCAAGTGCAATTTGGTAAAACGGATTTGGTGAAAAAGAGGGGGGTTTTTTAAAAGTAGGAGGGGGTACGCAAGGCTTACTGCATTGAATAGATGAATTTCTCCATTTTGTTACCTCCTCCCTCATGGACTGTAAGGCCTGTGCTTGTCTAAACAAGCACTCCTCTTTATACACCAACTCTTGATGATACTTGCACTGCTCTTCCAACCTATCGATTTCCATTGTCTGCCTCTCAAAATCCAACGCCATCTCCCTTATAGTTGTAGGGAAACTAGGAGAGCTACTTGAGGGGATTCCATAAATATTTTGAGTCTGATTGATATTATATGAAGGAGAACAAAAGCCATGATTTTGTGCAAAAGAAGTATACATACAAGAAGTGGATGATTTCTGATGGCACCAGGCTGCTTAACCAGTAGATATAACTCAGAGTCACCAGATGTTGAAGAAACTTGATTTTTTGTAACAGGACTAGTATCAGTCCTGAAACCTTATTGCGTTAGAAAACTTGTTAAAATTATGAGTCCCATCGGGCGTGCCAAAACTATTGACGCTGGAAAGTGCACCCAGTTGGTAGGAAAATAGATTCTTGCCCTCTCCCTGCAACATGGAAACCCCTCTCTCACCTGTGGGATGGCGAAGCAGGAGAGGGGAGTCTCTAGGTATGGGCTAGTTCCCTCTGATATATCTTGTTTGTTCCAAGTAGTGCAAAAATATAGATATATAGCTATATACTTGGGGGGGATGAAAAGGGAGAGAGAAAAGCATGAAAACAAACAGCCTACTCTAAAATAGGTGATACACCAAAAATGAAAGTGACACTCCCACATCCACACTCAAGACCAAACAAAACATATATATGCTCAGATCTGGCAGAAAAGACCAGCTCTCTGGGATGACAGGGAGGTTCTTATGGAAAGCACAAGAAAAGGGACTCACCAAGGTGCTGAGAAACACACACTGTAAGTGACCTCACCTGTTCTATACCTCCAACACAAAACTCTACTCTTGGCAGCAGCAGATAGTGGCACTTTGTAGATCACAAGTTTGCTGGTGTTGAACCTGTGAGAGCATTAAGAGACAATGACTAGACATAGATTAACATTCAATGCATACATAGAAAGATCCATCCAAATAGAGGTAAAAACTATCTTTCATTGATTCAAGTGGAAAATTTGCAGAGCAGTGCTCTTTACAAAAGTGGGGAAGACTCTGATAAAATTACTAAGTCCCTGTATTTATAGCGAAAGAGCCAAGAGGAGTCTCATTGGAAATCATGAAAACACTGTAGCCGATGTCACAATTCTACCAAGACCATGCTTGTTGCCTCAATTTGCATGTTGGTCTTCTCCTCTGGTGGCTGGGCAGGTTTTTTATTGTGCACTGCAAGTGAATTTTGCCGCCATCTATTGTGGGTGGTGAATTTGCCGCCCACTACATGTACTGCATGTAGGATTTCTACCGACTTTGGCTGATAACCTGCCAATGGCAGTAGTTCTATCGACGTCGGTTGATGTAGGATGCCGACGGCGGCAGTTTTGCTGATGTCGGCCGACGTAGGAGGCCTTTTTCTTTTTTCCTTTGTGTTGTGGGTGGTGAATTTGCTACATGGGTGGTAAAAACATTCAATTGTCTCGTTTTACCCACCCATGTAGTGGGCGACAATTCTACCACCCTCTTCATTTTGTCTGCCCTCTTTTTTGCCTAACTGTTAAATGCTCCATTTTTTTCCTCTCTTCTCCTGTGGACGTTTGAAGACTCTGCCTTTTGCTATTGTGAATGCCAGCGAACTAGGCCAATGAATCAATGCTTTGAAGCGGAGCTGTTGAAACCTGATGGTGGACCTCACAACCTTAAATGACTGGCTGTGCAAAGCAGGTGTAGGAGGTGACTGAGATTTTGCCTGAGGGGCAAAATTGGGTCAACAGGAAGTTACGTTATATATTGAGTAATTAGGTCACCCAAAAAGGTAATTATCTCAACTCACAATTATATAATGACATAAATTACATTTCCCTTAATGAATTATTACTAACATAAGAAATCTAATTCGATCATGTAGGTAAAAACACATAGTGTGAAAAATTCAACACTAACAATTAGTAGTTTGCTTTATTAGTGAAAATATCTAAATCAAATAAATAAAACTATATTAAGCCTATGAACTCATGAGCCAAAGTTAAGGATGAAATAAAAATAAATATGAAGATAAAAATTAATGTAAAGTATACCTTTCTTTGTGCATTTTTCATCTTTTTTAATGTAAGAAAAGTGTGGCTCAGATTGTAGTATCAAAGGGTCTTTTTAAATTCCAAATTTAAATATTGGATCATCTATATTTGAGAACTTAATGAATATTTAATAATAATTAGACTTGATGCACAAGGCATCTCTGAGAACTAGTGAGACTTCTCTATAAATCTTGAGCATGAAATATTAAGAGGGGTGCCCCTTTAGTTATAAGAAAAGTAATTGAATGTGAGCCCTTCATCTTGTCTCTCAGATAAAGGGTGCATAATTCTTCCAAATTCATCATATATATCACCAATATGAGACCTTCATCTTTTCTAAGATCAAGGGTGGAGGATGTTCCTCAAAATATCCCAAGGGGGATGAATATGAGCCCTCCATCTTTAATTCAATATAGAGGGTGGATAATTATCCTCACATATCTCAAGGGGAAGTAATGTGAGCCATCCATCTTGTATGAAATATGGAGGGTGGATAATGACATTCAAAATATCTTAAAAGGTCAAATATGAACCCTCCATATTTCTTCCAAGATGGAAAGTGGAGAATACTCCCTCACAATTTATTTTTGATATTGGATCTTGGGGTCATACAAGAATATATATGGAATCTTGATATTATTTTGGAAGGGAATATGTTCTATGAATGGGGTGTAAAAGGGAAGAATAATTAATTTAAATGAGATTATAATTAAAAATACATGGAATTATAATTATAAATAAGATTAATTAAACTAATAAAAAAGATTAATTTAAGGAACATAATGTGATATGAAGGCCCTCAATCTTGTCTCCAAGATGGAGGGTGGAGAATTATCCTTGGAAAGTTGTGCAAATGAGGGAGAAATAGAATTAAATGAAATTAGAAATTATAATTCCATGAAATTCATAATTAGAGGAAGGAAATTAAAATAATCAAAATTATTATTTTAATTAGTATGATATGAATATGAATTTATTTGTAATGATGGGAATTGAATAATTAATTAGAGAGATGAAAATGACTAGTGGTGATGAGAAATGTGACCAAAGTGGTAATTTAATGATCTAGTATGGTGAATTTCCCCATTTAGGGATTTTTCAAGGTGAATTCGAACTCGTACGATTGGGTAAAAGGAGGAATTTAGGATGAACAAATGAAATTAGACCATTTTGTGTATAATTTGTATAAATTCATTTTACTTATCCATTTTGACACATAAGGTGATTAAAATGGAGTGTCTATTAGTGTAAAATAAATATGTATATTGTAATAATTGAACAATATCCATAATGATTACGATATAGCTAATTGATATCATAAGTATGCATCTTATATCTCTATTTCCAAGGGGTGAATTTAATTTTTGAAAAATATTAATCTATGTTATCAATGGGAATGTCGTTATCCTCCTAGGTTTTACTAGTATCACCCATTCAAATTTAGTTAATTTTTCCATTGGAATCAATAGTTTGGGTGCCATAGTAGATGGTTTTAGAGTTTTGACATGTAAAATGACTCTTTCTATGGGTTCTACCATTTTGTAAAATTAGAAAGGGACATCATTTGTAGGACATGTATATATGAATCCCTCATAAGAAAATTTTAAGCATCTATGTAGTACAGATGATACCAATTATATGTCATGAGTTCACAACATATCATGTAAAAGGTAATAATTCACATCATTAGATATCACTTAAGAGTTCATAGATATATTTTGTGGTTCAATATCTATGTTTAATGTAATTTATACAAGATAATTTATTAGTTGATTATTAAATCCTTTAATGATCATAGAATTTTTTTTAAGGGCATGTCATCCAATTCCAAGTGTAGTAATAAAGGTCTCACTACAAATATTCAATCTTCAACCATTTTCTATAAGCACATGTTTAATAAATTTATTATGGATGACATTTTTAATTTTCAAGGGTAAATTTTGGTACAAAATATCCATATAAGGTAATTCATTTGACTAAAAGGAGTGAGGTTCTCACTATTAAACAATGTGTTAATAACAAAATTAAAGTGTTAAGGTTTGGTATCATGTGGTAAAGTACTATCACATAAAGCCTCATAAAGTATGTCCTTTTAAACTTCAAAATTTTAAATGAATTTTTAAGATAGATATTTTGGCATGATTAGTCTTAAGTTTATCTATGATATCATAATCCTTAGTGACATGTACTCTAAGTCATGGATCTTGAGGAAGGTTAGGAGGGGTGTTTTAGTTAACCCCATCTTGAGATTGAGATAAAATAGGATGGATAGTATCATTATGTGTCCTACCCCTCTAGGTTTCATAATAATGTTGTAAAATATAATCCATAAATACTTATATGATCTAAAAAATAAACTAGTGTAGAAACTATTTTATGGATTATATATCACCTCAATATTTTACACATGGAAAAATCAAATCTTGGTTGTTCCTCTAAGTTTTATACCTTTCCTAATTTTTAAAGTCTCACATATACTCTATATTATGCCCCTTGAACTATCTCTTAGTCTAACCAGTCTTATGTTGATGACCCAAAACTTCTATATTTATTATAATGCTTACAACTTTCTTATCTTCCACCTCCATAAGTTTTGAGTCTATACATACTTTCATACTCCATAGACACTAACATCGAGGATAGACACCTACATTTATGATATTTCCATACTCTAATTTAAGTTTATAATGCCCTAAAGTCATCCAATTTGCACATGAAACATATCTTAATGGTCATCCTAAGTAATTTAATCGAAGTTACTTCTCTAAATAGATTGATATACATAAAATATCAACCCTCTTTCATTATTAACCTAGAAATGACCTAAGGAAACTTACCAAAACATTAAATTAAGCACTTGATAAAGAAAATATTCCCTAGTTTCTCATATTTTCATATTAGTCATAGGGATACACATACATAGCTCTAAAGTACTAAAGGAACAACCTAATATCTTGAGTTTCCATTTCATAAACTAAGTCATTGTTGTACTTACTTTACACATAATACATGACTCACAAAAAAGCTGACACAAAGGGGAGAACTACATCAATATAAGTCCCTCTTCAAAGTACTAGATATGTAGGTAATACTAACTAACATAGGGGTCTTTAGGCTCAGATCGATACTATGTGCCTACTAAGCTAATTTTCCCTAGGGTCACTACAAAGATGAATAACTAGGGTTATCAAAATTCATGAGGAGTAACAATCCATTACCTAGATCTGAATACACTAGATTAAGGTGAAGTTAAACCCAAAAGCATTTAGGTGGTTACTTCCTTTACAATAGGTATTCTATATAGGACACTTACATTAAATTTAGAAAGTAGCATCAAGACAACTATCCTAGGCTAATGCTAGTGTCTGTAACTCTAGAATCATCAAATATATAATCTAATGACTATTCTAGAATAATCTTTTAGTTTACATCCTGCTTATTCTAGATATAGAAGTACATTAACATTACAACATGCTAGGTATGTTACTTCTTTATCACTTATATATGTAACATAGTTGTACTTATAATTTTTAGATTATCTCAATTTAAGAAATTTAGTATATGTTTATATATGAGTTTATCACCCAATTAGCCTACTGTAGATCTAATCATCACAATTGTGCATTATAATTTACATATTATTAACCCTATTTATCCAAGTAGGATTTTATATATCAAATTCAAGGTTAAACATTTGCTGACCCTGATTCATACGAATGTAAACATTTATTATTCCTCCCATTTATTTATTTTACATGTAACCTAGGTGTATCCCTAGATTAAGAGGTGTCCCTATTGAATACATTGAGCATCCTCTCTAAACACCTAAGATGTATAAAACCAATGAGGTATCTAATATTTTGGATCATGATGATAATAATATTGAGAATGAAAAACATTTTGATGATGTTATCATAGAATAAGATTATGATAATGAAAATCATGAGTCTAATGAAACCAATGAACATGAGCAAATAGACCATGAGAAAATGTAACTAATTGCACTATTTTGTAAGCATATTCATAAAAACCTTAAAGATCTTGATGAGATCCTAAATACTATATTATAAAAACATCAAAAGGTATAGTTAAAATATCCCCTCCCTTAAACACATTACCATTTAATATTTATAATAGGGGCACATGATATGTGTTTAAACCTTTGTTTCTTGAAAAAACTACTACTACAGTTTCAAGGACTATTACTACTCAAATAATGTTTACATCCCCTTTGGTGACTAATCAAGTTTCTAATATAAATCCCAATGGGTCCATATTTCATGCACTCATTCAATTTATAAAGACCTTGGAGGATAAAGCTACTAACATTGAACTAAATGATTTAAATTATCCTAATGTTATTGATTCTCAACATGTGTTACATAACCCTATTGCAATTGAGATATATTTTTACACTTTTACAGTGAGTTTTGTTGCATCTAATTTCACATTTTATGATTACAAGGGTTATTTTAAACAACATCTTTAAACCTTTTATGTGGCATGCTTTGACTATGCCTTTAATGATAAGATTTTGACTTTATTATTCCCAAGAATTATCAAGGACTATGCTTTGAGGTGGTTCTATGATTTACCTATCCAATCCATGAAGAATTCAAACCTCTTTTAGATTAGTTTCTAGCACACTTTTACACTAATATTTTTGAAAAATGTTTCGTATGCTGAAATTGACAAAATCAAACAAGGAACCAATGAATCTAGCAATGAATATGTCTTGAGGTATAAGACACTGCTAGCTAAAATTACCAATCCTATGGAGAATAAGGAGTTGTAAGACATATTAAATAAAAAATTTCTTACTCCTTTACATGATTCCATTGTTTTCAAGAATTTAAAATCTTTTGATGGCCTATTCTATATTATAAAGTACCATGAAATGAAATTTATTTCATTTAATAAGCTCAATAATGTAGAAAACACACAAAATACATCTACATATAATACCAAGTTTACAATAAAACTAAGTTATAAGGTAAACCCTCATGATCCTAAAAAGGAAGCAACCACCAAGATTGAAAAAGGTTCATAGAAACCTATTCATATTTTTATATCTAATGGACAAAATAGATCTTATGGATGCTTTCTTGAGTCTCACACCTCATTAATCTCATGGTTAGTAGAGTGTCAATGTATATCTCTCCCTCATATTATATAGGTTTATATAAATAGAGATCAACCTAAAGGATATGATGTGAATTTTGATTGTTATTATCACCAAGGACTAGGACATTCTATGAATATATTTTTTACCTTGAAGTTTAAGATTCAAGACCCTATTTATGATCAAAATATTACATTTGATTATCCTCCAAAGCAATTAGGTTCACAACCTAGTGATAACTAAAAACAAACAATATTTAACAATCCTTTTCAAGACCATTATAAGAAGGAAACATAAGTTCAAATGGCATATAATGCAAATCCTCCTCCATCACATTATGGGTACGAAGTAGATGGGGTTATTAGTACTTCTACACTACATACACCTCCTATGGTTTATATACCTTTTATTTCTTTTGATGACAATGAGATTAAGGATGATGACTCTAATATTCATTCAAGCATACCTTGATAAACATCCTACACATAGTGTTATAATTTAGAATGGCGAAATAAAGAACATTTGTACCATGAAATTACTTACATAGATATGTTATGCTCATCATGATTTCCACCCTTTTACTATATCACATAGATTATTTTAGGGACCTCATATAGGGTTCTTGGTGAGATTGACCTACCTTTATAGGTTATTCCCACATGTTTGGTTACTACCTTTTCATTTATACCTTCCATGAAAATCTTTGATATTTTATTTATCAGACCTTAGATCCATACAATTTGAGTAGTACCCTTTATAGTGAATGGGCGTGTTAAATTCATTCATGCTAATCAGGGGATTTCAATTTTTGGAATACCATATGAACATCCTATTGAACAAGAAAAAATTATACCCATATAGCTAAATATCAAGCCTAATAAGGTTAATCCATCATAAAATGGTAAGCAATAGGTAATCCCCTTCACTAGGTAGCTAATAATTGGGAGACCATTATATTAGAGACATATAGTGGATTCTACATAATCCTCATCTACTATGAACCATGTTCATATATATATATATATATATATATATATATATATATATATATATATATATATAACCTACTCATGTTCCTATTTATCCTATTATAAATAATACATATAACTCAAAAATGGGTTCGATAGACCCCTAATCCTATTTATCCTACTACTTCACCATGACCACATGGTCCTATTTTACATACATAGAGCATCATAAACACTACAGAGATTGATATTGCACCTATACATTATCCTTGATAGTATCGCCATATTATTACTCTAGGATCATAGTGGGGAGATATATATGATCACCCTTTAGATGGAATAATATGGTAGCCATTCCCTTTTCACATTGCAAAAATACCAAAAAAATTAAAACATTTAAATAAACATTTTCATTATAAATCATGTTTTATTGGCTCATTGTCTTCTGTTTTAGTTCCATTTTAATGGATAACATGTAATTTACTCCTACATACACATATGTGTCTTTCTTCTACTTGAGTTTGATACAAGCAAACATAGATACATGATCTATTCTTATTTTAGATGTTTGACCTTTCCTCTACTCATGTCATATGGACATTGGGTACATCCACCACTATGATCACAATACTTATAAGTTATATGCTTCTATGGTCACTCTACATTATCATGTTTTGGGCTCATATACATGGTTACACATGTATTTATCCATGATTATATCTTTCACATTGTACTTGATATAATATGCACTTGATTTTTTTCTAACACATTTGATCCAAGAGCTACTATGGCATGTTTAGTCTAGTTGATCATTCTTTTCTTTATGCACTTCTTTGAGTGTCTTGCCTTGTTGTTGTCTTGTTTGTTTGAGTATTTGAATATGGTCCTTTTTTGTGTCCCTTATGCCTATGTATACTTTTTTTGAAATTTTAATATGTCATTAATTGTTATATATACATTTTAATATGTCATCATTTATTTTATGGACATTTGACTAAGTCATGTCCATTCAATTTTTTGGCATTTGAACATGTCCCCTATTTGTGGTCTTCTTGGACCATTTTCTTTTGACTCGATTTTAAGTTATCTTATGTGTGTTCTTGATTTTATTGTTCATATTGTATTATTATTATATATACATTTCCATTATCCTTATAATGCATATTAATCATTCATGTGATCACATTATTCTATGAAATTTAATGCTACATTTACCTAGATATGTCCTTTTATATGCTACATGGTTACATTCATAGATAATACAATTTGTTATCATTGTGAGTTAAGGTAACTAATGTTTTTTATTCTTACCTCACCTTAAAATGGGAAATATTAGTGGGGAAATGTCAGAGAGGCATGTTCTCCACAATTGACATAGTTTTTAGATTCAATGGGGGTATGCTTTAAAACCATGTTCTCCACACTAATTCAGTATTTGGTACTTATATTAGTTTTTAGATTCAATGGGTCCATGTCTTATAGGCATGGATTTCATATATTAATATTTTAATATTCATTGGGGGCATGTCACATAGGCATGGATTTCACATATTAAAAATTTTATATTTAATGGGGGCATGTTTTAGAAGTATGTTCTCCACACTTATTCAATATTTGACATGCCTAGATTCAATGGTGACATGTTTTGGAAATATTTACTCCACATTGGTAATTATTATAATTTTTAGATTTATCCATATATGGTGTGGAAAATATTTGGAAAATTTTTATCCACACTTACATAGTTTTTTAATTGCCCAAAGCATATAATCATATAATTTAGATCATCATTATGGCATAATTCTCCACACTGGTACCATTTTTATACATAGTTTCAACATGAGACATATCTAATTTGTGTATGCTATGAAATATGCACATAATATTACAAAATACAAATTAGTTTCATATTTAGAAACACTCTTAGGTACTAGTATACCCCATTAGGATGTACTTTTACACACTGATATCCAAAATCTACTTTTATGAATTATATTAATAAAAACTACTATAGTAGCTAGCTCACATTTGGTATGATTGAGGTGATTAAATCATTAAATATTACCAATTATTTAGGTTGGACTTGAGTGTATCATCCAGTCTTACCAATTTGATAGTATGAATTGACTTTGTTCACTTATGCCCACTAGGTTATAAGTATGATTGGGTTGCATGGTTGAGCTAATATCAACCAACGAGTAGAAACTAACCTTTTCAAATCTAATCTTAGTTATAAAGCCTTACAATTTTACATATTTCAAATCAACATGACAATAGGCAAGACAATATTATTGATACATAGGTATACTCCTACACCTTGATCTTTTAAATTCAAAAAAATTCAAATACTTCTAATTCTAGATTATATGCACTGATTATATAATATAACATGCTATTGGTTGAAGTCTAGTCACCATCAAAGTAGTCAAGTTAAACTCAAGCAAATGAAAGGTGTGTTATACACACCTAGGTACACATTCATTTCCTTTAAACTAGTAACTTAATTACTAGATTAAAGAGGGGAATATAGACACTATTGTATGGATTATACAGCACCTCAATCTTGTACACTTGAGAAACTCATAACTTTGTTGTTCCTCTTAATTTTAGACCTTTTCAACTCTCTCAAATCTCGCATCTACTCTATCTTTTACCCCTTGGCCTATCTCTTAGTCTAAATAATCTTACGTTGATAACCCACAAATTATATCTTGCCCAAAATTATTAAAACTTGTTTATCTTCCACCTCTACAAGTTCTAAGTCTATACCTAAATTCTTTCTCCTTGGGAGCTAATGTTCAAGATAAATACCTTCATTGATGCTAGTGTCCTACACTAATGCAAGTGTTAATGCCTTGAAATCATCCAATTTATAAATTAAATATATACTAATGTCAATCCTAAGTTATTTAATGTGATTTACTTATCCAAATCTATTGATATAAATATAATATCAACCCGCATTCATTATTCACCTAGAAAAGACCTTATGTAACTTACCAAAGTATTCAATCAAGTAATCAATAATGCAAAGATTCTTTATTTTGTCATATTTTCACATTATTCATAGGGATAACACATACATAGGTCTAAATTACTAAATAAGTAAACTAAGAGCCTAATTTACCAATTCATAAATTAGGTCATTATTGTACTTACTCTACACATACAACATGATTCACACATAATCCAATGCATAGGGAAAAACTACATCAGTTTGAGTCCATATTTAGAGTATTATATATGTAAGTATCACTCATTGTTAGAGGTATATTTAGGATTATATAGACATTATGTGCCCACTAAAACATCATTCCATAGGGTCACTATAAATATGAAGAACTAGGGTTTTAGAAAAAATTTAGGAGAGATAATCCATGAGCCCAGTCTGAATGAACCAAAGTGAAGGTGAAGTCAAACCTAGAAGCATCCATGTGGTTTCATCCTTTTCTAGTAGGTATTATATATAGGACACTTGTATTAGTTTCAAATAGTAGCTTTAATGTAACTATCACAAGTTGATGCTAATGTCCATGGCTCTAGAAGCATTAAATCCAATATATGATGACTATTCAAAAACCATATTCTAGTCTACTTATCTCATATCCTAGATCTAGAATTACACCAGCATCATAACAAGATAACTACATTACTTATTTGTCATTTATATACTTATCATAGTTACACTTAAAATTTTTAGCTTATCTCAATTTAAAAAATTTGGTATATGTTTATATCTGAGTTTAACAACCAATTAGCCTACTATAGATTTGATCATCACCCTTGTGCATTGTCATTTATATATTATTAACACTATATATCCAAGTAGGATTCTATATTCAATTTAGGATTAAACATCTAGAATCATACTAACCTAATAGAGGTTGACCAGTATCAATTTATTATAATAATTTTAGTCACTCCTAAAAATGGAAGTCTAGTTATAAAATCGGATATGTAGATCATATATGTTTTCAAATCTATGAGTAAAATTTTCATTCTTTCTCAACACAAAAATATCTTAAATCAGTGAATTAATATGATAAAATTCTATAATGTCTTTTCAATTGATTGTTCCCTACTATACATGATGAGACCTTTTGATGATAGTAAAATAATAGTTTTGTGTTTAGGGGCCTACCTTAGTCAATCCCCTTTTTTTTAATGGTTGGAGATTAACATTAATGCATAAAAAATATCATATCCATGTATATGATAATTTATTCATATAAAATGTCACTTGATTTTAATGAGTGTTACTTAAGAGCATCCATCCCTAGACATCTCAAAATCAGTATTAGATCCTTCCCTAGGGATCTAGGTCCCTAATGATTTTGTTTATACCACCTAAACAATAATATTATAATTTGGACACTAAAATCCCATGCTAGTGTCCCACTTTTAATGTCAATGTCTCTTACCTAATTTCAATCTCAAAATATATCTTTTTAGTTCCTATGACACTTAAGGTTGGCCTAAACATATTTCAAACCATGCACAAGAAAAAAATTAGTATGTATACATGAATTTTATCCCTATATCCACTAGATAGAAATTAGATGCAAAATACACAAACAAACTTAGAAAAAGTTGTGGATAATCAAGGTTATTGATCCCTAGTGTACCCTACATATACATATAGTCATATAAAACCATCCCAAGATTAGAATACATATATTTTTAGACTTAAGCCTCATTAAAATAACTCATTCAACACTCATACTAGCATTTTATTTCACTTTTAATAAACACTTAGGCAAGAAATCTACATCGAGCTTGATCCCTCCCTAGAGTATTGATATATAGGCAATTCTCAACACAGTGGGGTGTTTAGGATATCTATCGTACCCACCTAACATCATACTTTTGATACTTGTGCCACTAAAATACCCTAACAATATGGATATTTAATGTTTGATCATAAATCAATCCAAAATAGGTCATAGACATTGAATTTGGTTTTATCTACATATGAACATGCCTATTAGACTCAAGCATAGATGCTCCCAAAAGTTCACATCAATCCTTAAAAAAGGACACTAGAACTAAATAGGATTACACTATGATGGTGTGTTATTATACAAGGTACCAAATTACTATCTTGAAGGATTTATGACACATAGGTTATATTCTCAACATCCTGATCAGGTTAATGCCAATTCTTAGCCTCCAAATCATCCATGTCAATCAATTTAAATATAATTATTTATTTATGTCATTCATTGATATTTTTAGAAATATAATATTAGGTAAATTATTTTAAAAATTATTATATGTATTTATTTCAAAAATCTCCCCTAATTTACTATATTTAGACCCTTTGACAACCTAGGTTTAAATTTCATAATCCCTTAAAAATTAAATCATTTGGTTAACCTAACTTAATTCAAATATTACCCAAACACTAACCCTCTTTATTATTAGGGTGTGTACCAGTTTTTATATTTCCTTTGGATATGTAAGGATTTTCATATTTTATATATTATGTTTTAGTGGCACTATTTCATTTTATTTTCTATATGACATCTCAGAAAATTATATCTCTTACTTTAAGAGGAAGTGTTAGGCTTAATGGAAATCCTATTGAGCATACTCAAATTCCTTCCATTAGAGCTTATACCATATACAAAGGACAAGTTATAAAACCCATCATTTATCCTTCACACCTTGATTATGTGGACTTCCATGATAATAAATCTAAAGATGAGTAGTACAATCAAGATAAAAATGGTACACAAGATGGGAATCAGGGAAAACTCTCCCACTTAATAATGAAAATATTATAGTCAATAAGGATGAGATTTAAAAAAATTTAGAGATAGACTTAAAAAACAAACCCATGATCATGGACAAATTATACAAGCCATAATGGAAATAAAGAATAAATATAATAATGATCAATCTTTTACTTCCCCAAATAACAATATTTTTACACTTACTTTGGGGGCAACTCAAAATATACAAAATAACCTATTTTACCTTGGAAAAATACATTAATGGAAATACCTATTATGGATAGGTCTTCCTCTATAGATTTACAATCCCTTTTGCATGATATCTATTGGGTGAATATTTTGTCAATCAGCTAACTGATGAGAAAAATAGGTCTCTTCAACCACAACATATGGAAATTGGATAGCCAAATGTGCAAGTTTACTACATCAAAAGGGGACAAATCTCTCCTCTCATCAAGGGGAGGTTCCCTATAGATATGCAGGAGCTATATACTATATATATAAACAAAAATAACACTCAAGGGTAGGATAACCCATCCATCTCTCTTTTTTTAGAGATGATGTTCACAAATCAAAGGAGAAATCTTGATGAAATGACATAAGACACTCCTTTTCTTTCAAAAGTGTTGTTTAGCAGACAAAATGAATCTTTCAAGTAATGATAAGTAACTGTAACAGGGTGCAGTAACACATCAAGATGAAATGAGGCACAAAGTCTTTACCTCAACTACTAAAGAGTGAAATACAAAAGACAATGAGGGCACAAAGTCATTCTAAGGTATTTTAAATAGAAATAGAATACGAAAGATAATGAGGTCACAAAGTTTTTCCAAGATCATTTACATAGGAATAGAAAAATAGACAAACTAAAGACAATTGTGGTAGCACAAAGTCTCTCTACAACTAGCTTCAGGACACCTTCCTGATTAGTTTCACTAATTATACTTATTTAATCAAATGGATTAAAAATGTATTAAAGAAATATACATAAGAACAATTTCCCCAACAACCAAGCTATTCCAACACAAAGTCTGAAAAGTCACTTGTTTTCTTATTCAAATAACAAAATATGATCAACAATCTAAGCTCAAAGTCTCAGTAATGTCTTATAATTTTGGGCATAGTTTCATTTCTGATTACAAAGAGAGATCCCCAAAAAAATAAGAGAGAGTCCACTATATAGTTCTCCAAGAAAGACTTCGGTGCTTTGTTTCACAAAATGTGCTATGATACATTCAATGCCTTTAATGCATTTTAAATTTTGTCCATGGGTTATGCTAGAATCAAGAGTCAGTCTTTAATATGGGCCACCTAATGTGTTTCCTAATGTGCACACAATTGTTTGCTTTACTCAATGCATAAAAATGGGCCATGCCATTGAATGTTCATGTTCTTCCAATGTCCACCTGGTGGGTTGCTTTACCTTCTAGAAACATATCTTATGCATGGACATTTCTGATCTTTATCCATCATTCCCCCTTTCCTTGCTATATTTCATCCTTATCTATGTGATTTGAGCTCTCGAGCTATCTCTTTCAGTCTTGTTGGCTCCTTACACTCTTACATCAACAATTTTTCCCTTTGGCAGTTTGGATTTTTTCATTCGAGTCTGCATTCTAGCTTTCAAAGATCAATGGCTATTTCATTTCCATGAATTTGACATTTTAAATCTCGTCATCACTTGAAAGCCAATAGCTAGTTCACTACCCTAAATTTGATAGCTATGAGGATGTCACTGGATGTCTAGATCCCAACGGCTAGTTCACAGCATTCAAATTTGATGTCTATGGGCCTGTCAATCTCCTCAGCAATTCCTTTAGCATTCTTGTTTTGTCCTTCTCAAAGGGGACCTACCCTTCAGGGTCTTGAGAAAGGTCTCTTTTTCTTGGCAAGACCCCCTACAAGGGCACATACCCTTTAGGCAGTCTTCGGATGGCCTTCAGGCTTCTTTCTCCTTGGCAAGTTTTGTCTTCATTGGTAGACTTTTGCTTCGAGATTTTCCTTCAGACATTTTGTCTAAAGGAAATGTTCCTTCCCTTTGTCTTTTCTTCCCACTTGCTTTTACTTTTCATCGGGCTTTCTCCCCAGGTGAATTTTTTTAGATAAAATGTCTGAAGGAATTCCTTCATACATTTTGTCCAAAGGACTTGTGCCTTGTTTACTTTTCCACAAGAACTTTTCTGAAAGAATTCCTTGCTCTTCACTTGGTCTTTAAAATGGTCCACCTATTCCCTGCCTACCCTCTGTAAGCGATGTTTGTCCTTGGTTTAATTTTCTAGAGGAATTATCATTGTTCATTTTTGCTCATTGCCCTTTGTAAGGGCACTTAGCTTGCTTCACTACCCTCTATAAGGGTTGTCAGCTTGGTTTAGTGCCTTCCACAAAGACTCTTTCTCCTTTGCCTTTGGGGAAGCCCTTTGAACCTACCGATTGAACCGATCGATTGAACCAACTTTGGTTCAATGGTTTAATGGTTCAATTGGTTCAATCTATTGTATTCTATTCATTCATTTGACTGCTTGAACCAAATTCTTTGAGCTAAACCATGTTGAACCATAGCGCTGTTGAACCTATTGAACCTTTGAACTTGTTGAACCTTTGAACCAAAGTGGTTTAATGGTTCAACACTTCAATGGTTCAAGCCTTCTTCTCTTTGATAAGTGTTTTAAAGCCATTAAACCTTGAAGTGGTTAAACTTTAAACCTTGAAAAATGCTCTTAACTCTTGTTGATGATGTTAAACTTTTGAAGCCATTGAACCTGTTAAACCAAAATGGTTCAAGGTTTAATGGTTCAATGGTTTAATGGTTCAAACACTACATAAAATCTTGCCGATGAGATCTTTTGGTTGAAGCAAGGCATTAAACCAATCCTAAAAATGACTAAGTCTTGGAAAATTGTTCTTTTGATTGAAATCGCCTATAGAAGCCTTTGAACCTGTTGAACCTACTAATTTCAAGCATGTTGAGTGCATAAAAACATATATACATAGTTCATAGATTTAAACCTGTAGAGTCCATAAAAATGAGTCTGTCTGTAGAGTACGTAAAAACCAAGTCCGTAGTTTTCTCTAACTTTGAAACAGTCCATAGAAATCTAGTTGGCAGAGTCCATAGAAACCATCTATGAAGTCCATAGTTCCACCCTATAGAATTCACAAAAATGGGCCTATATTAATATTTATATAATTTGGGGAGTCCATATAAATGGGCCTATAGAGTACATAGATTCAAGCCTATGAGTCCATAGATTCAAGCCTGTAGAGTCCATAATTTTCTAAAAATCTTGAAAAATGAAGAATTTTAATGCACAAAACAATTTTTGTGAAGGGAAGAGATAATTTTGGCTTGTGGGGCCAACATAGTTTAAAATAATTCAAATGTCCAAAAAAATGACTGATATTTTTGGGAGACAATAGCTAGCTCCAATTGGCAAACTTCCTTCAGTTGAAAACTTGGAATAGTTGAGGGGAGTAGAAACTAGAATCTCTAGTGCCTTGAAGTATGCCATTGGGCCATGCAGTCATGCTACCTAAAAAAAAGGTGATAAAAACAAAAATTAAAGTACAAAAATAGAAATAAAGACTACAAATATACATATATACAAGCTGATCTTATCTGATACTTCACATATTGAAGTGTTTCAGATGTTGCCCACTGTGAGGTAGAGAGAAGAGTGTGTCATCTTGATATTTCAATAGGAAACTATTTTCACCATTGAGATGATGGATAATAAATAGGCCTCTCCAAAGGGAGTCAAACTTCCCATGCTTCCCCTTTGGTTCTCTTCTCTTGTCCCACAATAGGACTTTATCTCCAACTTGGAAATCATGCTTTTTTGCCTTTTAGTTGAAGAGCTTCTTTACCATACTTTGATGGGCAGCAATTCGGTCCACCACCATAGTTCTCTACTCATCCATCTCAGTCAAGTACATGATCCTCTTATCAAGGGGGCTTTCATATGTCTGATATTTAGTTGACTTAGCCAATTTTCATGCTGGTAATTCCAAGGTGATTGGTATCTCAGCATTGATACCATAAATAAGTTGGAAAGGAGACATACCAATTTCCCTCTTTGGTGTGATTTTGTCTACCCATAGAGCATCAACCAATGCTTTATGCCATGTCCTTTAGTTGTCATCCATCAACTTCTGGATGATAGTCACCAGGTTCTTATTGCTTGATTCAGCTTATCCATTCCCTTGTGGAAAGTAATCAGAAGAGTGGGAAAGAGTAATCCCATAGTAGAAATAGAATTGTGTAATCTCATGGGAAGTGAAACAAGATGCACTGTTAGTAAAAATCTTGGTTGGGACCCCAAACCTAGAAATGATATTATCTTTGAGGAAATTACACACTACTTCTAAAGTAGCATGCTTGGTTGGGATAGCTTCCACCCACTTGGTGAAGTAGTCAGTTGCTGTGAGGATATAATCATGTCCAGCACTTAAAGATGGGTTTATAGCTCCAATAAAATCAATTCCCCATTGTTGGAATGGTTCCTCTATTACCATTGGCTTGAGAGGCAGTGCAGCTAACTTGGGTCTCCCAATAAACTATTGGCATAGTTCACATTTTTTTACCCACTTATATGCATCTTGGAAAAGAGTTGGCCAATAATACCTGGCTCACAAAATTTTATGGGTAGTCATAGGAGCAAAAAAATGTCCTCCATAGGCTATATTGTGGAAGGATCTCAAAATTTGGCTTTGCTACTCCTTGTACACATAGCAAAAGAACACTCCATCAAGGTTCCTCTTGTACAGGTCGTTGTCTCAAAGGACAAAATTGGTAGATTTCAACTTGATAGTCCTCCTTTCTTTGTAAGATAAGTGAGCAGGACACTCACCATAAGGAAGGAAATGAGAAACACCTGAATACCACTCATTTATGGTGGAGAAAAAGAGGATTGTTGGTGTGTCTTCCACCTCTACTTTTTCATGCTCTATTTCTTCTGGTTTATTATCAACAATTAATTGGCATAGGCCTTTCCCCCATACCAGCTTTGTTGGCTTGATGACTAGATCAAACTCCTAGATATTTTCAATCCAATTTCCTCTTTCCATTCCAAACTCCTACTAAGTTAGTATGGATTTGACCATGGTATTAGGAACCAAGGTAGTAGTGTGAGAATTCAAGATGTAGAAGCAAAAATGTTTGACGGCCTTCACTATTGCATAATCATGATTCTCCATGTTCAAGTACTTTAGCTCATGAGCTTTGAGAGGGCAACTCATGAAAGAAATGGGAGATTCCATACCCTCTCTATTTTATTAAACCAAAATTGTAGAAAGTGTGTGTTCAGAAGCATAACTGTATATGGTGAATTCTTTGTTGTAGTTTGGACAACCCAGAATTGTGGCATGGGCAATGATAGTCTTGATATCCTCAAATGCTGATTTGCCTTCTTCAGACCAGTTGAAGGTGGCCTTCCCTTTCATCATGTTCACAATGTGTTAAGTCTTCTCAGCAAACTTGGGGATGAACCTTCATAAGAAATTCACCTTTCTAAAGAAAGAGTGAATAGTATTCTTACTTGTAGGCAAGGTAAGCTCTTAGATAGACTTGAATCTATCTAAATCAATCTTTATGCCTTCTTTGGACACAATGTGTTTGAGAAATTTCCCCTTTGTTACTCCAAAAATAGATTTCTTAGGGTTTAATGAAATGCCATTTTGGCAGCAGCACTCTAGCACTTGTTACAAGTGGAGTATATGATCCAAGTGATGCTTAGAAAAAATGGTCAATTTATCAAGATAAACTACAATAAACTTACCAATTTCATCTTTAAAATCAAGGTCCATTGCTCTCTAAAAGGTGGCACTAGCATTTATCAAGCCAAAAGGCATCCTTCTATATGCAAATGTGCCCCAAGGAGTGGTGAAGACAGTCTTGTGTTGGTCTACTTTACCAACCTCAACTTGATTATATCTTGAGAAGCCATCTAGCATTGATAACATCTCTGAACTAGTCACTATCTAAAGCACTTGATCCATGATGGGCAAAGGATAGTTATTCTTTAAAGATGACTAATTTAGATTCGTAAAATCCACACAGATGCAAATTTTTCCATTCTTCTTCCTCACAAGCACTATGTTGGCAATCCATGTGGAATGATGGATTGGGAAAATAATTCTAACATTCAACATTTTTTGTATCTTAGATAGAATAGCACCTGATATCTTTGGATTATACTACCAAGATTTTTACTTATAAGGCACTGAGTCAGCCTTGAGAGGAATGTCATGGTAGATTTCATTAGGCATGAGAGACTTTAGGTCATCATAGGAGTATGATAATACATCCATGTATTGGATGATCAAAGTAGTAAACTTGAACCTCTCTTGTAGAGTTTAGCATTTACTAATGTTAACCATCTTGGGACCTTCCTTGGTACCCAAATTTATCTGGTCAAACCCCTGGGAGGAGCTTGAATCCATTTGTTGCTATTTGATGAATCTGTCATGTTTGTCAAATAGATTTTTGAGGGAAACTAGACCTTTGGGAATTTTATTCCCTTTGAGTTGTAAGAATTCTTCATCTGCATCTGAGTTCATTTCAGGCATTGATTCAAGCTTTTGAGGATTACTACCTTCAAAGTGCAACTGTTCAAAGTTGTCTCTTTATTCCAAAAAGGTAATGATTTGGTTTTCATTGTTAAACACTTGCCAATGACTAGAATTATCAAGTACTCTTGGTTAGAAGACTAGCTTAATGGTATATTTGCCTCCTATGAAGTCTGGGTGAGGGACGAATAGAGTTGTTGAAATAGCTAGTGCATCAGCTCAGTCATTAAATTCCTTGGGTATGGCAAATATGTTGAAAGCATCAAAGATTTCAATTTGATCCCGAACTAGGTTGTAGTAGTGGCGTAGTCTCATTTTTGGTTTGGTATAGTTTTGTCACATGACAAACCACCAACTCGACATCTCCTTTGGCATGAAGGAGTTTGACACCCTTGTCTTTAGTGGATTTCAATCCAAGTAGAAGGGATTTGTATTCAGCAGTATTGTTAGTATATCTAAACTAAAACTTGTATTAAGAGGGAAAAATATCTCCTTGAGGATATATCAACACAATCACAGCCCTTGAACCAGTAGAAGAATTGCTGCCATCAAATTCTAGGATCCAAACATCATAAAAAACTAATCTTTCCTTAGATTTCTCCTTGCTTGGAAGGGGAAATTCTTCTGATGTCTTATCTAATTTAATTCTTGGATCACCACTTATAGGACTTTCATCTACTAAAACATGAATATCCTCTGTGGTTAGGAAGTAATTACCCATGCCTAAAGATTCAAATAGAATTTGGGCTTCAAGGGCCGATATCTAAGTAAAAACATATTTTTCTTCCTTTTCAGGAAACAACCTCTACATGATGCCTTTGATAAGGATCCTCACTTCAAATAGGTCCATGATCAATTCTCCACCAACATCTTTGTAGAAATTTCACCCTATAAGAATGTCATATGAGGCTAGAACATCAGCCACCAAGACTATCATCTTGATCCTTTTATCTGGGAATGCTACAAATATAAATTGGGCATCCTTGATTTGTCCCAGTAGAGGTACTTGTTTGTTCTCCATGGAGAAACACCTCCCAAATGTCTTGGTCAATGTGACACCAAGATATTCTACCACTTTGGTAGGCATGACATTGTCAGATGCACCTAAGTCTATAATGCAATTGCTCAGTTTGTGACCATTTATCAACAGGGAAACATAGAAAGGCTCTATTTTCCTAGGGGTAGCTAGAGGAGTAATGATAATAGTATTTGGGATGGGCATGTTCTTTGGGGAATCATGAATTACCTTCTTATCATCTTTTCCTATAGGGACAACTTTATTCTTCACACACTGAACTAACCTATCCAACTATTTAGGATTGGCTTATATGAATTCAAATTTAGACATTTGAATTTTGGTCTTCTTGACATGGTCGATTATGGAAAATGATTGAAATAGACTAGGAACAAAGGAAGGTAGTTCATATTTTTGGTTTTTAGGAGGGGGAGGACTAGTCTATGGAATTGAAGTTGGAGATGAAGAAAATGCTTGATGTAATTACCTTTTTATTACTCATAGGGTCCTTTGGTTGGAAAGGTAGAGAAGTTCCTCATTTGACAATTGAGATTGCAGGTTGAGAACTTTCCTCTATTTTTCCTTTATCAGCTTGCTAGGCTGACTGGTTTTGAGACTGGGTGAATATAGCATATGATCCATCAATTGCTTCACTTTTACCACTAGGTTCATCCTAGTAATTTAGGAAACCAATGTTGGAGTCACCAGCTAATTATTTCTAGCCTTCTACAAGGAGATCAATGTCATTTTCTTGATTCAATTCAGGCTAGAGAGAGAAATTAGATTCTATTTCAAGATATCCAACTGCTGAATTGGCTGGGGGTGCTTTAATGGCAAGTTTCCCCTATGGGGGAAGAAGATGATTTAGTTGTCCTTGATTTCTAGCAGCATTGCCCTGGTATGACTAATTGGGTAATGTCCTTATTGGCATATCTCTGTACAAAGGAGCTAAAGATATCCCTTGTGCCATTTGCTTTCTAAGAGCTAACAACTCGTTTGCCACCTTCTACACTATTTGTTCAGTGGTACCTATAGAAGGATATTCAAAAGATGAAGAGGATATACCTCTATTTGGATCTCTCCTTATCTTTCCTACGAAGATAAGGTAATCTTCCACCTTAGTGGCCAAATATTGAGCTATAGCAAGGTCTATTTGGCCAGCACATCTCAGCAAAAAACTTATTCTAGGTAGCTGAGAGTTGATGAAAAAACATTTGACATTCTTAGGTGTTGGCTAAGTAATAACAAGAATTATATTCCTTAATTTGTCAAACTTGGCTATGAAATCCCTCATTGGTTCATGAGGCTCTTTCTTCATTTGTGTGAGTTGAGCTAGTAGGGTATGTGCATCTTTTGCAGGTTTCAATCTAGCTTCAAAATTGGCTTTGAGGGTGTTCTAGTTAGTCATTGATCTAGCCTATAGATGGTAGAACCAGTCTACAGAAGCACTTTGTATTATTTCTATGAAAAGCCTAACTGCCACATCCTCAAATTCCACTCCTATTACACCACAGGCTATGCTGAAGGCTACAATATGTTCATTAGGATGAACCTTCCCATCACCATAGAACTTGGAGAAATTTTTCCTTAAACTGCATGGTAGTTCATGTAGGGGTGGAGTTAGATTAAGTGGGCCAAAAGAGTTATCCCAAGGACATTGAACTACCATTGTATGACTATGGAAAGGTGGGATAACAAATCTCAGAGGGGTAAGTATTGAAAAAGCTTTATTAATAGTGGAAATGGATGTTTTACGTGATAATGGAGGCTTGAATTTAGTAGGAGGAAAGCTCCTAGTTCATTGGAGGTGAGATGGTGAAGGAAACATATCAAAATTACTTTGTTGTAATAACTCAAATATAGGGTTGACAATACCTTGAGCCCTTTGGCTTCACATATAGCATGGAGTTAGTAGATTGTAAAACAAAAATGGGAAAGAACTATCCCTACTTCAACTTGAAGCTTGAGACTTCAAACTATGCATTCTATCCCAATTGGCGTGGAGGTGGAGGGAGATGGTAAGGCTATAATTATAAAGGGTAAGATATAGAATGGAGTTTCCAGAGTCTATAATGAATAAGGGTAGGGACTGCTTCAATTTGAAACTTGAGGCTTTAGATTACATGTTCATCCCCAGTGGAGTCGCCAAAAACTATTGGGTGAATATTTTGTCAATCAGCTAATTGATGAGCAAAATAGGTCTCTTCAACCAGAACATATGGAAATTGGTCAGCTAGATGTGCAAGTTTACTACATTAAAAGGGGATAAATCTCTCCTCTCATCAAGGGGAGGCTCCCTGTAGATATGCAAAAGCATATATACTATATATATAAATAAAAAATAACACTCAAGGGTAGGATAACCCATCCATCTCTCTTTTTTCAAAGATGATGTTCACAAATCAAAGGAAAAATCTTGATGAAATGATAGAAGACACTCCTCTTCTTTCAAAAGTGTTGTTTAGTATACAAAAGGAATCTTTCTGGTGATGATAAGTAACTGTAATAGGGCATAGTAACACAATAGGATGAAATGAGGCACAAAGTCTTCAACTCAACTGCCAAAGAGTGAAATATGAAATACAATGAGGGTAAAAAGTCATCCCAAGGTCTTTTACACAGAAACAAAATATGAAGGGTAATAAGGGCATAAAGTCATCTCAAGATCCCTTACACAGGAATAGAAAAATAGACAAACTAAAGTCAATTATGGTAGCACAAAGTCTATCCACAACCAACTTTAGGACACCTTCCTAATCACTTTCACTAATTATGATTATTTAATCAAATGGATAAAAAATGTATTAAGGAAATAGACATAAGAACAATTTGCCCAAGAACCAAGCTATTCCAGCACAAAGTCTAAAAATTCACTTGTTTTCTTATTTAAATAATGAAATATGATCAATAATCTAAGCTCAAAGTCTCAGTAATGTCTTTCAATTTTGGGCAGAGTTTCATTTTTTATTACAAAGAGAGATCCCCAAAACAATAAGAGAGAGTCCAATATATTGCGCTCCAAAAAAGACTTGGGCACTTTGTTTCACAAAAATGTGTTATGATCCACTCAATGGCTTTAATGAATTTTAAATTCTATCTGTGGGCTATGCTAGAATTGAACATCAGTCTTTAATATGCACTGCCTGATGTGTTTCTTGATGTGCCACAACTATTTGCTTTACTTGATCCAAAAAAATGGGCCATGCCATTAAATGTTCATGCTCTTCTAATGTCCACCTGGTGGGTTACTTTACCTTCTAGAAACATATCTTATGTGCAAATATTTTTGATCTTTCTCCATCATTCCCCCTTTCCTTATCGTATTTCATCCTTATCTATGTGATCTAAGCTCTCGGGCTATCTCTTTCGGTCTTGTTGGCTCCTTACACTCTTCCATTTGCATTTTTTCCCTTTGGTGTTTGGGCCTTTTGCATTTAGGTCTGTGTTTTAGATTTCAAAGATCAACAGCTATTTCATTTCTATGAATTTGACATTTTTTGGCCCGTCGTCACTTGAAATCCAATGGCTAGTTTGCTACCCTAAATTTGGCAGCTATGGCGATGTCACCGGACGTCTACATCCCAACGGCAAATTCACAACGTTCAAATTTGACATCTACAGTCCTATCAATCTCCTCAATAATTCCTTTGACATTCTTGTTTTGTCCATCCCAGAGGGGACCTACCCTTGTGGATCTTGAGAAAGGTCTCTTTTTCTTGGCGAGAGCCCCCCACAAGGGTACATACCCTTTGAGCGGTCTTCGGATGGCCTTCAGGCTTCTTTCTCCTTGGCAGGTTTTGTCTTCATTAGTGGAATTTCACTTTGGGCTTTTCCTTCAAACAAAAGTCTAAAGGAATTCCTTCAAACATTTTTTTTGAAGGAAATGTTCCTTCCCTTTGTCTTTTCTTCCCGCTTTCTTTTACTTTCCATCAGGGTTTCTCCCCAAGTGAATTTATTCAGACAAAATGTTTGAAAGAATTCCTTCAGACATTTTGTCTGAAGGACCTGTGCCTTGTTTACTTTTCCATGGGAAATTTTTTGAAAGAATTCCCTAATCTTCACTTGGTCTTTGAAATGGTCCACCTACTCCCTACCTACCCTTTATAAGGGTTGTTTGTCCTTGTTTCACTTTTCTAAAGGAATTCTATTTGTTCATTTTTGCTTGTTGCCCTCTGTAAGGGCACTTGGTTTGGTTCACTACCCTCTACAAGGGATGTCAACTTGGTTCGATGCCTTTCGTAAAGACTCTTTTTCCTTTGGATTTGGGTCAGCCCTTTGAACCTACCGATTGAACCGACTGATTGAACCAACTTTGGTTTAACATTTCAATGGTTTTATCGGTTCAATCTCTTGTATTCCATTCATTCACTTGACCACTTGAACCAAATATTTTGAGGCAAACCATGTTGAACCATAGGGCCATTGAACCTATTGAACCTTTGAACCAAAGTGGTTCAATAGTTCAATGGTTCAAGCCTTCTTCTCTTTGATAAGTGTTTTGAAGCCATTGAACCTTGAAGTGGTTAAAGTTTGAACCTTGACAAATGTGGTTAACTCTTGTTAATGACATTAAAATTTTGAACCCATTAAACCTGTTGAACAAAAATGGTTCAAGGTTCAATGGTTCAATGGTTTAATGGTTCAGACACTGCATAGGAGCTTGCCAATGAACTCTTTTGGTTGAACCAAGGCATTGAACCAATCTTAAAAATGACTATCTTGGAAACCTGTTCTTTTGATTAAACTCACCTATAGAAGCCTTTGAACCTATTGAACCTACTGATTTCAAGCATGTTGAGTCCATAGAAACATATTTATAGAGTTCATAGATTTAAACCTACAGAGTCCATAGAAATGAGTCCGTAGAAATGAGTTTACCTATAGAGTCTATAGAAACCAAGTCCATAGTTTTCTCTAACTTTGAAAGAGTCTATAGAAATATAGGTAGCAGAGTCTGTAGAAACCATTTTTGAAGTCCATAGTTCCACCTTATAGAGTTTATAGAAATGGATTTGTAGAACTAGAGGAGTCCATAGATTTTAGTCCATAGAAGGGACTTGCAGAGTATGTAGATTCAAGCCTGCGAGTCCATAGATTCAAGCCTGCAGAGTTCGTAGTTTTTTGAAAAGCTTGAAAATGTAGAATTTGAATGCATAGAACAATTTTTGGGAAGGGAAGAGATAATTTTGGCCTGTGGAGCCAAAATATTTCAAAATAATTCAAATGTTGTCCAAAAAAATCCTGATATTTTTGGGAGACAACAATATCCATGATATATACGTCAAGGTGTTACATCTTCAGTAGGGTGCTACTAGACCATCTCATGCCTTGGATTCTCATGTTCTTTTACATACATATTTGGCACAACACATGGAAATAAACCCTTTAACATATTGATTATTGGCACCTAATCTTACTTTTTATGATGGTAAGGGTGACCTAGATCACCACATAAGATATTTACATGTATTATGTTTGGACTGTGTGTCCAATTATTGGCTAGTTACTAAGTTTTAGATTAAGGTAAAACAGGTTTTGAAGGGACCCCAAAACCCTGAACAAAAGGAGAAAGATAAAATAGTAACATCCACAGGCAAAGCCTAAAACCTACTTCACCGAAGTAACAAAACCGAGTTACAAAGACCACAAGCTAACAAATGAAAAACCAAAGATAGACCCCAGGTTTTATAGAGACCTAGAAACTCCATAGTAAAAAGAGTTCAAAAAACTAGGTACTAAGACCAAATATCACAGCCAGTTAACAGAACCAACTAAAAGAACCAGGAACTATTTTTTTAGTTCCAATATCATCTTCACTGCTTCCTTACCTTTCACAACAAAGTCCTAAATGGCAGCAGTCACCTGCGTAGATACCTCTTGCATTGCTTTCTTTCTTGAGCTTTGTCTAGTTCTCTTGCTAGGACCCTCCAATGTTTTGATTTCCTCATTTGCTCTTTTTCCAATGTTTACAGCAGCAGCACAAATGCTAGAGGTTACCTCCTCCATCTTTATTCTACTTCCCTTTATGAGTTCCCTTAGGTTGTCCTCATAATCTTTGAGTTTTATGGGAATATCCCTCATCTGCTTTTACATGTTATTGATTTTGTTTCAAACTACCTCCTGTTTACCCTCCATTATTTCCATTTTCCTATTGATTTCCATTATCCCGTTATACGTCCATAAATTGAATTGAAGAGTACCATCAGCTTTACAATTGGCCAATCTAGTAGGTGGGTACCTTTCATCATTTTGCCTTTTTCCACTCCAATCTTTTGTGTTCTTTTTAAGACTGCTTCCAACTTCTTCAATATAGTCCTCTGTTTCCATTCATTTATGTTCCTTTGTTTCAGCAGGGCTTACATTTTGGTTACTTACTTCCTTTACTTGATCTCCCATTTCTAATATTTGGTTAGCAACCTGAACTAGATTTTCCTTTTCATTAATCAGATTAGGGTCCACAGTAGGATCATCTAGATCTTTATCAATTTCCTAAAACACTTGCTAGTTTTCCTCAGACTCATGGTTGTTATTTTCTATAGTGACTCCTTTCTCATTCTTATCTTGCACTTCTTCTTCCTCACTTGAACTTGAATGCCCACTTTTTGTTCCTCCCTCTTCCTTCAAACTCTCCTCACCAGTGTTTTCAAAACTTTCCCACTCTGTTTCCTCATCAACAGTCTAGTTATTGAAGCTTGGGAGTTTGAATTTAGCTTTTTCATTCCCTTTTACTATTTCTTTCTTGTTACTCCATAGGTCCTTGTTTTTTCTTGAATAAGGATTATTTACTATGGCCTTATTCTTGCAATTCCCTTCAATTATAGGAATTAACCCCTCATGCAGGATGGGATGAGATTCCTTTTTCCTATGAGCGAACAGACTTTGGATCAAGGAAAAATGCAAATAAAAAGGAAAGGAGATTCTTACTTTGTGTCTGAAGTGATTGAGAAATACAAAGTGAAATTTGTGGACTCTTTTGCTTCTTCCATCAAGTATGAATTAATCACGGATGCAGCATAAGACGTCCCTCCAAATGCCCTTAATCTACTCCAATTCAAAAAAATCTCCACTTTTTTCTAGCTGCTGCTCCTCAGCATCCGTTTTAGGGAATTTGCAAAAAGTCTCATTAGAAATGTTGGTCTACTTTGAGAATTTTATT
This sequence comes from Torreya grandis, assembly GCA_037957365.1. Taxonomy (NCBI): domain Eukaryota; kingdom Viridiplantae; phylum Streptophyta; class Pinopsida; order Cupressales; family Taxaceae; genus Torreya; species Torreya grandis. The sequence goes on along the minus strand of JARHVA010006672.1, from coordinate 221,206 downwards.
CCCTCCATTGGAAGCCCCATCACCTCTGCTATGAATTCCTCAGTTAGATTCACCATAATGCCATGCAGGGTAACCCTATCATCAATCCAATTTTTGAAAAAAGCCATTGTAATATGGGGTTTTGAGCCATGAAGCCGTTCCATGTAACTCACAACCTTTCCTCTCTAAAGGATCTTCCAGACATCTTCTTTTGCTTTCCATTCTTTGCAATATTTGGGTTCCTGCTTCCTTGGTTCTCCTTTCCTTTTATGAGCCATATGAATCTCCTTTAACACCCAAACCCTGTCAACTAAATAATGAACCCGACTATTACCAATTTGGAACAGAACTCACCTATTTTTTGGCACATTTTGAATCCTCCTCGTGTACTCTAGAACATTTCTATTTAATGAGTGTAAACCTTCCTCCGTGGATCCACTCCCCCAAATCATTAGTTTTTTATTCCAGTCTGATCTCTCCCTCCTTAGCATGAATTGCATCATGATGAATGAGTGCTCTAAGATCCACATTCTTGTTTAATGTCTCCTGCCAACTCACCTTGTGTCCTACTCAAACTGCATAATTTGCTATCTAATCAACATCTTCGTTTGCTTCACGATAAGTATGGGCAATAGTGACTTTCTCAAAAAATTTAATTAAAGTTTTCATTTCCATCACCATAGCCTCTATTGACCATGAGACATAATTTTTATTATTTAAGATATTTATGATATTAAAGGAGTCCCCTTCCAACCATAATTTAGAATATCCCGATTCAACAGCTAGCTTAATGGTTTGGAGGGCAGTACAAGCTTCAGTAATATGGCAGTTCAACTTACTAATGGGAATTGCAATAGCATTGATTACGTTTCCCATATGGTTTCTTAAGACTCCTCCACATCTTGCATTCCTTGGGTTCCCTTTAGTAGCTCCATCAAAGTTCCCTTTGATCCACCCATGAGGGGGGACATTCCAAGTTACACCAAGTCTAGGATTTTCATTTTTTACATTAGACTTTTCTGATCTTAAAGGATTATCAATTTGCAAGGTAGGATTAGGATCCCTTTGCAATGAGAAATTCTCCTTGATAGCTCTAATGATATTTTTCCCCACCACCCATCCTGGAAGTTCTTTACTTCTAAAAATTTGGTTATTTCTTTCTTTCCATATTCCCCACCAAATATGGGGAAGAGTTAGTTTCCATAAAAAAAGGACATTAGGATTCTTAGAGGGACAGTACCAAATTTTAAAATATAGATCCACACTTTTATGTTGAATCCATGCAATACTCCAAAGATTGAGGATTTCTTTCCAAACTAGCTGCGTAAAGGAACAGTTCACAAACAAGTGATCTCTATCTTCAAAACCTTTTTTGCAAAGAATATACCTGTTCACTATATTTATTCCTCTTTTCTGTAAGTTATCAAGAGTCAAGATTTTATTTTGGAGAAGGGTCTAGAAGAAGATTTTGATTTTCGGGATGAGTCCCTTGATTCAGGCCTGTGTCCAGGCTAGTTACTAAGTTATTCCCTCATAGTGTAAAAGATTATGCACTCTAATGGTTTTATAATCTTCCTAATCATTCTATCACAACATTCAATCCATTGGTAGATATGTTTTTAAAACACTTTTAAATCAATATCAATGATAAGGTTTCCTATGTTCAAGTGGTAAAAATCAAATAAAATTCCAATGAGCCAATTGTAAAATATGTATTATGATATAACACTATATTAGAAAAGATGACTATTTACATGATAGATAGAGAACTCCAAGACATATTCAATAAGAGTTTGTTACTAAAATTATATTAATATATCCTATTTAAAAAGTTTATATAACTCACATATCTTTATCATACATTAAAGGAACAAGAAGCCAATATTCTCTCCATGGAAAAACTAAAGTACATAATTGGATTGGATTCAACTACTAAGAGTTTCAATAAGCCCCCATATAATGTAAAGCCTAATGAGAATAAGAATGATTCAAAAATGATCATTAATGCATCTTTAAATCCACATCATTTCTTGGTCCTATCAACTCCTCCAAAGATAGCTTTCGTGACTCTTCCTTAGTCTCTAGCACATGTTTTACAATAGCTCTTAGAATGCAATGGCATATCTCTCCCTCCCATAAAATAGGTTGATACAACTAGGATTATTACAAATAGGTATGATTTTAATGCATTATGAGACTATCATATGGCACCAATACATACTTAAAATAGATGCATTATATTTTTATATCAGATAAAATATTTGATATAAGATAATAATATTAATCTCAACACTCCTACAGAGTCACCTAGACCAAAATAAATAGAAGCAAAAACATTAAAAATATTTTTAGATCCATTTCCAAAGCATATAACTAATGAGATAACAAGAACTTTAGGTGTTCACTATACTTATTAGATATATCCATCACCAATATCCTATCATACTCAAATGATAGACACACACCCTCTAAATAATATCATTAAGGTGTATCATACTATAGTGCTGACTAGACCTCTTATCATATTTTCAAAGCAAGAGATAGTTGACAATGACATATATTTCTATGCACTATTTATATGAGCCTAAATTGATCATCATCCTATTTAGAAAGTCATGGTTAACAATAGATCAAGTGTCAACATGTGTGATATCACACTTATACACCACTTGAGTTATTCACAACAAGATATTTATCAAACATACATAATTGTTCATGACTTTAATGGACATGTTCAAATCTCTATCAAGGATATAATACTACCATTATGGGTTTCAAATACACATGTGGTCACCAAAATCATCATAGTACCTAATGATAACACATTTGAAGTGTTATTAGGTAGGCCTTGGATATACTAGCTTTGATCCATTCCATCTATTATACATAAATGTCTCAAGTATTTGCATGCTAATTAGGTAGTTATAATTGAGAGCCTTTCATATTAGTATACTTTACCTATTCCACATCTAATTATACATCAGACACCAGTTATCATTCAACACACAAAGTCTATTATCAAACATCTGGTATTAGTTGAGCCACTAGTGTAGGTGAGGTCTACTCCTACAATAGGACCACATATGAATACTCTCTCTCCACCACCACATAGATCAATACTATAGTATATATCATCCACTCCAGTTACATCTTATTCTTCTAGATGGGTCCCTAAGAACCCTACATCTCATAGGTCAATTTATTCAGCTTCTTAGATTTATATCCCTAATCCATAATTAGTTTTAGCTATAAATCACACAATGCATCTAATTCTCAGATCCTAGATATCTCATCACACATCATGAATGATAACTATCCCTTTATTTGATATAGGTCATAATGATTGTGAATGTCTTTCAAGACTAATTGATTAGTAGTATCTCTCCTCTTACCTTTATCCTTGTATATAGTTTCATTTTAATGATTACTTGTACATATCTTATATAGTCAAAAAAAAATGAATATAATATGTTCAACATAAAAGCATTCAAATATTGATCAAAAAATAAAACTAGATTGTTTACATATCCATATTTACATTCTTAATATTTTTGACGTACTACATATTCTAGTTATCTTAGTATAGTCAATTTTATCATACATACATGCTTCACTTATTCTTGTTGGGTGTTTTTAGATCATTACAGGACTCAATTCCATCACACAAATCTTGATTTTATATTATATAAAAATTAGGGGAGCATATATAGACCCATCATTGATACATTCACCCATTGGCAATATCATACTACATAGATTATAGTCTACCAAGTTATATCCTTGTAGACTATATATCAAATATTTAGTATTGATTATATCTTAATATTGATCATTTTTCACTAAGATTTTTTATTGGCCAATACTACTATAAACTTAGTTTATGTGTATATTTTCTCTTAAATATATTTGTACTGCATGTTAATGAATACTTTCATTTCTAGATTTCCTAGTTTAGACTTGGTTGTGTCTCTTCTAGATTTATTCAAGGGCATTTAAATATGCCATTATTTTATGGATTTATGCCAATTTATTTCATTATATGTATGATACGGACATCTTCCCATGTATTTGTGTGTGCCTTCTTGATTATTTAGGTAGATATTTGAATGTGTCCTTCTATGTGGTTCTAAACCAACTTGTTTGTTGTTTACATATGTGGACATTCAAAAATGTCCTTATATGTATTTCTTTCTTTGATTTAGTGACATGTGCCTATGTCCATTGTATTATAGCTCCTTAGCCTATTCTTTGTGCCTCATGTGTGTTGTATGCATGATTTCATGTATTCATCATGGACATGACACTTATATCTTACTTGTTGCTTACACACCCAATTTTAGACACCATGAGTGTCCTCCTGAATCTCCCCTTCCTCCCTAGGATCCTTTATGGACATCATGCCCCATCCTCTAGGTAGTTACTTAGATTATGTAGCTCATACACATGCTTAAATTTTTATATCTATCTTGATAACGTTGTTAATGATAGATATAACATAAATCATACATTACCAACTTATGCTCAAATTATCTTTCATTCCAATGTTATGTATACACATTACATTGGTTTATTATGTAGACATGATATTTTTTCAGCCTAACACCCATTATACAAAAAGATTTTATTTTGAGGAGAGTTATTTCACAAGTAAAACAACTCCCCTTAAAAGAGGAACCATTCACAGGGGTTTGTCATAGAGATCAGACTATCTAGGTGCACTCAAAGAATATTTTTAATCACACATACACATAATATAGATCATTTAATTATTTAGAGACACATAAAAATAGCTAGACATAAAAAAATTAGTTTACGTAGAAAACATTGATGGACTTTAGCACTAAAAGTAGGACACTAACACTCTAACACTACTATCTAAAGTATAGTTCTACTATCCATCAGCCCAAAAATAGTAAAAATCTAGATTTGATAGAATGTCACAATAATTACATCCCATATTTACCTAGATTTAGTCACAAGGTATCATATTTGATCAATTTATGCTTAGTTTTACATAGAATCATATCAAGTTGGGGGTATCATGCTTGACATGATCACTACCACTTTAGTTTTAGATACATAAACATATATTTATATAGGTTATTCCAAAATCCATATACATAGATATTATAATTGGGGGCATGTGTGTGACATATTATTTCCATGTGATAAGTTTCACATCAAATTATTTCATATGAAATAAAAAAACTCCATGTCATTATCTATGTGGTATACTTTAAACACCATTTTCACCAGGTATCACACCATATTAAATCCTTACTCCATATATAGTGGTTATAATTTGTGTTTAGTCCCTAAGATACATTCCAAAGTATATGAGTGGTCCCTTGTATATTTTTCATTTTAGAGTTTTGAAATGATCCCAGAGCAATCCTACACAATTATAGTTATAATGCATAGTTATAGGTACATTGAATAATTTTAGTTATAGATGCATCTACTACACATGGGTAGTTAATTATGGATCCATAAACTATTTTTAGATATCAAACCACCTATATATGAGGTTTGGATAAGACATTAGTCCAATCCAATTTATTCGCAATATGAAATCCACCTAGCATGGATGGGAAATGATGGAATCAAAACTAGATTGAGTTCATTAGCCATATGGACATGGGGATTGAGAAATCCATCATCTCAATCCAATCTATCTAATGGTTTGATCACTATCTACATGCACACACATGGGATGTTACTAGGTTTTTGAATTGGTTCACATACCCAGTGAGGTGTATTCATTATTTTCCCCTCTCTTATCTCTTTACTTAGTTTTGTATTTGATTTTGATATCTCTTATGTAATAATTTATTTCTTCCATGTTTCATTTTCAATATATGTAATAGATAATTTTTCACACACTCAAACCTAGATTCATAGGCCTTGCCTCATAGATAAATCTAGGTATGCTTATTTTTCATTTATCCTAGTCATTTTGCTTTGTTGCATTTATATAATAAATAAGGGTAAATGTAGTCATATAAAATTTAAATTGAGTGAAATGAGTGTTAGTTAAGACCACCCATCATTAGACATCTCAAAATCAGCCCCAAACCCTTCCCTAGGGATACATTCCCCTAGTGCCTTAGTTTCTACCACCTAGAAAATAGCATTTTATTTTGGACACAACACCCTACACTAGTGTACCACTTTCATCACTAATGTCCCTTGCCTAATTTCAATCCCAACAGATATTTTTCAATTCCTAAGACATCTAGGGTTAGCCTAGACCTATTTAAAACCCCACAGATGAACCCAATTAGTATATGTACATGAATTTTATCCCTATATACATTAGATGGAAATTAGATTTAAAATATATAGACAATAATAGAACAAGTTATTTGTACTCAAGGTTATTAATCCCTATTCTACCTTAATTCTACATACAATCTTATACAACCATCCTATTCCTTGAAAACATATATTTTCAATCTCAAGCCTCATTCAAATCACTCAAGTTGACACTTTACTAGAATTCACTTGCACTTTCACCAAGAACATAGATGGGAGAACTACATTGGTCTTAATACCTTCTTAGAGATTGTTATGTAGGTAACTCTCATCAAAATGGGGTATTGAGGATGTCCATCCTAAACATCTAACATCACACTTTTTATACATATGATACTCAAATATTTTAATATAGATAATGAGGGTTTGTTAAATAATTAGTATAAAATAAGTCATGGATATTGAAACAAGTTTCATTTGCATAAGAACATGCCTATTAGACTCAAAAACAACTACTCCTATAATTTTACATTAATCCCTACAAAATTATAGTAGTGTTGAATATCAAGACACTATCATCATGTAATACTATCTAAGGTACCACACTACTATCCAATAGGATTTCTAACACTGGGGTTTTATTCACAACATCCTGATCAACTTTTATGTTAGTTTTAAGACTCCAGATCATCCATCTCAATTAGTTTATAGCTGAGTATTTATTTGTGTATTTCATTTATATTTTTATAAATATCATATTATGTCAAGTCTTATACAAATAAATGGCTATATTTATTTTATATCTCTCCCCCAATTTACTATACCCAAACCCTATAACAACCTAGGGTTTACATTCCATAATCACTTAATAGTTAAATTGGATAACCAAAATGCTTACTACTATGATATGAGATACAAGAATTTTTTTGATTCTATACACTCTTTTAATAGTCTTTATTTAGGTAATATTATGTATAAATAACAATTTAGTGCATTAACATGAAATATCTAGATGTATTTCTTGTAATTATGATGTGATTTCAATATGTGACCTTATTGGTTATCAAATGTATTAGAGTGGTTGTGTATATATAGACTTATAAAATTAAATTATTACCTTATTAACATGTATATTAACATTATGGAAGTGGTAAATATTAAAAATTAGGATATAGTGAAACATGGTGAAACAGAACAAAGGTTATACTAGTGACATGACCTAGTATCAATATTATTTGATAATGGTCAAATGACTATTGGATTATCATGATAATAGTCAAGGTGGTAAAAAAATAGATAATAAAGATAAATAGGTTTAAAATATTTTTAATAATATCTCAAGGAAATTAAATGAAATATATAAATATTTTTGATATTGAATGATTATAAGGAAAGGATGTGTATGGTAAAAAAATGCACAAATAAGAGACCAATTTGAACTATTGATCCATATGTATGACAACTTGATAATAATAATGAAATTACAAGGACTATACAAAAATTAGATTTCTATATCTATAAAAATGACTGAAAATACATGACTCAATGTTATATTAACTCTCATTAGATACATACACTTGAAAAATACTTCAAACCTCTGTCTTACATGAGAATTGTGGATGAAAAATAGAAATAAATGACTTATTTCAATGACCCTTAATCTTAAAAAAATGTCCTTGAGTCCCCAAAAAAATTATGTGAATATATATTGGAACAAACCAATACACCTATCCATAGTGGTCCCCACCCAATAATTAGATAACCTTTATATTCATAATATGATAGCAGAGAAAATAATTTGGTGCCAACACAAAGATTCAAAAACATTGATATAATAAATTAAATAAAAAATATATGTTTAATTTTTTACCATAATTATGGTTTTAATATTAAATATATAAACAAATTACACTAATTAATGGATCTGATAAATAATACATTAAATTATATAAATTAGATCTAGTCTAGTGACTAAATCTATAACATAGATTAAGTGTAGAATAATGATGATTATTAAAATGAAATGAAGATTAAATGAGATATAATGATAAAATATTTATATATTTATTGAAATATAAACCATGATATATTATGTGTAGACTTTTTTCCACTTGTGTTTGAAATCTGAGTCTATTGGACAAACTTTTCACCTAAAACTGTGCTTGCCAAATTTATGCCAGGTAAACATGTCACTAGAAAAATTTGATCTAATTTGGATAGGAATTTCAATTATATATTGTGATGAATTTATAGGTTTTTATATTTAGGGTTAATTAAACATCTAATATTTTTATATTATGTATGCTTTCTTTCCTATTCCACTGGGAAAAAATACATATTTTGGTGTTTTTATTCTTAATCTAGCTTGGAAAAATCAAATTTCAATCCAAGAGAGAGAAGGAAAAAATAGTTAGGTTGTGAAACCACTAAAGTGGAGTTAAAATCTACATATCTGATATGATAGAATCAAAACCCTTTTAGACCATTCAATGTGTAGATGACGTGTTTGAGGTAGGGCTTCCCCATCCCCTCACTAGGTAGAAATACAACTATAATTTACTTAGTATTCATTTTGGTAAAATATTCAATGATGTGACGAAAGTAAATTTTTAATATATAAATACTTATTAGGTGTGCTTAGACTTGAAATGAGATTGAATTTATGAAAATTTAACGTGTTATTTTATTCTAAAATTTTATTAGACTATTTGTATATTTAGATTTCTCATGTTTTGAATTAAATAAAAATTAGTGCACACAATCTGATGAAAAAATGAAAAAAATGGATCCAAACATCAAAAATATGATAATATTGGAATAATGGCACACAAAATTCAAAGGGGTAGAATCATATGTTGTACAAGGCTACCTAGGTCAAACTTATAGTTATTCAGTCTACCCAAAAAATAAATATAAACAAGGAGAAAATAGAGAGAAACATGCCAATAGACATAATAATAAATTGATAAAATAAAAAATATAGGAAGATATTCCCATATGAATAAATAAATATGAAAGGCTATAGATATAAGCACTAATTATCCCCTAAATCAAGGTGATGACCCATATACAAAAGTAACTATTAAAATCATTGTAATAATATGGATTGTACTAAAATTTTGTGTGTACATGATGTCCCTAATTTAAACTGTATATGAAGTGATACATGCATATATTAAAGTCAAATCATACATAATTTTAAGTGCATACCTTGAGTTACCACATCAAGAGGAAGATGAATCATTTTTTCATGCATCCATATACTTTTTTTTCAATTTTTTATAGCCATAAAAAAGGTCTAATTTCTAACAAGTAGTCACTACTCATGGTGAATATATATATATATATATATATATATATATATATATATATATATATATATATATATATATATATATTAGTGTCATCATGTTTGATTCAACTGAAGAGGGTAAAATGGTCCTTTATAATACAATGGGTAGACAGGGATAACTAGGATGCCCAAAGGTATCTCTTAATGTGTAATCCTAGTGATAGTCATGCCATGTGATGTATTAGTGTGTAGGGAGTATAATAATAATTCAAGGCTCAATGTAAAATGGTATAATGACCATTAAATATAGTAGGATAGGGATACCTATGATGCTCAAATATTATTTAAATTTATATAATAACTAATGTCATTAAAGGAACATGATATAATTATGGATAAATGTATATTTTCACAAAATGTGATATAAACTAAAAGACTTAATTCACTGTGTATTTTACTCTCAAATGTGATGTACTATATAGGTTTCAATGTTTAACATATGTAACCTATGAGTGTGTATAATGATATTCTTATGTGAGGCTTAAAAATCAGAAATTAGCCTTTCATAATGATAATGTGCATGGAAATCAGCATGCACCCAATATATGGGATGGTTATAGGCTATAAATATGTGGTAAAAAATATATCAAATGCGAAACCAATCAGTTTTCATGATGTATGTAATACTAAGATATAAATAATCAATGTGAATTTTTAGGACACAAGGTTTTGATAAATTCCATATGTATTATATGTCAATAAAGATCATAAGGAGATAAATGTGTGTAACATGCACCTATGAAAATGTGTGTGTGTTTGTAAACACACACACATGATAAATAAGTAATGTGGACTAGGTACAATGCCCTCATATGAAACTGTGTATCAATTAGGCAAGTGTTTCACATAATGCCCCCATATGCAATTATATGTATAAATGTGTTCAATAAATATTATTTGGGTATAATTCCTCCATAGGAAAATATATGTATAAATATAACTCATTTAAGTCTCATAATAGAGGAAATGAGGGTGTGATACTCCCATAGGAAAATTTATAAAAGATGTAGTTAAATGAAGGTCATAAGTGAAAATTAATTTGTTCTTATCTATTGTAGCCAACACACCTCATTTTAATTTTTCAATTGAATGCCCTATTTTAGATTAAAATTTCCACATTCAGGTCTTTTTGTCTAATGAATCATCCCAAGTCTGCACTAAAAGTCATTATCTTAAGTCTGATATATTTGTTTAGAATGATGTCTTGATATGATTTTTAACTATATGAGTTCCCCCATAAAGGCACTAGTAGTTAGATTAATACTTTATTATACATTTTTAAATTAAAATATATATTTAAGTTATTATATACATCTATGTGGATTTTAGTACTATGATATTCATCATATTCAAATTCTAGTTTTATAGACTAATCAAGGTAACTAATTTTTATATTTTGCCCAAGGTTTATTTTATTTTTTAGGAGTGTTATGACCCCATAGGGACACCTTAAAAAAACTTACTCCATCTAGATTATAAATATCCCCCTTTAGTATGAGTAACTTTTCATACTTAGTCATTTTTCTAAAATTTCCTCACATAGACCATCATCACACATCTCTCTTACATTTGGATCAAACATCAAATTTAATAGTATAAATGAATTCAAATTACAACAACTAAGTCCCTAAGTTTAAACTCCAATAGTAAATCCTTGAGCTTTAAGATCATTCCATGTGTCATAACCCAACTTCCCTATGAAGGACCTTATGAAATGGCTAAATATGTTATTTAACAACTTCCCAAATTTACAGGATGGAGATGTGTTTCTTCATATTTATTATTTTTGGCTTATGATATTAAACAAATATAAGTTTAAGGTACCCAAAAAATTGAGCAACCAAGATTATGCCACATGTATTCATCCTAGTTACTCACTTTTACTGACTGAAAATGTATAAGATAAGGACTCCATGGGGCCCTAAGGTCTGATATCATTACACGTGTCTCCATATACTTCCTATAGAAAAATAAAGTATACCCAAGTCTTAAATATTGAGTACCCTCTGAACAAGTGAGATCATGCCACATGGTATGATCCTAATTATTTAGAGCTTACAGGTAGAGGCCCAACTCCCAAGGTTCTATGATCATCCTAATAAATTAAATCATGTCATGTGGTATGATCCCATTCATATGTGACTAACATGAGAAGACACATACTCTAAAGGTTGAAAATCATCTATAATATTAATTTTTATACACATGGTAACACATCACTCACCTAGAGTTGGTAGATAGAGATACATATTCTAATATAAGTGACCCTTCAAATAAATGAGATAATATCATGTGGCATGATCCCATTCACCAATATATTGTTATAAAATCTAATATATAGTCCCATAATAAAATATCAAAACTCCCCTCAAACAATTGAGATCCATCCACATGGAAATATCCTAGCTATATTTGTCCTTCATAATTAGAAAAATATAATGTGAAGCCTATGATCTATGAATTAATGAGATTAATCCCTTTGTCACCATATCATCCCTCTATAAAAAATAGTGAAGTGACCCAAAAATTGAGGTCCATGATACTTAGATAAATGACATCATGCCATATGGCATGATCCCACTAATCTATAACTATAAAAAGTTATTCAAAGTCCCAAAGTATTATAAACACTTAAACAAATTGTTGATGCTTGGATTTGTACCCTTGAAGAGATACTTAATACTCTTCATACAAGTGGAAAAATGGAATCATCTCTCTTTTTTTGGGTGATAATTCTATTGATATGAATCTCTAGATTATGGACTAGCTCTCTTTGATGTACCACTCGACTGCTTCTCCTACTACTACTAACTTGGTGGTGAAAAAGGAATGAGGAAAACTGAAAGCAAACCTAAAATAATAGAGGTGATACACAAAAAAAGATGATGGATTCCAACCACATGTATATGACACTTATGACCAAATAAATGACCAACATACACTTTCTTAATCTTTATCTTCTTACATTCATATTACAGTATGAGGTCATGAAAGATTGTCTTATACTAGGAGGACTAGACAAGAGGCCTTGAATGGCACTGATCAAAAGACAAACTCACTTAGACATGGACATCTCCTATAAAAATTCACATGCCCTATAAGAAGAAGCTGTAAATAGGTGAAAGAATAAAGGACAATGCTAAGGAATCCATATTCTTCACTAAACAAATTCAACATTAAGGTAGAGCACACTATGAATAGTCATGGAAGAGGTAAACACTTGGTCATTTTACTGATCAAAAGGTGTAAAATTGAGAAGAGATTCACCATACTTATGTGGATCCATCTAAATATCCAAGATAATACATATTTATATCCTTTAAGAGAGAGATCAATCAAAGGGAGTTCAATATCACTTGGACATGTGTCAATCTCAAAAATAGAAATAGTTGCGCTACATTCCATAAGAAACTCCTTTTATAGTTACACCAACAAGATCAAGATATGTTGAACTGCATTTTACTATAGATGAGTCCATCTATTGGAATCTCATTTCAATGCAAGATCTTCTTTACTGAATCATCAAGATGTGTAATGGTGAGACAACTCAAACTATTGACCTCCCTATTTTAGCTTGTTATGTATCAAAGCTTAGGATTCATGCCATTTTTCATTTCCATATTTGTCTTCAAGTTTCCATCAAGTATTTTTAATAGCAATGGCTATTCCTTATAGTTTAAAATTGGCTTCTTATGGGTCATCTTTTGTATTTCTTTAGACTTCTTATCTTCAGCATTCTTTTAGACAATTTTTCTAAAAGAATTATTTCATGCAATTATTCCTTTCCTCTTATTATTTTGTCCACAGATGATTCTCCTAAAAGAATTCATTCAATTTTTTTGTGTTTGACAATTTATTTGAAATAATTCCTGAGATAATATTTTTGAAAGAATTCTTTCAAGTTTTCTACAAGTGATCCTTTAGCTTTTGGAAATGGTCCTTTTAAAATGAACATACCCTTTAGGAGAAATGTAAATGACCCCTTATACTTGAAAGTGACCTTCAAAAAAATTCAAGTGTCCTTTAGGATTTTTGAAATGGTCCAATTATCCCTCAGCTTCATTTCCTTTAGGTTTTTATAAGGGATAATTTTTGTGGACTTTTTACAAAGTTCCCTTTACAAAAATTAAAATTTCCTTTAGCTTTTTTGAAAACATCCCTTTGGAATTTCTAAAAATCCATTCAAAATATTTGTAAGTTACCCCTTGGACTTGAAATTGACCTTCAAAAAAATGTAATTGATCTTTCAAAAAATTGAAATAGACCTTTCCCAACAAAAGATACCCTTAAAAAAATGAAAGATACCCTTCATAATTTTTGAAAATTTCCTTTTCAGCTTGAAAGAGTCCTTTGGGAAAGCTACTTTGGATAAAAAAATCTGAAATAATTTATCAAAGGCTTTAGACAAAAAACCCAAAAGAATGAACACTTAGTACAAGACCATAACAAATTCTCTAAAAGAATTCATTGTAAAGGACTTAGCCAAAAGACTAAAGAACAAAGATTTCAAAATAAAAACACTTGGGTTTTTTACATTTAGAAGACTTCAACTTTGTATAAGAACACTTATTCTGAATACTGCACTTAACCAAAGATATAGACTTAGGCAACTAAAATTTTAGATAGGGGGTGACCAATTTTGGTTTGAAAGGTCAAAATTTGGTTAATAAATTAGTGATTTGTAGGGGTATTATACCTTCTATACTAACCATACTAGTAGCCTATATATTCCATTGGGCATGGAGTCAATTAATGACTAAAATAAACCAAAAACCTTGAGCATGATTTAGAACTTGATCAATAATACAACTATTGACTACCTCAAACACACATGTGCTACCTAGCACTTAGGAAAGATAAGACACAATATAAATAAAACTAATTATGTATAGCTAACTATATATGCTCTTCCCCCTTTTGGATCAAAGGGAAGACTTCTTAGGTCTATTTCATGGTAAGAAACTTCATGATGCCAGACAAGTGGTTGGTTGGAGTAGGAGCTTAGTTACTCATCCTTCTTGATTTTCACCTTGATTGGCATTTACCTGAGTGGATCAAGTTCATAAATGTCTCCAACATACATGTACTCATATTTTTCTTTGAATCATGTTTCATGTTGGTCATTCATGCTAGTGTAGTCCATAAATGGATCAATGGATTATATCTCATCATCATATGGTTGCTTTGTCTCATGATCCTCTTGGTATGTATCATCAACCAAATCATTATTTTCTATCTGTTTGAGAATATTATCAAATTGAACTCTTGATTCATCATGGCTTTCTTAAATAAGGGTGGCTGGTGTGATGTTTGAGCTGAGACAAAAATTTTCTAGTTGATTCAAGAAATCATCATTTTCTCACTCAAGAATTCATTCTTCAAAGCCCTTATCAAAAAAATTAGACCTCTCACCTTATTTATCAAAAATAAAAATATGTAACTACTCAAAAACATGCTCTTAAAGCTCATTTAACTCAAGTCCCATGGCCCAGTTATTATTGTCATCAAAGAAACAAGAAGGTTCATCAAATAAAGGGAAAGAGAGCTCACCATGCTTACATTCTCCATCTAATTTTGACAAGTGAAGTTTGTCATTGGAACATTTACATGTATATGTGACCTTTATCTTCTCCTTGAATTAATTCACCTTCAAGAGTCACTTCTTTGACCTTATTTTCATGAAAACCTCCTAGAATGGCCACCTTTTGAGATATGATTTGACCATATTCTTCATCTTTGATAATGCTTTCCACTTCACACTCAAGATTATAATCACCATGATGATGTTCATATGAAGTACTTATGATTATCTAATCTTAATTCCCACTCATATTAGCCTCTTGATCATCTAATAATTGCATTTTCTCTTGCTCACTTTCCTCCATTAAAATAGGTTCCTCTTTAGGATGGAATGAAATGAGGGGTAAATGGATAGGTTCATGAGTCTAAAATGAAAGAGTTAGAGTATGAAAGGAAATGGAAGATGAAGGTATTGAAAATGGAGTATGGGATGAAGGAGAGGACTTAGGAATGGACTTTGAAAAGAGGTAAGCAATAGTGAGCTCAAAATCAAATTGGGAATGAGAAGTGAGGTGTTCTTTGAGAGGCTAATGAGGAAGAGGAGGTAAACCTTGGTATAAAAAAAATTGATGCTCTTTCTTCCACTTGATCAATACTTTATCTACATCATATATATCTTGATAACTCTCTTGAAGGGGTGTAGATGGGGTGTGTCTAGACATGGGATTTTCTATTGGGTCTAAGCTTTCCATTACACCTTGATTAAGGAAATTTATTCTTGACTCTAATTCTTCAATCTATTTAGCTAGATTTTCTTTGAAGATTTTTTTATAGATCATGTTCATAATCATGATGTGGAGGAGTAGCTTCATTTTTTGTTCGTATTCTTGAATAATATTACTCTATTCTTTCTTACCCCATAATTCCACTATTTCATTCCAACCCATGATCTTCAGATTGGAACTCTCTTCTTGAGGATAGGTAGCAACTTTATATTTCTCAAGATCTTGAGATGGTTCATGATAGACATTTCTCCAACTTAGAATCTTGACATCATGTTGAAGGGCTTGAGGAGTTTGAAGGGAACTAAGAAGAGTTTACACATGTATAGGAATAGTTACTTGAGGATGGATATACTATTTTCCAATAGAAGTAGGATGATTTTATTTATAAGAGGCCTCACATTATAAGCAATTGAAAAAATTAGATTCTATAGAAGGTTTTTCTAATGTCCTTTGGTGTTAGATTACTAGGTGTAAAGGATTAACAACAGGAGTAGTTAATGCAATAGATGGGTTAGAAGGTTGACTCATTTTATTTTGATGAGAAAGTGTTATTTGATAAAAAAGGATTTGGTGTACAGGGGGAGGGTTTCTTTTGTATAGGAGGAGGCTATTTTGGGATGGAAGAAGGGATACAAGGTTTACTAGCTTGAGTGAATTGGCTTCTCTACCTTACTAGTTTCTCCTCCATGGATTGCATGACTTGAGCTTAATTAAATAAGCATTCATCCTTATACATAATATCTTGTTGATATCTATTTAACTCTTTAAAATTGTCTATTTCTAGAATCTACTTCTGAAACTCTAATATTATCTCCCTAGCACTCTTGGATTTTTTAGGAGAATGATAATTATGAGGATTTGAGGTGATTACATGAACAACATGAGCTTGATCAAAACTATATGAAGGAATATAAGATCCATACTACTCAATAATGGGATTATACATATAAAATATGATATCTTGATGCACTAGGGCTTCTTGAATAATTGATTCAACTCAGAGTCACCATTGGTATTTATTGAATGCCTCTAAAAAGCTGTCTAATTAGAGAACACACCAAGAATTATTCAACTCTTTGGACAAAATTGTCCCATTAGATGTGCCCAAAAATTTTGATGCTCAAATTTTTACCCTTGAAGAGATGCTCAGTTATCTTCATCTAAGTGGAAAAATGGAATCATCTCTCTTTTTGTGGGTGATTATTCTATTGAGATGAATCTCTATATTAGGGGCTAGATCCCTTTGATGTACCACTCGACTGATGCTTCTACTACTACTAACTTTGGGGTGAAAAAGGAATGAGGAAAACTAAAAGCAAACCTAAACTAATGGAAGTGATACACTAAAATAGATGATGGCTTCTAACTACATGTATATGGAACTTATGACCAAAACAACAGCCAACATACATTTTCCCAATCTTTATCTTCTTACTATAATATTACATTATGAGGTCATGAAAGATTGTATTATACTAGGAGGACTAGAGAAGAGGCCTTGAATGGCATCAATGAAAAGATAATCTCAATTAGATATGGACATATCTTGGAACACTTCACATGCCCTACAAGAATAAGTTGAAAATAGGTGAAAGAATGAAGTACAATGCTAAGGAATCCATATTATTCACTAAGAAAATTCAAAATTCAAGTAGAACACACTATGAATAATCATGGAAGAGGTAAAATTGGTCATTTTATTGATCAAAAGGTGTATAATTGAGTAGATATTCACCATACTTATTTGAATACCTCTAAAGAGCCAAGAGAATCCATATTTATAACTTTTAAGAGATAGATCGAGCAAAGGGAGTTCAATGTCACTTGGACATGTGTCAATCTTGAAAATAGAAATACTTACAATGCATTCTATAAGAAAATCCCTTTATGGTTACACCATTGGAATAAATATATGTTGAATTTCATTTTGCTATATATGAGTCCATTTACTAGAATGTCATTTTAATTCAAGCTATTCATTATTGGCACATTGATCTATATAACAATGAAATAACTCAAACCGTTGACCTACCTATTTCTGCTTGTTATTTATTAGAGCTTAGGATTCATGCCATTTTTCATTTCCATATTTGTCCTTAGGTTCTCATCAAGTCTTTTGAATAGTAATGGATATTCCTTTTAGTTTAAAATTGACTTCCTATGGGCCGTCATCTTTTGTTTTCTTTAGACTTCTTATGTTTGACATTCTTTTGAATAATTTATATGAAATAATTATTTCATTCTCTTCTGCCTTTCCCCTCAAATTTTGTCCTTGGATGATTCTCCTAAAATAATTCATTTAGTTTTTTGTGTTTGACAATTTCTCTGAAAGAATTTCTTAGACAGTCTTTTTGAAAGAATTCTTTTAGGTTTTCTACAAGTGATCCTTAGGCTTTTGTAAATGGTCCTTTTGAAAATAGCATACCCTTCAAGAGAAATTTAAATGACCCCTTCAACTTGAATGTGACCTTCAAAAAAATTCTAGTGTCCTTCAGGATTTTTGAAATGGTCCACTTGTCCCTTGGCTTCAATTCCTTCAGGTCTTTATAAGGGACAATTTCTATGGACTTTTTACAAAGTGCCCTTTGCAAAAATGACAATGTCTTTCAGCTTGTTTGTAAACGTCCCTTCATATTTTTCAAAATTCCCTTTGAAATATTTTTAAGTTACCCCTTCGACTTGAAAGTGAACTTAGAAAAAATGAAAGTGATCTTTAAAAAAATTGAAATGGACCTTTCCTGATAAAAGATACTTTAGACAAAAAGTTTGAAAGAATTTTGTAAAGTCTTTAGAAAAAAACTCATAGATAAGAAAATGACAAATAAAAATCTTGAAAGAATGAACACTTAGCAAAAGACCATAATAAACCCTTCGAAAGAATTAATTGCAAAGGACTTAGCCAAAAGAGTAAAGAACAAAGATTTCAAAAGAAAAACATTTGGGTTTTTCACATGTAAAAGACTTCAGCTTTGTATAAAAACACTTCTTATAAATATTGGACTTGAACAAAGATATATAATTATGTAACTAAAATTTTAGATAGGGGGTGAGCAATTTTGGCCTGAAAGGTCAAAATTTGGTCAACACAACCATTGACCATCTACATGGCAACATCCTACTAAATCATATCCTAAAAACTTTGCAAAATATTTTATATAACTCATGAACCTTTGGATCAATAGGATCAAACCATTATTTTTATTTCACTAAACCATGGTTAAAATTCCAAAAATAAATAAATCAAGGCCTAGATGCACAAAAATTAGACACATGAAAAAGCATATGGCTTAGTGAAGTGACCAAGAGGCCAAAATCACCAAGATGGAACCACATGTTTTTCTCTTGACATGTTAGATTAATGAAATTAATATGGTTCTATAGGTCTTGGTTGAGTGGGAAGTGAAAAAGTATCACAACTTAAAGGAACTCAACTAGGAGAGTTGTTATAATTTCAATACATAAATAAATTACAAGAAGGTCGACCCAAATCATTATGATTATACATTTTTATTTTTTAAAGGACTATATAGTCAAAGTTATTGACTATTCACCATGTGTCTAACCCCTTGGTCATTCATAATGACACAAAGGTAAAAAAAGACATTTGTTCCCCACACAACATGTGCATAGAAGTTCTAGAAAATATTCTCCATCACTAGACTCTTTTTGACTTACAGAGTTTCAACCCCATCAAATAATCAATAGTAGAGCCTATCAGTACCATTAAGATGCAGTCTACATCAAAAATCTCCTCAAAGATCCTTAATGGGCCATTAAATATCATTTTATCTTATATGTTATCATATTAGGAATATTCTTACATTTTTTTTAACCATTTTAAGCCATGATGTCAAATATTAGATTCTCATGCCTCTTAAAATAAATACCCATCCCTCCCTTCTATATATACTACTTCCTATTATGTTATAATGGTTTACTCTAGTTTGAAAACAACCACTATCAGAATCATACAAAATTTATTTTGTGTAAATGCAATTGGTTTTTATGAAGGTCCTCCACTTTATTTTTACTTTAACAGATCAATACTAATGATATAGGACTATAATTTATGATTTTTCTATAGATTTTATGAATTAAATAGGATGTGATTATGTTATTTTTGTTAGCTAATTTAATTCCTTTCATTTTATTTGAAGACTATAAAGATGTGTGTGTAATTAACTATAGTTCATTTCTTAATTCATTCATTAAGGGAGCCTTAGAATTAAAAATTTATCCTTTTATTGTATACTTTCTCTCCCTATTTGACTAAATCCCAAACCATAGTGAAACTTAGCATATAGTGTTTTAACTATAGCTAAGTAGAATGTGGTCTTGGAAGCCTTTGTATTTTCATTTAATCAGAAGACTTTATTTCTTCCTTACCATCCTTTTCTTCTGATGTTTATTTATAAACAAATTATCTTTCCCTTCCTTTAGAAATGGTGAAGTGAATAAAATTAAAGTTCTATAATTTAATATGTTGTAATTGGTCTGTAGACATAAGTGTATAATTCTTGTAAGTCATTGATAAAATTAGTATTAGACCTCTAGTGGTAGCATTGTATATATATTTCAAGAAATGTATCTAATGTAGCCCCATATCTCCACATTGTGCCTTGATTTATCTTAGAAAGAATCCTAAAATGAGAGGATGCACCTCCCTAGATTATTCCTCAATCTTTCTCAGTGTATCTAACCTCATAGGTGTAATTGGGACTAAGATCCTAGATTAAACAATATATGGGACAAGAAGGAGGGCACCCCTTCTTATTGTGTAATAAATCTTTAAGATATAAATAATATTAAAGTTAAACTTATAACCTACTATGTGAATTAATAGATATTGAGTTGGTCGAAGATGACTAATAATATCCCCATTATAATTCCATAGGATAACTAGAATTAGTAGAGGGAAACCATGACCTATGATTACACATACTATCTTAGTATCTCATTTTTTACCTAATAAACCTACACCTATAAATTCACCTATGGTGTATTTTTTTGGGTCTACTATTGACATTCTTGGAGTTGTCCATGATTTAACCAAGAACCTATAAAGGTACCTCTCAAGATTCACACTAGGTGTGGGGCATAATATTGAAAATAATTTAACCTCATACAAAACTACTCTCAATCTAATAAATATGGAACATGATGACATTCAATGTAGTCTATTCCCACTAAATTTGATGGATATTTTTTATGATTTGTTCCTAAACTTGTTTGAAGGCTCTATCTCAAGATATGACCAATTCATTAACAAATTCCTTTCCCAATTTTGTCAGGTCATCAACCCAAGTACATTATACCAATATCTTACATACATAAAAATGGAACCCAATGAACATATAATAAATTTCAATTCTAGGTTATAGAATTTGTATAGTTGAATCATGGTGTTATATAGATCAGATGTCTAGTTAGCCTTGAAATGTACAAGAATGCACTAGATCCTTGGATTTATATGTTCTTGTTAAGAGATCCATTGGTGTTAGACTTACCTATGACTTATGTTTAGGCCATAAAAGTATAAAAACAACTAAATCCTCAATTTAGGTAGGAACTATCCATACTAAATATGTTTCCAAGTATATATTCTTTGAACCCCCTCTTCACCATTTGTTAAATATACCCATTCCACAACTTGTTGTAGTGACAAGGCAAATTCATTTGAAACATGTACTATTATTGATCCCATAGGATTCCTTATACCAATCAATAATTAATAAGTGCCGAAATATTAGAATAAGAAATTTTTCCCTACTATGAATAATGTTCAAAGTGTGACCTAAAAGTCCACCAAGAATGAGTTGGATGTTGTACAATGTGTGGTACATAAGATCAACAATGACATCTTGGACCTATAAAGACATGTAAATATTTATGATTACATTTAAAATATTAACTTCAGTTACCAGAGGTATAGTCTTCCATATAACCATTCTAGCAACTGACTAGATCCCTCACTTAACAAATTACTTGAGATTAAAATCTAAGATTTAACCTTGCCTAATTAGTACCATGTACATAATACAACCTAGAATGGTGAACTCAATTTCATTGAATTATATTGTGAATTTGACATCTTCTAAAAAGAGATGGAATAGTATGAGGTAGTCACAAACCACCCCAAAGTTACCAATTAGGTTAAAACCTCTAATGCTTCAACATCCCCTAACATTGTCATGGTACTAGAGACATTATATTTCCCCATCCATGAATACAATGAACCATAATATTCAACCAATGAGGTATTGGCTTTCCAAAACTTCTAAAGGATTAATTATGCCCTTAGGAACTAGACATAACAACAAACCCTTACCATGTCAATCCCTCATAATAATGGTGTTACTCATCCTAATCCAAGAGTAAGGAATTAGCCTCCAACCTCAAAATTACACAATCCTAATCCAATTGAATATTCCTAACCTACCACTAATAATACTATATTCCAAATAGTGGAGGACATGAAGAAGATCAAGGAAAATATCACTTTTCATGAGCTTTCCCTAATCACTGAGCAAATATATCTCCTCTTAAAGTCACTCCTAATTCAACCTAAACATAAGCCTATGCACACTAACATGCTAATATAAAAGAATAATGTTTAGGTCCCATCTTTCCTTAATTTAGTTAATCTATTTGGGATGAATCTTCATAACTATCTATTTAACTCAAGAGCCTATGTGATTGTCATTCCTATAAGAATTTATCAAAATCTAGGACATGCACCTATTAAGTCAAAAATAAATAGTGGTCCAGCTAGATAAGTTTGAATTTAAGGTAGTGGGTGACCTCTTAAATATCCATATGCAGCTATAATGTAAGGATAGTTTCCAAAAATTTATGGAGATTCAATTTGTGGAGATCGTAGAGGCTTATGAGAATTTTCTTAGTAGATATTGATCTAAAACCTTTAATGAATATATGCATAAAATTCTCCCATATGTGGTTGCATTAGAAAGGTGTAGCCAACTAGATCCATGTTGACAAAGAACCAAAAATGAAACACATGATCACTAAATACATTGTATTAATTGAAATAATAAATTTAGAATCCTCTAACATATATGCTTATACTTTATCTATAAAATGTAATAAAGACCAAAATAATACATATCTTGCATTTATAGGTCTATGGTTCTTTTATATTTATGGATCTCATTCTAGAAAAGGTTTTGGAGAATGAATTATTCTCATTAATCTATTAGTGAAATGACATATAGCTACCTATAGTCTTTAGTTACCTTACACTAACAATCTAGTGGAATATGAAGACCTAGTCTTAGGAATATAGTTTGTGTTAAAATATAGGCTCAAAGGATTGAAGGTGTTTGGGGATTCTAAATAAGTATTGAACCAATTTAGGAGAAGGTTATAATGTAAACTAGATTATTTAATTAATTAGAAACATAGGATGTGAGATTTGATAGAAAAATTCAATGATTTTAATGCCATCCCCATTCTTAGAGAAGATGATTAATTAGTAAATACTATTACAAACCTGACACCCCTAGATGATTCAATACTAAAAATCTCAATGGAGATCATCCCATGTACCTTAGTACTAGATAATGTGAATTACTTCTATATCTTTGAAGATTAATTCTAAATTTTAAAATTCTTTAACAATGGGGGTTATTTGAGACTTGAGTTATTAATGAGGGAAAAAGAGATGACCCTAGAAATGAAGTATGTGACCAAGATGGCATTATGAACTTAAAGGAAAATCAATTTCCAAAAGGGATGATCTACCTCAAATAGTGTTAAACCTTGACAATACCTCACATAGACTTGATAGGCCAATAACCTTAGAGAAAAATTCTATAATGATTAATTTAGGATCTTAATATTAGACCCAATATATTTGTATTGGTCTAAATCCCACTCATATTAAATTTGAACAAATTAAAAAAATGTTTCCATAGTACCAAGCCATTCTTACTTGGGCTTATGGATACTTTAAGTTCTTTAACCTAAATATTATAACCTAAACTATCCCATTCAAGAAGAACTAGAATCCATTTAGATAGAGGCAATGACCCATGAACCCAATCTTGGAACCACTTATTTAAAAGGAGGTCCATAAAATCCTCTCAAATGGGATCATCTTCCCAATAGGTCACTCTATCTGCTAGCTAACTTAGTATCAATCTATAAAAAATAATGGATAAATTTAATTGTGTGTGGATTTTAAAAATATAAAATAAGATTTTGATAAATATAACTATCTTTTTGTTTCTTTATATGAAATAATATAGAGGGTAAGTGGATCCAAAATTATGTCCTTCCTAGATGGATTCTCAAGATAGAATCAGGTTTTGATAAGCTCAAAAGATAGATCCAAAACTATATTTATGATCAAGTGGGGGATCTTTGATTAGAAAAAAATACTATTTGGACTTATTAACGTAGGATCCACCTTTAATAAATCTATGTAATTTTATTTCAAAGGTATGATAGGTAAATGCATTTTTATTTACATGGATGACTTGACTATTTTTTCAAAATATAGGTCTAAACATATTCACCATCTTCAGAATATATGTGAATTGTGAAGAAGGTATAATAGCTCACTTAACATAGATAAAAATTTGTTTGGTGTTACTAAATGTATTATTATTGGTCACATAATCATTAAGGTATTTATATCAACCTTGAGCATGCCAATTTCATTTCCAAGATACATTTACTTAACAGTAAAAATTAATTAAAGTCATTCTTTGGTAATATTAACTTTGTATGCATATTCATATCTAGTTTTACCAAAAAAATTAAACCTTTTAAAGTAATGTTGAAATAGCAAGCAAAGGTGGATTTTAATCCTATAGCTATTGAATCCTTTCAAAAAAATAAGCAAACCATCATGCAGGGGCTAGTCTTAATTAGCCTAGGATACATGAATGACTTATACCTCTATTCCTTCACATCAAAGACACCATAGCTGTAGTTTTCATTCAAAAATTGAATGAAGATGAGAACCCAATACGTTTCATGAGTACAAACTTGAAGGACGTAAAAATAAAATATTCCACCTAGGAAAATCATGTCTATGCCTTGGTCAAGACTATGAATAAATTTAGATACTAACTTATCATAAATAAGGTGCATGCCATCATCTTAGACCCACCCATGATGCTAATTTTATTGTAGAATGAACAAAGAGAACATATGGGTTGGTCTATGGCCAAGTTTAAAGAGTAAAAAAAAAAAATAAAACCATGATTTTAGGCTAAGGTCTCACTTAGTTTAATAATAAAATCAACCCAAGGATCACAATGGTACAACTTGACCAGTCATAAATAATGCATTAATAATGGTAAGATCCAATTATATACCATTTCATTTATGGAACTCCTCCTATAAGACTTAATAAAACACATAAAATATATCTTAGGATGAATACAACCCACTATATGTTGAGTAAGGGAGTGATTTATTAGAAAACTATGAAGGCATCTATCTCAAGTGTATATCTAAATAAGAATCTAAGGAAGTAATGACTAATTTTCAT
The DNA here is from genome assembly GCA_037957365.1 of Torreya grandis. Lineage (NCBI taxonomy): Eukaryota > Viridiplantae > Streptophyta > Pinopsida > Cupressales > Taxaceae > Torreya > Torreya grandis. Next base: position 195,795 of record JARHVA010006672.1, on the reverse strand, counting down.
GAATAATTGGGTAATTTCCATTTTTTAGGGAGTACAACTACATAAAATTATGCAAGTTGGGTACTATTGTACCACTATCTTTAGAGATGTATTCACCTATGTGTGTTTATTCCATCAGTGCCAAGCCCTCACCAAGAAGTTTGTGTTGTAATGCCTTTGCGTCCTATGATATAAGAGTGTCCTTTCAATCAATGGGGACTTAAATTTATTGGAGTCATCAACCTTAACTCATAAATTGGACATAAATTTATACTCACATCCATTTATTACTACACAATATGAACAAAAGTAGTGGTGATCAAGAATAACAAAACTAAGGAAATTATCAAGTTCTTTGAGGAAAACATAACAACATGGTTTGGAACCCTAACCTCACTACTCTAATACTATGGACTTGCATTCTAGTCAAATGAGCTCACTGAATGGGATTATGATAATGTTATTACCATGAGATTATAATCAAAATAATACCCATAAGGTAATGGTTTGGATGATTTAATAAAGAATAATAGGATTGATAGAATAAACAAGTCTAGATAAAAGAAACCTAAAGATTGGTTTTTACTATTGAAATATGATATTTAGGCTAACCACACTAGATATAAGCAAGCCCTCAAAATATATCCATTTCTATTGGTATATGGGTTGGAGTTGTTAGAAAATTTAATTATAAGTGGGATTAATTGAACCTTATCATTGGTATTAATTAATTAAACAATAATATATTATTTATTACCATGAGGTAGAAACCTCATGATAATAAATAATAGAGTTATATTTATTTAATCATTACCAAAATTTAATTAAATTGCTTTATCAGGATGGATGGACCCATTACTTTTACAATGGTCACCTCCTTTAGTATTTAAATATAGATAGGGTTTTACCCCTATTGTGAAATTATTCCAATATGAAATTATTTTATCATATTCAACTTGTAAAACTTGTGAAGGTTATTTTGACAAAAAAAGTGAGAAGAGGAATAATATGTTTTATCAGGCCTTGGTTTCTCATTAATTTGAATAATCATCATTGGTGGAGTTTTTTACATCTTTGAGGTTTTCCCATGGTAAATACCCAAATAGTATATTCATTATTATCTGTGTATGCTTTAATTATTCATATCACTCTAGAATATACCTATGTGTATTGATTCATATATCTATACATTAAATATTTAATGGTACCAGAGTAAGTGGGGTGAATTTAATTATCAATCATATTGCATTGATTTTAAATAATTTAGATTTTATTTAGTTTAAAATAATTTTATTATTATTTTAAATCCTCTTTAAAGCCTATGTATAGCATAGAGGAAGAATATATTTTTGTTTGATCTCTAGGAGAGTTGGATCTTTCTCAAGCCTTGGATCTTAATCCAAACACCACTCAAGAGTGAAGGAGATAGTTTTAAAGAATTTTATTTTAGCTTGGGTGTCATTAATAGCATTTGTATGACCCAAGTATGGACTATGGATCCTAAAAACCTCAAAATAAATATTTTCAAACCTTCCGTGGCTAGTTTGAAGTGTTTAAGAGTTGGATTATTACATTTTTACCTATAAAAAAACTCAAGAGATCATCTAAAATATTTCTAAAGAACCAATTTTTTTTCAAACTTCCCTAGGACACCATTATTGTCTTGTATAGCTTGAGGGAGAAGAATTTTTTTTGAAAAAGTTTCACATAAGTTTTTGGTTCTCTATCTAGTGAAGAAGGGATAAAAAAAATGTCTAAAACATTGTAAATCAGTTGTAGATCTTAAAAAGGACTGGTAAATCTTATATGTTTTATCTCCCCTCTATGGTGCCACTATATGGCCTGGGTAGATAAGGAATTTAAAAAAAAATTCATAACATGCTCTTGGTTCAATTTATGAGGTGTTTAATAGATATTTTATCATTCATTTTGCCTAACAAAATTCTTACTAGACCCTTTGAAGCATCATAGGATTCATTTTAATTTTTCTAAATCTTCTAAGCGAAACATAATATGGCCTGATGGAATGATAAATCTGAATTCTACAACAAATATTAAATTTTAAGGGTTTAATCTATTTCATTTCTAGATTTTAGGAGGATTGGCAAAGTTCCAAGCCTTCTAATGGTTTGAACAAGCTACTATTCATTCCACTATTATTGTTATAGTGTCATACTTCTGCCTGGATCAAGCTAGGGTTATGTAAATGTTTTTTACATATTTATATTAATTATTTAAAAAATAATTTATTTATTAAAAGCAAAATTTTCATGTAACTTTAAAAAAGACCCACCTCTAAATGAACCTTTTAATGTAAAAGTTGAAAACTTTAATCTATTTTTACTCTTTTAAAATTACATTTATGTGTGTGTATTTAAAAAATAGATTAAAAAATAAGTATAATAATGTGCATATAAATACTTTAATAACTTTTAGAAGGGTTGGTGGTAGTAAATTTACTAAAGCTTGTAATTTGGGAGGTTTAGTGTTCAAAACCCCTAAAATCATTTTTTTAGAAATTTTAATTTTTTCAAACTTAGTTTAATTTTAATTCCAATTTTTGGTTTTCATGCCAAATTCTCACGTATTAAAAACCCTAGTTAACCTATCGAACTTGTTTTGAGTTTTGACCTAATAGATGTTTTGTCAAACATAATCATATAACCAATCGATCCATAGGTTTTGGCACCTTATATACACATTTATATCGTCTATTTTGTATTTTTAAAACTCCTATTATTAATGTTACATTTTTTTAATAATAGTCTCTAGGTGGTTGTTATAAGTATGAGTCTCTTGATACCTAGTTTAGTGCAACTCTAATTTAGTTTTTTGCATTAAGTAACATCTAAATTATGTAACTAAGTATAATTTCCTGTGTGATTCACTTTATTGTGAAAAATAGTTCAAAAACTCATTTAATTTTTTCTTTTTAATAGTTTTTCTTACATTAGTGTATTTTTGCAACACTTGTGACACCTTATTTTATCACAATCTTTTGAATTTTTTTATTTATCTAACATTAAGTTAAACAATTATTGTGTATTTACACTTGAAATATATTTTTAATTTCAAATAAATTTAAAATTCACACTAAAAATGTTTAATTTTAAGTATTTGTTTACAATCATTTTTAAAGGGAAGTTATGACTTTGCCTAGTTTTATTTTAGATAAATCATAAATACTTAATGAAAATAACTATAATATTTGGAAAATATGAATAAATTGGAATTAATGACCTGAAAGATATGAAATATTGTAACTGGGACTAGAAAATCCCCTTCTAGATGACATGTGACCCTTGTGCTTACCAATTCATTTCAATAGAAATCACATGAAGGTATGCCTATAATCTTATAGAGTGTTAAGGATGAATTCCTTCTCCACATTGGTAATCAAGAGTATCATAGATATAATTTAAATCTCATTTAATCCATATATGAATTAACTCACCTCTCAAAAATAATTTATTAAGTTAATCCTTGAATTGCTAGCTACACCTATGAAAGGTGATGAAAAGGTTGTGAATTTTTGATAAAATTAAAAACATTAAAAATAAGTTAGATGGTTATAACTATAATTTGATTCAAGATAAAATTATTTATTTTATCATTAAATTAAATATTTATGAAATGTTTATAAATTTTATTTTAATTTTAAATTCTAAGTATCAAACTGAGTAATATATCCCTAACCTTACCACTTTGTCTACTCTCTTGATTCAAGAAGAACAAGTTATTACTAATTTTGATTATAAATATATTGTGACTCAAGAAATTTTCAGCTTAAATAATATTTATGTTAATAATAATATCCATAAATTTAACCCTAATTCTCTTTCTTGATCAAATAGAAAAAATAAATCTAGTAATAAGAATCATAAACATAAGTTTAATGAGAATTGTAATCTGTGTGGTAACTTTGGTCTTCTATTGGAAACTTGTTGTAAGAATAAAAATAGAGTTAATAATAAATATTCCAAAAAAAAAAAATGCAATAAATCTAATCAAAACAATTAGAATAATCAAAATCCTAATCAAAATAACAATTAGGATCATAATGTTATTAGTTTATAGCCTGCTTTATTTGATTTGAATAAAATTGAATGAATTTTAGATAGTGGTGCATTACACCATATGAATTTTTTATATAATAATATGTATGATTATAGATATATATTTATAAATATTTACATATGAGATAATTCATTTTAAAAATCAACTAAGGAAAGGCAAAAAATTTGAAATGTTATTATTAATGATATTTTCTATATACCAAAGATTAAAAAGATCTTATTATCTTGTTCACAACTTAATAATGATAATTTCATTTTAAAATTAATTAAAAATATTTGGTCCATTACAAAAAAAATGTAAGTATATAATTATTGAAGGGGTTAAAAATAATGATTTACAAATTTTATCTCCTTCTACTTGTTTTCTTTCATCACATAGTAAGAATGAATCTCAATTATGACATGAAAAATTAGGACATGTTAATTTTTATTATTTTAAATGATATGTATGTAAATAATATTATTGTTAGAATTCCTCTTATCCCCTCTCATCATGAATCTTTTGAGGGTTACTTACGTGGTAAGCAACATATTCACCCTTTTCACAAGAATCATAATGTGAATTCCTCACATCCTTTAGAATTGATTCATAGTGATGTTGTAGGACCTCTTGAAATTGTATCTTTTAATGGTTATTTGTATGCCGTTAATTTTATTTATGACTATGTTAGAATTATTTGGTCATATTTCATTAAAAATAAATTTAATGTGTTGTCTAAATTAAGGAATTTAAATTTTTTGCTGATAAAGCATCCATTTTTTCTATTAAGAGATTAAGAAATAATAATGGTGGTGAATATGTTATTAAAGAGTTTTATTATTTTTTAATTTGTTTTGGTATTTAGAGGGTATAAAAAATCCCTATTCCTCTTATAAAATTGTATTTTTGAATGTAAAATCATATCATTATTGAAATGGCTAGAACAATGTTGCATTTTGCAAATGTTCCTCTTAGTCCTTATGGGATGGATCCTTGAATAAATTTGTGCATATTATTAAAATAATCAATGATTAATATTTACATTTTTTATACATCAAAAATATAGATATGCTCATAGCATTTCATTTACTTTGATAAAACTATTTTGTTGTTACTTTAGCGATATTAAGTATACTGATAGTATCTCATCTACATTGTGTTTGTTAGTAAAATTATTTAGTATTGATTCTTGAAACATAAATATTACAATTATATTTTAATAGATATATTTGTATTATGTGTTAAATAAAATAAATAAATAAATAAATAGATATTATGGTTCTTTTCAATTCAATTAGAATTAAAATATATTATATGCATAACGTCATTCTTAATTTGACAAGATGATCAAGTTTAATTATTACATTTGGTAAAAAGGCCATGTTCAATGAGTTTATATATTTTGTGTTTCAATTACTTAGTTATTCTCATTTGATTGTTTCATGATTTGATGATTTATGGTAACATCCTTAAATACTTCATTTTATAATAAGATATGTTACAAAATGTAAAGTGTAAATGGAGTTTGTATTATTGGTGTTTTACCATTTACTTTAATAAACACTCCTTTCATACATATCTAAAGTTATTTATTTCAATCTCATATTTTTTCTATTCGATGATGGGATTTCATGTTAAAATTATCCATATTTTATGTATGATATGTTATTCCTAAATATTTTGTTTAAGCATTATACAATTGAAAAGTTTTGATAAGACTCAAATGATAAAGTGAATTATTACTAATAGGATATCTAATGTTAGGCTAAACTTAGTATTATATTATTAGTAAATTATTGCATTTGCATTGTATAATAGTTGGGGATGATCATATTATCAATACTGGAGATGTCAAATAATGAATTCATACCATAATTTATGTTTTTTCACAATGCCACTTATTAATGGTTATGTTTTTCTTCTTCTTTTCTATAATTCTTCTCATCGGAAAGCATTGTAAAATTTGTGTGGAAGTTATGTTATTGTAAAATTCATGAAGAAATTTTAATTTTGTATGCAATACAAGAAGGTATACTTTTTAATGGAGTTACTTATGTTATAAAAGGCTCCATTTATGCTTAGATGATTATTCATGAGAAACTAGAAGATGCACTCTCATGATCATGCTATCATAAACTTAATTTTATGTAGTTTATGGATTATAATTTCTTTTGTTTCAAAAGGTGATGTTTGGCATGATGAAGGTTTTAAATACTTCAATTGTGTATATAGTATAATTACCTTTTTAAGGTGAGTATGATAATTATCCCCACTTATAATTAAGGGGGAGTATTAAAACATTTAATTCTACGTGGGATTAATTAACCCTTAGCCTTAGTATTAATTAAATAAATAATAATATAATATTTATTACCACAAGGTGAAAACCTCGTGATAATAAATAATAGAGTTATAATTATTTAATTATTCCAAAATTTTAATTAAATTATTTTATCAGGATGGATGGACCCATTACTTTTAAAATGGTCACCTCCCTTGGTATTTCACTATAAATAGGGTTTTCCTCTATTGTGAAATCATTCAAATATGAAATTATTTTATCATATTCAACCTACAAAACATGTGAAGGCTATATGATAGAAGAAGTGAGAATATGAACAATATGTTGTATTGGGTCTTGGTTTCTAAATAATTTTAAATAATCATCATTGATGGGTTATTTGCTTCTTTGAGGTTTTCCCATGGTAAATACCTATGTAATATGTTTACTATTATTTATGTATGCTCTTCTTATTCATGTCACTATATATTATACATGTGTGTATTGGTTCATATATCTATACATGAATTATTTTATGATCCCATTTTCCAAATGACCCTTAATTTTCCAACTTATAAGATTAAGGTGAATACATCAAAGATATTGAAAAGACAAACTCAAGGTTGTTGGACATTGTCCAATTAGAGGATGTACAAGAAAAGGCTCTATTTTACTTTAGTAGACATCAAAAGGTAGTCAAAAGATGGTTTTATAAGAGGAAAAAGAAAATATCCTTTTAGATATTATACTTAGTCCCATCATGGGATAAATCACATGAGAAGATAGGGCAGTAATCCAAACTTGATCCACTTCAAATTGGCTCATAACAAATCTTTGAGTTTTTGGGTAAAAATTAATTTTAATTTAAATAACTTAAAGGTAATTACCTCCAAATGCCTATGAATGGATAATTAATGAATCATCACTACTTATTTTTCCCTTTCAATGTAATATTATAATAACCCCTAGGATAGAGGCTAGTGATGTAAGATTGGAGTTAGCTAGTTTGTTTTGGTTGTGTGATTGCTTATATTTTACTTTTCTTTTTCTTTCTTATTCCTTATTTTTATTATTTGGTGTGTATTTTTTTTAATTTGATTCTTATTATAGTTTGACCCTTGTTCACACTTTCTAACCTTATAGTGGTTGTACCTTGTTCCCTTGATTTAGATTGAGAAGCAACTAACCCAATTTTGATAAGATAGAGTCCAATCTAAATTTTTATCCCCATCCTTCAAATTTTGATCAATTAAAAATTGGTGAGGTAGTAAAAATAAAATCCTTAAATTGGAAGTTAGAAGGTGATCCCCCATTATTTAAAAATGTGATAAATAAAGCACATTATTTTGAAACATTGAAAGCATTAGGGGTCACTGCTTCAAAATTGAGCAAGTGAATTGATGAAAACTCTATTTTCAATAAAGCTCACCGCAACACTAAACTTAAAATAATCATATCCAAATAACTAACTAGGAAAATGACCTTATTGGTGTAAATATTTCATTTAACCATCCCTACACCTTGGATATATTGAACCCCAACCCTCCTAGATTAAGAAAAAAGAAACACAAAAATTAAATGTATCTTGAAATCATGAAAACACAAGTTTATTCCTAAGAAAGTGTAATTTAGGAAACCTCCATAATAGAATTTTTATATGGGATGAAAATGCATCAAAGCCTTTAGTGGGACCAAAGGCATCTAAATCAGGGATACAAAAACCTAGTTGATATCAAAATAATACTAAATCCTTCCTTTACATAGCCAAATTATGCAAAAAAATTACCTTCTAGATAACTCTCAATACCTAAGATATGTCTAAGCTTTCTTAGTGCATTCAAAACAATTTCAGAATCACTCTTTGAGAAAAATTATCCTTCAAAGGAATTAGGGTAGAGTATGTTGTTTGTTGAACTATAATTGAGCACTCTCTTTCCTCTAGGTTCATCTAAATGGATATTTAGTTTCTTATCTCACAATTCAATAATGGAGGCCCACATTCTAGATTCTAAATTTTAAGGCAACATTTACTCCATGGTAATTTCCATTTGTTGTGGCCAACACGACCCATTTTCATATTCTCAAATGAGGACCTTTTTTTAGATTAAAATTTCCATATTCAAGTCTTATTATGGATTGAATCAATCGAAGTCTGAATTGTAAGTCATTGTCTTAAGTATAATTTTTTATTAAAAATGAAGTCTTGATTTGATTTTGAATTGATTCAGTGTCCCCATAGTTACACTAGTAGTTTTATTGAACCTAATTCTAAAGGTATATATAAACATGTCCATTAAAATTATTCTATACATCTATGTGAATTTTAGTAATATAATGTTCATCATATTAATATTATAATTTTATGGACTAATTGGGATAAATAATTATTCTCATTTTTAGGGTTTTTTATCCTATATAGGATTAAGTCCACCTTGCCAAAACCTACTTATTACAACTTATAAATATACCCTTTTAGTATAAACAACTTCTAATACTTAGTATTATTTATAAACGTTCCTCACATAGGCCATCTCCACACATATTTAATGCACTTTGAATAACCACCAAATTTAAGAGTGGAAATAAATTTAAATTCTAATAGAGAAATCCATGAGTTAAAATTAAAATGGTCATGCCTCAAGATTCAAGATCATTACACATGTTGGCATCTAACTTCCCCATGAAGGATATTTTGAAATGATTGTATTTTCATTGGTGATCCCCCTAGATTCACAAGATGGAGACATGTATCTTCATCCTAATTCTCCATGGCTTATGAGGTAAAAAAATTCTAAGCCCAAAGTCCCTAAGCATTTGAGAAAATAGTATTATTCCATGTGTATTCATGATATTTAGTCACTTATATCAATTAAAACAAAGAATTTAAATAATTTTTGTGTTATTTATTTATAACATCATTACATGTGTATCCATCTCATTCTTATTGGCCAAATTTGGCCTACATACAAAAATTTGTCTAATCTAGACTAAAAAGTTGAGTAGGGTCTAAATTGAAGATTAATCCAATGTCACAAAGCTAGGATAAGATCACTTATCATTTATAATCTTTTGAAACATTTTAAGCAAGCTTAAAGTGTGAATTTGGGGATCTTAGAAAAATTGACTATCATCAGCACATTAGGTAGAAAAAATTAGGTCAATCTAATTACAAATTTAATATATGCACTTGGGAGACATATTAGGCCAAAATATTACATGAACATGATTTTTTTTCATGCCTTGAACATTCTCTACAAATTTCATGTCTTGATGAGCTTGCTATCTCAAGATATAAAGCTTCAAAGTTAGACTTGTAGAGTGAAACATGCATGAGAACTTCAAGTTAAAGACACAAAAATAGCCATTTAAATTCAAATGTTCCAAGGTTGAGTATAGAGCTGACAAGTTTCAAAATATTAAGAGCTAAGATCAAATCTAATGGTGAGTAATGATATTATAGATGTTAGTGGGCCCCAAAGATCCAATGTTGCATATTTGATCATATAAAGTAGATTAGTTATGAGCATCAAGTCAAAAGGTCAACATAAATGCATCAATGACAAGTGTCAATATATTGGGTACCTATTAGATGGATTAATTGTATGCATTGATTAACAAGGATAATGGTCCCACGTAGATCAATAGAGTGCATTTAATCATACAAAACATATCAATAGTGAGTAAAGGTCAAAGAGTCAGAGGATCCCAAGGATGAATGAGATCCTACCAAGTATTACAACTATGACAAATGTCAAAAATATCAATGGTATGCATTCAAGCTGTATAAAGGAAGATCAATGGTATGTAGGAAAAGGATCTTAGATTGAATACAAGGCCACTATATGGTGCAAGAATGGATGTAGATAGATTGACTATAAGATCACAGGAAGGAATGTGTAGCTAACAAATGACACATTTTTAGAATCCCTTATCAAGATCAAAGGCCAATATCAAAAATCAAATCCAAATATGGTCAAATTCAAACCAAAGCAAATATTTTAAACAAAGGCCATGGAGAAAAACACATTAGTTTTGATGGGTTCATCATCAAATATATCATCATGATTATGATCATTTTTTCATGTAAAAAAATGAACCAATAAGGAACAATCAATGTTGATACAAGATCAAAATGGATTGATTGAGTTGTTTTAAATACATCAACACCGAAAAGAAGTTTCAAAAGACTGGTCCAGATGATGTAATGACTTTGATACCAAAATTAATCTTGAAAATGCCATAATTATACCATTATAACCATAAAGAACTTCAATGTAGACCAAAAATGGATTGAAAGGGACTAATACTATTATTGTAAACATTTTCCATAAGTAGTCTTAGAGATTATGATCTTTTTTAATTGAATCAATATCGGATGGTTGGAAATATCAATCATTATGCTCCCTTATCAATATTATACACATGATCCCTATCTCTTTCATCCCATTATACTATAAATATAGGCTTTTAAGCCTTGAA
>JARHVA010006672.1:145000-180000 GCA_037957365.1 Torreya grandis | reverse complement strand
TGCAGCTCTTGACCCTAATATACCAACAATTTCAAAATCTATTATTCCCACACCACCTCAAAACAATTTTATTCATGACTCAAATTGGTAGCCCTCCCACCCCAATGATGTTTAGAACCAATCCTTGGTATCACAAAACATTACTATGCTACAAATGACAAAAGAAGAGTTTTTCATCAAGGAGGTTAGTATTAAGAGACAAGTTTGGTACCCCAAGTAGAGGATATACAAGTTTAAGGGTATCTTAATGCCATTAATGTAAATTTTCAAATGGATAATTATGTTGATTTCAATCATAGTGGTGAGACTAGTAGTTTAAATGGTCAAGTTGCAGTTGTAACTAGAGATAAAAGAAGAGACATTGATGAGGCTCAAGATGTGATTAATGCTTCAAGTAATACTAATGTTGTTTCCAATAATACCAAATATCAACTTTGTGCCTCTACAACATAGAAAAATTAGAATGCAGAGGTTGGGAAGGTCCCTCAAATACCTCTGGTCCGTGAACAACTAGTGGTTCAAAAGGTGCAACCAAAGGTTAGTGGAGAGTCATTTATTATACTAGATATTATGAAGAAAATTAATATTATCATTATCATGTGGTATTCCCTTGTTATTATAGGACAATAATATATGCTCATCCAAGAGCTTTCATCTCTCACAGTGTCTCTAGAACCAATTGAGAATTAAGGAGTTGTCTTAACTAATTCAGACCAGCCAATGAAGCATCAAGTACAAAATGTACAAAAAATGGAAAAATGGGGACAAAGATGAGGAAAAATCAAGTAAAAATCCTCCCTTTTACCTCTCTCTAATAGTTTTTGACTGTTTAGTGTATAGCTATATGGTTGATAGTGGAGCTAGTAGTATTGTCATGCCTAAATAAATTATAGACAAGCTTAGTCTTTTATATAAATAAAATTCAAAAGGATTATTTCAATTTTATGGTTCACCAAAAAATATAGTAGGCATTATTAAATATCTAAATTTGACATTAAATGTTTGTCCCAATGTTACCATTCAGTAGGATGTAATTGTGGTCGACTTACCTCCCTATTTTGCCATGTGTCTATTAAGGGACTTAAAGTCAAATATTGGAGAATATTTATTATTTGATTGGACATATCTGATGTTTAATAAGAGGTATGGTACTAAGGTAAACATAAATTCTAAAACTATTGAATGGTTCCACTTGGAACCATACACGCTAAGTGTTATGAACACTAATTGCCTCATCTCAGATGAGGTGATAGAATATAGTGTAGAGGAGACTGAATAAACTTAGATTGGACTCCAAATTTATTGCTTTATGATTGGGCATATATATCACATGAATATTATCCTTATAATATAATTAAATATGAAGTACTTGGTGTTTATTGCTTGCATGAGAAAGATGCACGAATTTCAACTTTGATGAAGGATGATGAGTCTAGTGATGATCTTTGTAAATTATACTTTGATGGGTTAAGGAATAAGCATGGTACCAAGGCTGTAATGATTTTTATTTCTCCAAAAAATCATAGGTACTTCTCATTTATTATGTTTTAATTTGGTTATTCAAATAATGCTACAGAGTAGGAGGTAATAGTTCATGGTTTGCATTGGGCTAGGAAGATGAAATTCAATGCCTTAAAAGTCTTTGGTGATAGTGAAATTGTAGTTCACCAAATGAGAGGTCTTAAAATATGTGAAAACCCATTGCTTAAATATTATATTCATAGGGTATGAGAATTTCTTGAATCATTTTAAGCTTTCAAAATTCAGGCAATACTAAGGGATGATAACAAACATGCAGATAGGTTGACTATCATTGGGGCACAATTTAGTATCACAGATGATGTAATAAATGAGAAAATATAGTCACATATTAAGGTTATTGTTAGACCTTTCATCCTAGATAATAATGATAATTGGCAAGTTTTTGAAGATGATAATCAAAATGTCATATTCTTATAAGAAGAGGCTAAGTTTATCTCAAGAAATTAGTCAAAGTACTTAAAATAGTATGGTGATCAGATTGTGTAACTAAAAAAAAAAAGTTTCCTAAGGGATTGATCACACTTGAGAACATATTCAATGGTGATGATGAGTTGAGGAAAGAAAATTCAACTTTGTCAACAAAATAAGAACACTATGTTGATGTAGAAGTTAAACCTGGTAAGAGCTTACAGTTGGGTAAAGTATGCACCTATTTATAAAAGGAAGTTTTCATTAAGTTATGGTTAATTTTCACTGATGTATTTCAATGGAAATATAGTGATCTCAAGGGTTTTGACCCAAGTTTAGCTCAACACACCATTGAGCTAGAGCATGAAACTAAGCTAGTAAGATAAAGATAAAACACTATTAACCCTAAGCTTGAGCTTTTGATGAGAGTTGAGCTTCATAATCTCATTGAGTTAGCTATTATATTTCTAATCAATAAATAAACTTGGGTGTCTAACCTTGTTCCAACATGAAAAAATAATGATGAAATTAGACTATGTGTTGACTTCCATAACATAAATAAGGCTTCTCATAAAGACCACTATCCACTGCCATCTATGCAACATATTTTATAGTTAGTTGTAGGTTTAAAAAGGTTTCCTTGTTAGATAGCTATAGTGGTTACAACTAGATCTTGGTCAAATAAGAATATCAATTCAAGACAACCTTCACCACAAATTGGAGGACATTTGTATATAGAAATATGCCCTTTGGTTTATCAAATACTAGAGCAAGTTTTCAGAGAGCCATGGATATGGCATTCTAGGGCCTTCTTAAAAAGTTTATGTTGGTTTATTTGGATGATATAAAAGTGTTTTCAAATAATTAAAGTGAGCACATGGTTAACTTTGAATAAATTTTTGAAATATGTAGATAATTTAGGGTATCACCAAAGCCCAAAAAGTGTGTCTTCTTAATTCATGAAGGTAAAATTATTGGACATATAGTTTCAAATCATGGTTTAAGCATAGATCTTGAAATAATAGATTCAATTCTTACACTTTCCTTGTCAAAGAAAAAAATATATTTGCATATTTTTTTAGGGGAGATCAATTTTATCAGAAGATACATCTCATATTTTGCCACTTTATCTAAGCCACTTATAGCCATACTAAATAATAATCAAAGATTCATCAGTCCAAGAAAGGAGTAAGGAGTTATGAGGAAATTAATAAATCCATGGCTAGTGATCTTACACTCATGAATCCAAATTTATCAAAGGACTTAATTATATATACCTATGCTAACATTGACACCATTTGAAATGTTTTTATGTAGTAGAACCATGAGACCTTAGAGAAGCCAATAGCCTTCTTTAGTCAAGCTTTCGAAGAATATGAAACAAGGTACTATTTTATTAAAATTAATCTACTTTTTTTTATTATGTCTCTCAAAAAGTTTAGATACTTATTATCTAATAATAGGATACATCTGATAGTTGCCCATCCAAGTATCAAATAATTTGTCTTGAACAAGGACATAAGTGAGAAAATAATTGGTTGGATAAAAAAGGTAATGGAGTATGATGTGGATATCAAATTCATAAATTTTATTAGAGTCAAAGGATTTGTGATCATGTAGCCCAAGAATTAAAATAATCCAATGAGGTGGTTATGGTGTTAAGTGATAAAGAATTTGTAGCTGATCATAAAACTTCTAGTTAATCACCCATCAAGGAAGTTAAGATGGTCTTTATCCCCCTCACTTAACTCCTTTAAAAATAAGATATTTTAGATTGCAATCCACTCCATTTATTATTGTTGATAATTTTTTGTTTAAGAAATATATCAATGGCATGTTAAGATGTATTGAATAACATCAAAAGCAAAGGCTTCTTAAAAGAGTTCCATGATGGACATGGTGGAGAGCATTATCCAATAAGGACCATATCCCATAAGATCATGATAGGTGGGTATTATTAGACAATATTATTTGGTGATTATCATTCATGGCTTAGGAAATGAAGATTATGTGAAATGTTTGTAGGAAAGGTTAAACTTGTAGCCTTACCTCTCCAACACATTTTAGTGGATCAACCTTTTATCTAATGGGGACTAGACTTTTTTAGTCTCATTAGTCCCCATCAATCTTAGGTCATAAATTGATACTAACTACCATGGATCAATTCACTAGATGGACACAAGTAGTGGCATTAAAAGAAGCAAATGATTCTAATGTTCTATATTTATATGAAGGTTTGCTAACTAGTTGTGGAGTCCCTTCAACCATTATTTTTGACAATGCTATGGCCTTTTTGGGGACTAGGATTAGCCAATGGGAAGTTCAACATAATGTCTTTCTCAAAACTTCATCAAATTACTATCCACAAGGCAATGGACTTGTTGAGTCCACTAATAAGAACCTACTGAAGAAGATTAGAAGAAACATTGAAGATAATCATAGGTCATGGCATCTAAAATTGAAGTTATCTTTATGGGTTTATAGCATCACCTACAAAAAGTCAATAGCCAACTCTCCCTACAAGTTGGTATATGTTAAGGAAGTAAGAATGCCTATTTATCTTGAATTTCCTTCCCTGTAACTAATGCATTAAATTGAATTATTGGAGAATGAATTTATGGAGATTAGATATGCTGAGCCTATGGAGTTAGAAGAGACAAGACATCAATCCATGATAGCCATAGAAATCCATCAAGAAAAAGTGAAGAGAGCTTTTGAAAAAGGAGATTCTTCACAAATTTTCAAATAAGGATATTTTGTCCTCAAGTGGGATGAAGAAAGAGCTAATCCAGAAAGGCATAAAAAGTTTGACTCTCTTTGGAGTGGTCCATACACCATTTACAACTACAAATACCACAATGCCTTCCAACTTGTAAGAATAAATGGTGAGGAGCTTCTTATCCTAGTTAATGGGATACATTTCAAACATTTCTATTAAGAAATCTAAGTGTCCTATACATAGTTTGTTTGTTTTGGATTTCCTCAAAGTGTTGTCCTAGCACATTAGTTTGTTTGATTTTGATTTGTTTAGTTAGTTTCCCTATTTTATATATTTCCTTCTATATTTTTTTGGAATTCATTATCTTTTCAAGTCAAAGGGTTTTTTATATCCATGAATCAAATTTATCATTGCTTTTTGATTCCAAGATTCATTTGAATGGGTTAAGTTCTCAAGCATTGCAAGAATGCTTCCCAATTGAGTCACCAAAGATGTTGGCCAAATTTAGCCTACATAATTAAATATATCTAATCCAAACTAAGAAGTTGAGTAGGGTCTTGATTGAAGAGTGATCTAATGTCATAAAGAGTAAACACATTCTAAGAGAAGATCACTTGTCATTTGTAAACTTTTAAAACACTTTAAGCAAGCTTAAAGTGTGAATTTGGTGATCTTAGACAACTAGACCATCATCAGCATGTTAGGTAGAAACAAATAGGCCAATTTTATTTCACATTTAAGAGATTCACTTGGGAGACATCTCAATCCAAAATATTGCATGGATATAATTTTTTTCATGCCTTGAAAATCCTTTACAAATTTCATGTCTTGATGAGCTTGCTATCTCAAGATATAAAACATCAAAGTTAAACTTGAAGAGTGAAACATTCATGGGAAAGTAAATTTAAATCGATGTTAAATATCCATTTAAATTAAAATTTTACAACGTTAAATATGAAGCTGACAAGTGTCTAAATCTTATGAGCTAAGATCAAATATAATAATGGGTGGCAATCTAACAAATGTTAGTGAGCCTTAAAGATCCAAAGGCATGCATTTAATTGTATAAAATAGATCAACATTGAGCATCAAATAAAAATTTCATTGTAAACATGTTGATGACAAGTGGAAAGATCTCAGGTACCTCTTTGATGGATCAATGATATGCATCAATTGATAATGTTAGTGGGCCCAAATAGATCAATGGAACATGTTTAATCATATAAAGTAGATCAACAATGAGTAAATTTCAAAGAGTTAAAGGATCCCAAGGATGAATGATGTCTTTCCAAGGGTCAAAATAGTGGAAACTATCATAAATATCAATGGTACACATTTGAGCCATGTAAAGGAAGATCAATAGTGCATAGGATAAGGAGCCCAAATTAAATGTGAGGCCACCACATGGTGCAAGTGTGGAAATAGATAGACTAATAAAATTATCCTAGGAAAGAATGCGTAGCTAATAAATGGCACATTTTTAGAAACCCAAATCAAGATGAAAGGCCAAAATCAAAAGTCAAAGTCAAATATGGTCAAAGTGAAACCAGAGAAAATGTTTCAAAGAAATGCCATGGAGGTAAACACATCAATTTTTATGGGTTCATTACCAAAGCTAACATCATGATTATGACCCCTTTTTCATGCTAAAAAATGTATTAGTAAGGAGCAATTGATGCCAAAACAAGATCAAAATAGATTCATTAAGCTATTGTAACTGTATCAACACCAAAAGGATATTGCAAAAGATTGATCCAACTATTGTAATGGCTTTGATGCTAGAATTTAATTTTAAAATGACTTGATTCCACCATTTTAACTATAATAATCATCAATGCAAACCATAAACAAATTGAAAGGGATTGATATGATTATTGTATCCATTTTCCATAAGTAGTCTTAAACATTATGATCTTTTATATCTAAATCAATGTTGGATGGTTGGAAATATCAGTCATTATGTTCCCTTCTCCATCCTTATATGCATTATCCCCATCCATCTCATCCCACCCTATTATAAATATAGGCTTTTGAGCCCTAAAATGTTAAGCATGGAATATACAGAGAGGGGGGGGGGGTGAATCAGTATTATATATCTTATAAAACTTACCCTTTATCAAATTCCACTTAATCAATAATTCAAGATATGCAATAAAACTCAAACAATAAACATCACACAAGATAGAGAGACACACCAGATATAACATGGAAACCCAATGTGGGAAAAACCATAGAGAATCAATCTCAAATATATTCATGAGAACAAACCCACAGGATCACCATACCCCTCTACCAAGTACAAACCTTAGCTACAATTTGTGAGCACCAACCCACAGGAGCTTCAAACCCCTTTGCCAAGAACCAACCCAACACCTATTCATGAGCACCAACCCATAGGTTCACCAAATCCTTTGCCAAGAACCAACCTAGCAACAATTCATGAGCACCAACCCATAGGAGCACCAACCCCTTTGCCAAGCACCAACTCAACAAAAATTCGTGAGCACCAACCCATAAGAGCACCAACCCCTTTGTGTATACCACACACCTATCTCTCAATCTTTTTATCTCAACAAATGATAGATCAATACAACATCTCTTTCTTCTCTCTCACCTTTGCTCTTCTAAGCTAGATATAACAAATACAAATCATATCCATCTCTCAAAATTACTCTTCTAACCTAGATATTACAATATCAAATCAACCTCTCACTTCCATATTACAAATGGCTACTCAAGCCTTTATTTATAAGTTTCCAAATGACCTTTTGCCTTCCCCCTTTGTGACCCTTCAATCCTCATGGAAAATGGTGCAAATCTTGGATGACCCTTCATATCCAAGCATTTGAAAAGTCATGTGGTGACCCTTCAAGACCAAAAACATCCTTCCTACTTTTATCCTTATCTTTGGTGACTTTTTGTATTCCTTAAAGTGTCCCTTCATGAGAAATTCACCCTTACTCTTTTGCCTTTACTTGGTGACTCTTGGTATTCCCCAAAATGACTCTTCATGGGAAAATGCATCCCATCCTTCTTTTGTCTTTACCCCATGGCTCTTCGACTTCTCCATGGGCCCTTCTTTTGTCTCATATGCAACCAAAAATATATTCATTAATATTAAATAAATGTTAACTCATATTAGCCAAGATATATTTATTACCAACAATATTAAATGTAATGGGGCCTTTATCACCAATAATACTAAAACTTTGACATCAATGACAATATTTCCAATAATCTCCCCCTTTGTCATTGATGGCAAACTCAATCTTGAAACTACCACATCCTGTCACCTACACATACCATCATCTGAAAACATATAGTAACTCCCCCTTACTATAACAACCTGTACCTATTCCATGTACTTGTACCTATTATTCTCCCCCTTTGACATCAATGGCAAAGGGCCTACCTAGAGCTAACACTTAGCTCCCCCTCACTTGATGCTGAACATCAATGGCAGGAAGTAATAGAAATTACTCCTAACTCCTGTCACCGATCTTTGAGAAGATATCTGGTTTTACCTATCCTTTGAGAATTTGCAATCAATTCATTTGAATATTTTCTTCTAATCTCATAACCTTCCACATGAAACTTTAAGGTGTATCCTTGATCACATATTTTCCTTACACTCAATAGATTATGCTTATAAAACATTCTTAATCTTGGTTCTACCATTATCCAAAATTAAAGTACCTTTTTTGACTATCCTAGTAGTGGTTTTATCTCTGAGTCTCACTGTACCACCATTGATCAACGAACCATGGCTGATCTTTATATCTTACATGCAAATCTATTTGCACCAACATAGAATCTTTAGGTTGTTTCTTCTACCATGAACATGACTGAACCTTCTTCTTGATGAATGGAACTTTGAAACTATGATCCTTCTTCATTAAATCTGCATGAATATCCTTCTCCTTCTTTCTGAAACTATTGGCTCTTTTTCAAATTTTAAATTTCTTATGACCATAATCATTTAAAACATTGCATATGCAAGAATCATTATAATAGCCTCAAACCATAATACTGATGCAAAATTTTCTTCAAAAATATATTCCCTCAAAAGATATAAAAATTAATTTGCCAGCCCACCTTCTTGTCATGCAACATAACCAAGACCCAATAGCATCCACCATGCTTCAATTTTTAAAAGTGTCTCCTTGAAGCCTAGAAGAGACACCCCACACAATAGGGTTCTAGAAATAGATCTCATAATATTCCCACATCTCCTCTATTTCTTCCTTTATCTTTTTGTGTTTTTCTTTTAGAATCTATTTAAGCATGTCTAACCTTTTTGACTTACTAACCTTATCATTTATGATGTTTTTCTTTTTCTCAACTTTTGAAACTATCTTATCTTGACAAAGCTCATACTCAAATATAACAAGAGATTCTGCACAATCCTTCTTATATGATTCTTTATCTACTATAGCAAGTAATTCATTTTCATTCTTGAACTCAACCTGATCAACCTTTCCTATTTTAGGTCTCCAAAACATAATTTGACTCTTCTCATATCTTTTATGGGCTCTGTAACCTTTGACATACTTTGGGTATCTCTTAACTTTATTTTGGCATAATCTATCAATATGGCCAACCTCATGACAACAAAAGCAAACAATATTTCTCATACCTTTTTCTTGAATGTGACTGAGATCTCCCTTTGACTGATTGCTTCTCCTCATACAATATCTTGCCCTATGACCAACATGATGACAAACAAAACAACGGCCATGAAAAGAATTTGAAAACTTGAAAGCATTGGGTTGCCTGATTGACTTCTTTGATTTGCCTTCAAAACCTACATCCTTCTTTCCTTGGACTAATATTTCATGATCTTTCTCAACCTTGATTATAAACTTCTCATGATTATCCTTTAAATAATCTAACTCAACCTTCAACTGATTACACTCTTCTTCTTTTGATGTTAATATTGAAGTTGCAACCTCTAACTGATTCTTAAGATCTTGAATAAATATCTTACTTTCTTTTACTTCTATAGCCAATTTAGAATCCAAGATACACACCTATTATTTAAGAGCTTCAACCACATATTTCAATTCTTGATTCTCCTTCTTTAGCTACTTGTCCATCTTATACTTTTCTTTGATCTACCTTCAAGTTGTTAAACCCTTTCTGAAGGAACCTACTCTGATACCAATTGTTAAGCATGGAATATACTAATAGGGGGGGTGAATCAATATATTATATATCTTATAAAACTTTCCCTTTATCAAATTCCACTTAATCAAACATTCAAGATATGCAATAAAACTCAAACAATAAGCAACACACAAGATAGAAAGAGACACCAGATATAACATGGAAACCCAATGTGGGAAAAACCATGGAGAATCAATATCAAATATATTCATGAGAACAAATACATAGGAGCACCATACCCCTTTTCCAAGAACAAAACTTAGCTATAATTCTTGAGCACCAACCCATAGGGGGCTTCAAACCCCTTTGCCGAGCACCAAGCCAACACCTATTCGTGAGCACCAACCTATAAGAGCACCAACCCCTTTGCTGAGCACCAACCCACAGGAGCACTAACCCCTTTGCCAAGCACCAACTCAACAACAATTTGTGAGTACCAACCCATAGGAGCACCAACCCCTTTGTGTATACCACACACCTATCTCTCAATGTTGCTATCTCAACAAATGATAGATCAATACAACATCTCTTTCTTCTCTCTCACCTTTTCTCTTCTAAGCTAGATATAACAAATACAAATCATATTCATCTCTCACAATTTCTCTTCTAAGCTAGATATTACAATATCAAATCAACCTCTCACTTCCATATTACAAATGGCTACTCAAGCCTTTATTTATATCTTTCCAAATGACCTTTGGCTTTCCCCCTTTGTGACCCTTCAATCCTCATGGAAAATGGTGCCAATCTTGGATGACCTTTCATATCCAAGCATTCGAAAAGTCATGTGGTGACCCTTCATGACCAAAAACGTCCTTCCCACTTTTGTCCTTATCTTTGGTGACTTTTCGTATTCCTTAGAGTGTCCCTTCATGAGAAATTTGCCCTTACTCTTTTGTCTTTACTTGGTGACTCTTGGTATTCCCCAAAATGACTCTTCATGGGAAAATGCGTCCCATCCTTATTTTTTCTTCACCCCATGGCTCTTCGACTTCTCCATGGGCCCTTATTTTGTCTCATATGCAACCAAAAATATATTCGTTAATATTAAATAAATATTAACTCATATTAGCCAAGATATATTTATTACAAACAACATTAAATGCAATGGGGCCTTTATCACCAATAATACTAAACTTTTGACGTCAATGACAATATTTCCAACATAAAAATCATCCCTCTCTTTGGATTGACTACACTCTACCAAGATTTTTACTATAACACCTATTTGATGTAATAAAAATTGAATTCCTCCATTTACAAGCTTAATTGAAGTGTGTCTCATGAATTTATTGAGGTGGTTAAGTGAATATATGTTTTACTTGTCTTTTTCTATGTTTTATCACCTTCATGTAGTGTTTTGGTAGTCTTCATAGGTAATTCTAAGTGCATATATAGTTTTTTGGTCAGTTTGGAAGTGGACGAATACCCTCTCATGTTAGGTTGATAGCTAGTCCATGCCTTCATGTCAAATACTTATGTGAGGGCTAGTCAAAAAGTGAATGAAGTGATATTATATAGTATTGAATGTGTCTTATAGTGTGCCTTTTTCAATTATAAAGATAAAAACATTTGGTTCATCACCTCATTTTATATGCTTTCATAGATAATTGTTAATATCTCTCCCTTTTCCCCAATAAGAAGCTAGTTTAGATTTAGAATAGGTGATAAAACAAAAGGAAACTAGCCTTATGTGAATGTCTAACCTAGGATTAGGTTACCCATAGCATAGGGTCATTCCCATGTTGAAATATTTGTAAGTAGGAGGACTTAAACAATCCCCTTTGCTCATCTAGGGTGAAACCTAGGAACACCAACAATTCCTCAAGAGAAAAATAGGAGCAGGCCCAAGTTCTGAATATAAAATACCTTCTAAATAAGTGATATCATGCCATGTGTAATGACCTACTTATCCATATAATTTTAGGTATAGGACCAAGTACCAAGGTTCCATGATCATCTCAATAAATGAGATCATGCCATGTGGCATGATCCCACTCATATATGAATAACAAGAGTAGGTACATACTCTAAAGTCTAGTGAGATTCAAGATACGTGAGGGCCACCCACATGGTATAATCTCACTCTCTTGGATCCCATAGACTTATATACACATTTTGAGATAACTAACTCTCCAAATAAATGAGATCATTCCATGTGGAATGATCCCACTCACCCATAATTTGTTAGGTAGGAGAGTGATTAGTTCCATAGTTAAATATCAAAGACCCATAGATAATTAAGATCCATGAACATGATAAAATATTAGTCATTTATATATTTTAGACTTATAAAAATATAATGTGAATCTTATAAGCCCCTAGATTAATGGGATTGAGACACATGTTGGAATTTCATTCCCATAGAGAAAATAGCGAAGCAACTGAAGTTTAAAGGCCCCTAGTCACCTAGATAAATGAGATCATTCTATGTGGAATGATACTACTCATCCATGTATAACATAAGTATGCTAAAGTCTTAGATTTGCATAAGTTCCTAGATAAGTGAGGACCATCCACATGGCAAAATCCCACTAACTAGTAGCTCATAGACTTAATAAAAGATTATATGTAACTCATGAGTCCC
The DNA here is from genome assembly GCA_037957365.1 of Torreya grandis. Lineage (NCBI taxonomy): Eukaryota > Viridiplantae > Streptophyta > Pinopsida > Cupressales > Taxaceae > Torreya > Torreya grandis. The sequence goes on along the minus strand of JARHVA010006672.1, from coordinate 167,578 downwards.
TAGATCAATAAGATAAAACCACATGTCTATATTTCACTAAACAATGGTCAAAAGGACAGAGAAAAAGAAATAAAGGCCAAGATATACAAAAATTAGACATGTGGAAAAGCATATTGCTCATCAAAATGACTAAGGGATTAAAATTAGTGAGATGGTTCCACAGTTTTTCTCTAGACAAAGCATATTAAAGACATGAAGATGGGTTTTCCATGTTTTATTTAGAAACAAGTGAAAAAGTGTCACAATTAATAGTAACTTTTTTATGGATACACATTTGTAATTTTTAAAGGAATACATAGTCAAATATTTTGACTAAGCATCATTTAGCTAGTCCATTAGCCATTATAGCACAACAAAGGTATAAAAATTCATGTTCCCCACATTGTCTATGCATATTATCTCTATCAAATAGGATCCTTCATAAGTCTCTTATCAGTTTATAGTGGTTAAAATTCATTGAATAATCATTGGGATATCCTTACATAATTTTTAAGATGCAGTCCAAATTAGAACTCTCTTCAAGGCTCCTTAATGGGCCATGAAATTTTATTATGTCTTATCATGATTTCCAAGAGTTTAATCTTGTTCCTCTTATATTTAAGAACCATATCACCCATTTCTCCCTTCTATATATATTACTTCCTATTATGTTAAAGGGGTTGACTTTATTTTATAAACAAACACTATCAGAATAATGCAAAATTGATTTTTTGTGTAAATGCATCTAGTTATTTTTAATGTCCTCCACTTTATTTTATTTTAATATATCAATACTAATTATATAAGACTTTAATTTTTGATTTTCTACAAATTTTATGCATTAACTAGGATGTTATTTTAGTTAGGTTCTTTTTTTCCTTTCATTTTATTTGAAGTTTATAAAGATATTTGTGTAATTAACTATAGGTCTATTAATAGTTCCTTCATTAAAGGATATTTTTAATTAAAAATTATCATTTCTCCTTGGACTATGTATCCTTTTTTGACCTAATCCCAAGCCATCATGAAACTTAACATATAATGGTACAACTATAGTTAAGCAAGTTTTGGTCATGGAAGCCTTTATGTTCCCCTTTAATTAGAAGAGTTTCTTTATGCATTACCCAACATTTCTTTTGATGTTTATTTGTGAAAAAGTGATATTTTACTTATTTTATAAATGGTGTAATTAATAAAATTAAATATATTAAATTAAATATGTTGCAATTGGTCTAGATAGAAGTGTAGAAGTCTTATAAGTTAGTGAGAAAATTGGTATTGGACCTATGATCATAGTGATACATTTCTTGGAGATATATTCCAAGAAATATATCTAATGGATCCACATACCTAAAAATCATACCTTATATTACCTCAAAATTAATATAAAAATAAAAGGATGTAATTCCCCCAATTATTTCCTAAGCTCACTCAGTGCATCTAGCATCATAGGTCTAATTGGGACTGAGATCTTGGATCAAACGACATTGTCTTCATAGGATATATATAATAAGTAAATCATAATATAATTAAATTTTTGAAAATGTATATGTCATGTACACTAATTTGTAATATATGATCATGTGAATAACATGTGTGAAAATCATGAAATTCAAAGATGTAGATGGTGAGGGTATAATAACCCCACTAGTATAGTAATGCAAGGCATATATGAGTATGTCTCTAAAAAATGAGGTAATCTCAATGTGGTATAAATAATAGTAATATGATATTCTCCAATTATGGGCATATAAAATATGTATATGATTTACATTAATGTTTTACTAAATCTTGATGTAGTGTCCAATAATGTCTTATTCCCCCAAGTGGAAAGATATGAAAAATGTGATCATAGTTATAGGCTCGAATGTATGGCCTATTAGATTTTCCAAATTATAGGACATATATTATAATATCTATGATATTATTTTGAAATTTATTTCCCATTAGTAACAAGGAAAGATGTGTTTCATATATGTGAATGTGTCCTAGATAGGAGAGGTATAAACAATTATCCCTAAATCATAGTCATAGTATTATAGATGGTATAGTAATAAATTATATTCATGTATCATTCATGGAATATGTTATAATCCATGTAATCAAGTAATATTCATAAATTTAATAGTATGGAATACATGTAATAATTCAATATGTATATATATATATATATATATATATATATATATATGTATATATATATATCATGTTATTAATATAGAAATATGCATAATCTATGTAAAGTATCTCTATATAGTAAATCGAGAATTAAAACATATGTCTTAATGTAATAAACACTTCAATATTCCCCCTTATGTGAGGAATGAATGTGTTAATAGATGTATCTAATATATATATCCTACATATCACCCACTTAAGGTATACCATGAGAAGTACATGTGGGAAACATGAATATATAGATAAATTAGTGTATAAAAAATAAGAATGATATGTATCATATGAATAAATAAATGCAAACAATATTTTACATTTTATGTATGTTTTTAAAAAAAATGTTAATTCACACTAGTAGCTATGTGAATGAAGGTATATGGTATCCTAAATATGTATTAATGAGACACTGTATATTAGGAAGAATTGTGTGTGTGTGTGTTACTTTTAGGAATAATTTCATACTCATGAGTGAGTAGATTTGGGAAACTAAGTGTTGAATGTTGTATATAAAGGATGAAGACACTTTGAGTTACCAAATGAGAGGTTCATCATAAATAATGATATTTAAATCCCATGTTATTAAAATAAGTAAGTGTTGAAGTCCAAATATGTTATAAGTATCAGAAGTCTGAATATGCACTAAAAATATCAAGTAGATAATTAGGTGTATGGAGACATAGTTAAAAAATTATTAAATTAATTAAAGTAAGGGAAGCTGTTGAAAATGGAAATATTGAAATATGTATGTGTTGAGCCTCATCTTATTATATTTGATGAATTAAACCATGTGGTGGAGGTGGTCATTATTCCCCCGATGTGTCTTGTTTATAATATATCATCATTTTCAAAGTCATGATTGCATTAGTATTGGTTATTGGCCTTCAAATTTATTTATTTTTAAAAATATTTGGAAGGTTTATTTTCTTTCTAAATGGTACCTTTTTTCTAATGAAATATTGATATCATATATTTATCTTATTTTAGTCAAAGAGATCTTGATTTTTTCCCTTAAAACCATTAATCTTTATATTGAATGACCTCTAATAGTATGATATGAAAAAAAAAATAGGATTGTAGCTTATAACTAATATCCATATTATGAATAGGTGGAAATTTAATCATGTTTTTTTCAATAATTATTTAAATATGTTTTATTTAATCTTAAAAATGTATGGGGATCACTTGTAACCACTTTCATTACTTGTGTTATTGATTATTTAACCATAGTGGTAGATGTTCTCTTTATTGCTTTGTGGGTACTAGTTTTGTCTGATTCCTTATTTGGTGATGTTTAGATCTTGGGTTTATATTATTATTTTTTAATTATTATTATTATTATTATATTGATATTAATATGTTTAATGAGTAAATTATTCACAAGTTTTGCTAAGTAACTTGTAATTTATATGTATTATGATACTATTGATAAATAAATGTTGGATTTGAAAATACATGGTTAATAAATCAAGGAGTGAATATGATAACTAAATTAAAATATGTAATAACACATATCCTGAATTGGTCCTTGTTTAATATTTTTAATACTTTAATATATGTATATAGGTCCATTATTTTTAATGTATTGATATATGAATACCTCTTGTAAACAACCCATTGAATATAATAAGCCACTAGTGTTTGGGTAATTTATTATGTTCATGTTAACCAAAATTTGGCTACCATTAGAGAGGTTCATAAAAACCATAAATTTTCATGTTTCTAACCTTTTTCATAGCCATTAAATTCATTTTAAAGTCTTAAAATGGTCTTTTTAAGGTCTTATTAGCATAGTTTAAGGTAAATCTAACAAGTTTAAGGTAATGACTTGTGTTTGTCTTATGATATTATATTCATACCATGATATGAAAAGGTGGATTCAAAAGGTGTAAAAGGTTCATAATTTCTCCCTCAAGTCATCCTATTATTCAACTACCTTGCATCAACATTTTATACATATTTGGATAAGTTAAGGTTATTTTGTAAAGTTTAACATTAATGTCATGCACGAGAAAAGTGCATGTGGCTAAGTCCAATGCATGTCAAAGATAAACAAGGTGAAATGTACATAAAATATACTTATCAAATCATATGAATTATTTATCTAATTTACATATATGTAATATAAGTTAGATCATATTTAGTTTTGTAGTTTCAACATATAAAAGAGAGAATCACTCTAAAGAAGGTAGTTTTAGGCACTTGTATAGACTTAGAGAGCTCATCTTCAAGTGAAAATTTTTGTAGAGTGTATCATCAAATCATTAATAATTCCATTTAAATTAATATAAAGCTTTCATATGTCCTAAAAATCCAAAATTTGCATCAAAACCTCCATCGAATTCTTGTCAAACAAGTAATGGTGAACTTCATGTGCTCATTCCATATAAAGGAAAGTGATTGGTGACCTGATATTGTGGTAAGAGGAAGGGTATATAATGGAATTTATATTTTTTCAATTGGTTCTAATATTTATTTCCCCTCCTTTATGAATAATCACTAATACTACAAGGTGGTCTTAAACCCTAGTTAAACCCTTGAGGTTCAATTTTGAGCAAAATGCATGATTTTTGGGGCTCATTGAAGCAAGATATATATATTATGAGTCTTCCATGATAATAATAATACTTATTGAAAATTTTTTCATTATTTTTTCATGTGTGAACAATTAAATATCATGAATAAACTCCATTATAAATAGGTTATAGATTTACACTTCAAGGTTTTACGGTCTCTAGGAGAATATAGTGTGGGAAGGTAATGGTTGATGGTTACTCATAATGTAACCATATATTATTTATCCCAATTATGGTGTTAAATAGGACTTATATTTCTTACCAAATTATAATACTTCAATCAAGACCATCTTAGGTAGCATACCTTCAAGGTCTAAAACTTGAGTAGGCATTGTTGATGTTTTGAAGTTGTCTCATCTAATAAAAATCCTAAGACACTCATGAGAAGGCATATAATTTTTTTTATAACACATAATAATATAAAAATAGTTTCCTTATAATTAAATTAATAAAACATATCATGTAGACATATGCATATAGCAAGATTAATTTCTCATTTCATTGATTACATAACATAGGCAAGTTGAAGACATGATCGTTAATGTTTTTGAAGGCCTATCCACTCCAGGTGTTCCTAAAATAATAAATCAGAATCATATGAACATAAATGTCCATAAATGTTAAAGAATATCATGACCATACAATATTAGATATGGTTGTGTATAGTTTATAGGGTGTAATAGGGAAAAGATTGGTTTTATGAGCTGAATGAAGGACCTAATAGATCACTGATATCATGGAGAGAATGAATATAACTCTAAAAATTTGGTTTTTATCACCAAAGTGATAAATAATAGGTATATTAATATTATTTTAGGTTTAAATAAAAAAGGTAAGTATACACCTATAGCCAAGGGCAGTCTTGGCAAAAATAGGATGAAGAAAATGTACTATTTGTTTTGATTTTGAGGAATAGGGAATTTTTAAACTATAAAATACTATATAAAATATTAACACATTGATCATATGTATTTTAAATGAATTTAAAACCTTATTTTATCACCTATAATCCTTGTCACCAACTTCACAAGGTAGAGTGTGACAGTCTAAAAAGAGGTCTCTGCGTAGGTCATAAATTTTAATCCTAAATAGGAGCCATGTAGAAAAATTAGGATGTAAAATAATAGGGATAATAAATATTTAATAATTAAAATAAAATATTATCTTATTCATGCACTCAAAGAAGCCTAAATAGCCATCTACAGGCATATAAGCTTGTGGGTCTGCATTTCCAAGAAAAATACAATCGATCTTGTGTTGATGAGGGAGTTCAAGGGTGAGATTGAATGTAGTAACCTTGGTAAAATAATTGATGTATTTTTTAGTTTTTTTTATGAATTTATAGTTAATTTAAGATTAATTTTTGAGTCCTAAAAAATCTTAGACCCTATAGACCTACAGACCTAATGAAAACTCCATGTCTACCTCTAAGAGTTAGAAGATAATGTGGGTTAATATCGTAGGAATGGAGATTATATAGTAATAAATATCATGAATTCCATTAGGTAATATTTATAAAGTGTACATAGGTGATATAAGGATAAATCCATTCAAAATAGAGAACTCTTAAGAATTCAGTCAAGAGGCTTAGTGAAGACCAAAGAGGCCTATGTATGAGGATTACAAAAGCTTGCATGTTTTGGAAGCATCTTCATGATTTAAGGGTCTAAATAAGGTAATATAAGTCCTTGAAGGTTATTATATATGTTTTATAACCATTTATAAGGAAAATAATTGAAATAAAATCATATTAGGGTCACTTACATTAGTTTACTAAGGAACCCTAAACATGAGCTAGTGGAGGTTAAAGTAGGTATAAATAATAAGAATGGTAATAATACAATTTTAATTGGTTAATATTGATTTATAGGCCTAAATAAGTCATTAAAAGTTTAAAACAATCATTTTTTACCCTTTTCACTCATTTCTTTCTCTCTTGACCTCATAGTTGTAGACCTACTAGCTTGAAAACCTTAAAGAATCACTTGGAAATGTATGGAAAAGTTGCACAGGAGACAAAGATAATTGGGTATGTTATATAAACTTTTATACGTATACTCTATGGCATTAGCTAAGATATTAAGGTCTTAGGTTCTATCAATCAATGTTAAGATGATAAACATGTCTCAAGCTATTAAGAAGACTAGAAATGACCTGATTAGAGAAATTGGATTCTTAGTTAACTAAAATGAAGTGTTTGAACATTTAAATAACCTTAATAGCATTTATAACTATCCTAATAACCTTTTTAGACCATTGGTTGGCATCTTTAGGGTATAAAGTGCATAGAAAAGGGCTAAAAATGACTATTTTAAGTTATTTAAAAACATGAAAAGTTATGTCAGATATTCAAATTGGACATGGAGTTTTATAAAGATGTATTTGAAATTAATAAAATGTTTAATTTTATTTTAACATGTGTGAACATTGATTGGATCCAATTATCAATTTCTAAGCCTATAGATTTAATTGAGGGCTAATTGGAAAGAGAAACAGGTGGAGTAAGTGTACTTGTAATTAGTTTATGGTCATGAAATTTTTTACAGAGTAGTAAGAGAATATTGGGTACTCAAATACATGCTTACTTTAACAATATCATATATATTTTTTATACATAATGAGATTTGTCTATTTTGATGGATATAAAGAATTGAATGCACATATGGGTTTAGGTATTGAATGAAGTATTAGAGAGTGTTTGATGCATCTAAATGGGTTGGTACAAGTTTTTTAATATTGAGATAATCATTTAATATAGATAGGTTGAATTCATGAAGACAAAATCAATATTTAAGGATTTTGAGCAAAGAGAAGCATAATGACACTAATGGGCTTCAAGACACCTAAGAAGATATGATCATTACTACAATGTCAATATAATTAGGTTATAAAACTAATTCAAGGTGTCAATAACATGATTAAATGGTATTTTAGGGATATTTTATGACCAAGGAGTGCACTTGTCACTTTTAAATCCAAGAGGAGGGTAATTTGAGGAAGAAATAATATGTGTCAAGAAAAGAGAGAAATTATTATGCCTTTTACAAGATGGAGCATCATTAAGAAGGAAAAACACATCATTAAAGAACTTATGAAAATTTTATTAAACCTCCTTCTTGATTGTAACTCTTACTTGACACTTTTTAATGATTCTCGCCTATGCCACTTCTCTCTCTCCTTCTCTCATTCTATATAAATGCAACCTTGTTTGTATTTGTAAAGATACTCCACCTAGGTATGGAAATTTCCTACCCATTTATTTGCTTTTGATTAATGAAAGACTACTGGTTTTACCTCATCTTTTTACTTTACTCAGTGTGTGTGAATGGATGGTTGATCTTGACAAGTGATTTGATTAGTCTTCAATGGCATGTTTTCCTATTCTAACACCTATATGTAGTTTAAAATATTATTTTATAGGTCACATGAAGTGTGCAAGTGAAATACAAGGGTTGAATGATGATGATGTGAGAGATTCAGATTAGTAGTAGTGTATGTTAAGGTTAGTATCATGGTCTAAATGTGAACATGCATATGTATTATAGTGATAAAATTGATTTAGTGTATCACCCTCTTAGTTTTATTTCATTTTATAATCTCCCTTTTCCTTTGTAATTTAGTAGTGTAGTAGGCCTAATTGATACATCAGAGGGAGCTATCCTTATAATCTAGAGGTTTAGTCTACTTAGAGGTCACCCACAACCTAGGATTAATCCCATTGCATATATCATGTTTATAAGGCTTGAAACACCCTCTCAAGGGTGACAAATTTATATATAACATTTCTTAATAAAACATCTATGCCATTATGCTTACCTTGAGAAAAATATAAGCCACCATGTTGGAATATCAAAAAATACAACTTATGTGCTCATGAGAGTGAGAGAGATAATATCATTACACATTAAGATAAATGTAGAGGATGGCTTAAAAAAATACATAATTAATGGAATCAAATAATCTAACATAATTAATCATTACTTAACTCATATGCATGCATAATAATTTTTTATAAATATTTCTAACACATATTAAAATTAAAAAAACTAAAGTTTATTAATTAAGATCCATGCCACACAATACTTAAATAAATATTTTTCCTTTAATCCTACATTCAAATCCTTATATTCATCATTTTTAAATACATAAAAAATATTTAGTAGCATAGTAGGAAAACATCAACTAAATAAATAACAATCATTATCAATAATTATCAACAACTATCCACCTTTGACTTATGCATGAGGTGGGATTTTATAGGAAATCAAAACCATACATTCATTAAATTCTATGGTTACTCACCTATCAAATATCATAAAAACTTTATAAATATGGCCAAGCATTACCATTAATTTAAAAGTCCCATCTAAAAAATACAGTTGATTCACTCTAAACTTCCTAGTTTTTATCTTCATTATGTTATGCTCAATAGATTCCAAAAATATATAATAGCATGTTGAATAAAAAATAATTACAATAAATATCATCCTTTTCATAATTATGTAATTTTAAAACTATCTTCTTGGTAATGGTGATCCATAATATATGCTAAATAATCTCCCACAAAGTTTGCACTGAGATTACATATGGTCAAATTTATGTTCTATAATCCTAGGGTTTATACAATATTTTAAAATTTCCTTCCTTGGGCACCCTTTATTTTTATGTTGAAATAATATACTTGGTCAAGCACCCTCATAAATAATATTTTGGTGACACTTGAGATATGAAAATATTTCACCATGTCCTTTCTCATGCTACCAAGAAAAATCAATGCCTATTATCCATTTTATATAATAGATGTCAAAATCATAGGCACACCTATATAATTATTAATAAATATAGGTCAAAATCACCACAAACTAATTATATTTTTTTATTTAGATAATTTATCCTACATAATAAATATACCCAAAATGTTTGGTCTATTTTGGTGGATTGTCTCCTTAAACATGCTCCATATTGCAAACACCCGTTAGGCATAAGTGACTTTGGTTGGAAGTTTAGCCATAAATTTTTTTCTTTATTATTTACCAATCCCTATTTTATGTTTTAAAATTATATATAATTCAATTAATAATCCTTATGAATTATATTATCCTCATCATTATATATATGTTACAAGGCTTTGAAATATTTTAACAATTCATTTTATTTCTCCTCAATATTTTTTTAAATATTAATTTAAAAATTTTGAGTTTTTCAATCCCTTTCAACCTTTTCCTTTGTTTCAAATACATTTACCTTCAAATTTTCCCACTTGGATTCCTCCTATGCTAACTATGTTGGAAAACTAAGTTATTATTACAAATTTAATAAAGATTTCATTAGCTAGTGAAACCTTTTAGTGGGGCTTGCTTACTAGTTTATCAAAATTTAGAAATTTATAATCAAGATCACCCTATGAATTATAATATATTCTCATTTACCAAATATATAATAAAATTTACTAATTTTTTTATATTTTATAGGTATGAGATTTCATAAAGTTGTAATACGTCATTACTTAAAGTTGTGGTTGACCATTGAGTCAAAAAAAAAACCAACCCATTTGTGACTACTTCCTTACCTTTTATAAGATAATTATCCCTTAGGTATATATAATATTTAAGATAATGGTGATTTAATTCATCAAGTTATAGCTCCCAAATTTGTACTTCAAACCCTCCCCACACAAACACTTTTTATGGAATTGCATGGGTGATATATTATATGTAGTGACTATGTATACATGAGATATTTTATATTTGTTTGACATTATTTCACTTTATAAATTACATTAATTTCACATAAGTTAATTTTTGAGGATTTATGCTTCTTTCCTATGTATTTTTCCATTTTTTTTGACTAGTAGAATCAACTCCCCAATTAAACTAATGTATTCTAATCATTATATGTATAACATAATAGAATATGCTCTAAAGGGGAAAAAAATTGGTTGACTAACAATATCATTCACTAAATTTTCAACGTAGGGTCTATATACTTTGGCAATGTGTCAACATTTTATATACACACTAGACTCTTTATAAATCTATGATAATAATCATTATGTAATTAAATCATAGTTTGCCAAAATTTAAATGTCAGAATATATACACACTTTCATGAAGGTAAAAGTGCATAAAGGAAATAATATTATTTTGTAATATTACTATACTTTAATTGAATATACTTAATCATCCATACATAATAACAATTACTTGTACTGAAATCAATGATGGAATTCAAAATACATACACATAAAGTTGGAATGTAAACACATTTAAATTAAAATATATATTTAATGAATGGGATTTTCACAATAATTCAGCATAAGTGGGTCCTCCTTGGTTGGACTTCTAATTTATATCCCTTCCTTGATTACAAATGCTTAAACTCAAATAAGTTTAATTGCATTGGTTATATTATGTAGTACAAAAGATTATAACAAATATATTACTCATACTAAATTTTCTTATATAATATATCTTAATTAATTGTAATAAATTTAAAATTATATATATATATATATATATATATATATATATATATATATATATATAAAGTTATGTGATTATGATCTAAATACATACATAATGGTTACAACCATAAAATATTACACAATGATAAAAACTAGATGAAGATAGGGAAGTTGTTATGATGGTTAAAACCATATGGTCATAAAATCTAAAGATGAAATAAAGATCATATGGTTTTACTATATAGTTATAAAAAAATCCTCATCATGTTACATGACTATTGGAGATCATGAAGTGAGATGGAATATGGTTGGAGGTGAAAGTTAGAAGTTATGTTGTAATCTGGGAAATGTGCACATATAACTATTTTTTTAGGTGTACTCATCCAATTGTTGTGCTTTATTATGGATAATGGTTGCACGGGAGTTCCTAGTTGTTGTGGGCATTTTATGTCTCCAAATTCCATCCAATCATAGGATATGAACTTTTTTACTAGAATGGTTTTAGGCTACTAACCATCACAAGAAAATATATTTTCCATTCCATTTAGCCATGAAAATATCAAACCTTTTATGAAACCATTACACCATATTATAAATAGAATGTAAAACTTAATATTTACTTTACACACACACATGTATATTATGAGTCTTTAGGAATGGAAACTATAATAAAAAGGTAGATTTTATGAAAGGACTAAATAGTCATACGAGACCATTTTTGGGTTCATCACACCCTAAACTTAAATTTTTTCATGTTTTTTATGTTAAAAAAATGTATACCATGAAGATACAAAAGAATAGGCATACATAATGTGGGCATACATCTTTCTAAATTCACAAATATTTCAATCCCCTATTGTCCATTATGGAAGGTATCCCTTATTCCTTTTGAAATATTCCCATTTTTAGATCTCATCATGTTCATTGATTTTATTGGTTCCAATCCAATGTGATATGGGATAATAAATGATTGGTAGTCTAAACTTCATTTACATCCACTCAACCATATTCACTTTCAAATAACTTATAAACCTAATAATTCTTCTATTATATGCTTTGAAATTATGCATAAAATATGGTTCCCATTATTTCAGGTGAGACGTTAGCTCTCCCCATATCACTTTTTAGCTATCTAGGAAACCTTTTAAAATTTTATTGGAAAGGGAAATTAGATGGTTGATGGATTATTTTCCTATAAAACTGAATTGATACATAAAAATTAGGGTTTTGAATGTGAGTATTCCATTAATTGATGATTATTATAGGGAACAAGATATCTGATCTAAGAATCACTAATGATGATATTTATATTGTAAATTAGAACTACATTTATTTCCCTATATTTAACTCATTTTTATGATAGGAGCTATACACACCTAATTTTTTACACATTTAGTGTCATAATTTACTTAGCTTAATATTGCCACAATAACCCAACTTAAAATTTCATCCTAATATAATTTCCTCCCTTTTAAAATAATTAATTAATTATCAATGAATGCATTATTCCATGAAATTAATTAAAAATTAGGAATTTCCAAGTCACCAAACATTTTCCACACTTAACCAAATGTTGAGTCAGCCAACCACTTAACTTCCTCAACAAATTATTGATTCATCCAACCACTTAACTCCTCAACCAATTGTTGATCATCATTGAACATTTAAACCACATTGATGATTCATCCAAATAACTTCAATAATTCATAATACCTTTTAAACTACCAAATAAATTTCCCATTTTATCTAAAACACATGAGGAATTGGAAACTTCCACTTGGATGAGGACTCAAATCTGAATTCCATAATTAACATTATCTAATAAATATGTGTTTATCCTAACTACCAATTTTCTCACATGAAAGCCTATAAATAGATGTGTTATACCCCATTTTAGACATAAAAATTAAATATATTGAATTTATATCAAATTTATCCTATGTATCCATTGATAAATCAATATCATACACCCCTATGCTACCCAATTTACCTTTGTTTGGATAATTAATTGAGTACCCAAATTTTAATAAGATAGAACAAATCAAAAGTAACAATGGAGAAGGTGATGATGTATTATACATGGGTTTTTAAGTATTTATATGTTTATATTTATTATTTTTATTATCTCTATCAAAGGATTAGTCTATAATTATAATAATATTTTATGCATACCATTTTCCTAGTTTTGTTAGAAGTCATAATCTGTACATCTCCTATTAAGACATTGGGATTCCATTCTTTGTCAAGGTATACCACCTATTCATGATGAATAAATTAACATAAAAATATCTTATATTATTTTTTACCAATAATATATCCACTAAAAAAATCAAAATATATCCTTGTATAATATTGTTTTCCCATTAAATCAGTCGACCTATCTAAAATTAGATCCATTATTTTTTAAGATATAAATCATATAAACTAGGTAGAGGTCTGCATTACAACATTTTAATATACATATCATATATTATAGGGACTAGGGACTCAAAACCATCATTAGTTAACTCATTTATCACTATATATCTATCATTTTCTATAATTTGTTCCTACAAGGTAATTTTTTAATGTATCAGTAAATGAATCTTATTTTGATATTCTTTATATTTATTAAACATATTCAAATTAAAAAATATTCATTACCACATTTTCATATACATCTCATAGATTATAGGGACTAAGGACTAAAAACCACCATTAGTTAATTCCTTTGTCATTATTTATCTATCCTTTTCTATGATTTATTCCTACAAGGTAATTTTTTTCATGTATCAATAAATGAATCTTATTTTGATATCATTTAGATTTAATAAACCAATTAAACTTAAAAATTTCAATAATATATTGATTTATTTTTATTAAAACATAATTTTACATGATTTTGGTCAAGTCCTTTTAGGTTCTTCAATGATGATGATTGCAGGTGGCTCATGTGCATTGGTTTCATTCTCTTTAGGAGTCATTGCTTTAGATCTAGTTTTTTTAGGTTATGTTTTAGGTTATTATGTATATTATTTAAGTTATTATGTTTATATTTTAGGATATTGTGTTATATATCCTCTCTCTTCTTCTTCAACTACCACTTGAACTAGTGTATCTAAATTAATATTTCTTGCTTCTAACTCTAGGATTATTGTCCTTAGAAGCTCTATTTCCTTATATTAAGAAGGATTTTGTCATGATCACATATTTTTGGGTTATAATTATAAGGGTTGTGATATATTTATTTTTTCATACAAACTCCTCCCTTTATTCATCTTGAGATTATTCAATATTATCAATCTCCTCACTCTCTTCTTCTTGAATTTATTCCCTGCCAACAGGGTCCTCCTTTATTTCTTATTTTTTTGACCTTGAACTTATAATAGTTACTTCCTCACTATTTTATTACCCTAATTACTCTTAAATAATACTCAAATATTATTTATAAATGTCCTATCTCAATTAAACGTTAATTGTTACTGACTTAGAGGAGGATGGTCTTATCCTCACTCCTTTTGCTCTTAGCATGTGGGAGTGCATCTTAGGTCCACTGGATGAGGCCTCAAAATTATTTTTTATTTTGGTAGGTGGAGGAGATACTAATTTTTTTTATATGATAAACAACTAATTATGGTGGTAGGTATATGGTATAATTACAAATTATTCCCAATTGATGTCAAACCTATTGGTAGTCAAAAAAAATTTCATAATGAGTGTAGTTAGGTGGTGGTTAGATAGTGTTGATGGTTTCATTTCTTATTATTATTTATATATTATTTTTAAGAATGGATGGAATTAGTTATTAAAATTTATAACATGGCATGTCTTGTGACTTAATAGAATGAGGGGTATACAACAAGGATAAATTACCTTTCCTTGTAAAATACTTGACAATAAATATATCCATTTGGTGCCAAGAATAAGGAAAGGATAACATATGTGTTTATTTAACATATAAATCAAGTAATTATCCTTTCCTAGGAAATATTACCCTAACATAAATAACTACATGTTGGTTTATACACTTTTATCCTACTTTAGGTAAACTTGTTTATTAAGAAATTAGTTCCCCCATTAAGACTACCTTCATTATTTTGGTATTATATTTGTCAATCTAAAAATTATAAGAAAAGGCATGGGATATGTCCATGAAATACCATGTAAGTATCTTAATAAATAACATCCACTCTATATTTTTGAAGACAACAACTACCCCAAGATTATTTCTCAGCATTGTGTGGTCAGTTGGTTCCATTCACCATATATCACCTACCATTTTACTTTAATATCTCTACTTATTTATTGAATATAACTCATGTAGATTATTAATATTTTTGAAAGTAAAACATTAATTTATTATAATGTCATTTTTAAAGTGGAGATAATGAGTTGATAGTAACTTCCATTCTTCTATTGATGTATTTATGTTATTTGGATAATGTGCCATATCTCTAGTTGTGTTTCATATGAGTTATTGGTCAATGTGTTCATGAAATGTTACATATGATAAATAGCATTAAGTATCCTCCCCCAAAAATAAATGATTCATTTAACCTAAAGTGTAGTAGATGAAATAATAAGGCACACACAATGAATAAGGTGAGAAAAAAATATTTCAAATCAAAAGTTATGATGGAGTACATTACCTGGGATGATGAAAATATAATACATAGGGATGACATGGGAAAGTGACATTTGATGGAGTAATAATATATGGTCATGTCATAGTAATATTAAATAAATATAGAAAATTAAATTAGAATAAAATATAATTTATTTTAAATTTTACTAACAAAACTACTTAATTAAATATATTTGTTTGACCAATAGTATCTCTTTTTTATATGAATACATATGTTTTCTTGAAAACCTATATTTAGATCCATCACTAATATGAAATTAAGATATGTAGGATAGTTGAGAGATCATCATATGAGTTACCTTGGTAAATATGTCTTTGGAGTGGTGATGATAAGATGTACAGTTTTGCCACTAATGTTCAATTTGAAGTTGAATCCCCATTTTTAACTAATGAATCCATTAAAAACTAAAAAAAAATGAGATTAATGAATTCCCATAAGTACAATCAAGGAAATCATGTGGTCATAAATAAATAACTAGTGGTTAAAGGTTATAGGTTATTGGAGAAGATGAAAATATTATAAAAAATAGATAGGTAGTAGTGGTTGCAGGTTCATTTTAAGGACTTGAAGAAACTATGTATATTAGAAAAACTAATTTATCAAAAGAGAAACAGATACATCCGTATTTTCACTTTGGAAGATAATATATTATGAAAGATTATAGATCTTGTATGGAAGCAAGGATCCATATTTCTAAAGGAATCCATTGGATGTTGTGGGTCTATACAAAGTTTCTTGTATCAAGTTAAAAGCATACTTTGTATAGTGCAAGATAATGTAGGTGTATATGATATAGTTTTGAAAGTTACTTATAGAAATTGAAAGTGGGATTGTATTATCTCAGAGTTAACTAAGTAATTCTATTAAATAGTCTTTTATTGTTGTGTTTCTACCCAAGTAGTCAACAAGTTAATTTTCCAAGTTAATTTTTATTTATTTTTAATTTTACGCTTGAGTGGTCAAGCAGTTGGTTTTCAACTCAAACCCATGTTATGTAGTTTTATCCATCCAAAACTCTAGTTTTATAACCAAAACAACCACATGTGATATGCTTACTCTAGAGAAATGAAACTGAAATGTCTTATATAGACTTCATAAAGCTATCTTAATTGACCATTAGGTTGGTCTTTGTGCTCATATAAATGCAACTAAGTTCTATGTCCTTATGAGGTTGGTATTTTATTTGAATATTGTAAATTAATTCTTACTTAGATAGAGGTTTATTGTACAAATTGAGATAATTTTCATTGACCAAAAAAGAGATTTTAACTAGAAAAATTATGAATAGATTGAGTTATCCATTATCAAACACTTTTTCTATTCTAATAGGGGGCTAACCATCTAGCTTGATGTTTTCCTTTATGGTCCTTGTATTTGGAGTAAAAAATAAATTCTCTATCACCTAGATAAAAATTTTGATTTATAATGAAATTTTCATTCCATTTGATTATTTTCTATTAAATTATTTCCATATGGTGTATATATTATCTTCTCATCTCATTAAGAGAGATGATTTGCATGATTATTTATCTTTGTGTTTATGTCAAATCCATGCCAAGTTTAAGGGAAATCTATAGAGTCTCGAGTTTAAAATCTCTTTTAAGAACAAACTTATTAAAATAGACCAATTTATAAGATGTAAACCCTATGGTTATATTTTGTGTTCTTATAATCCCACACAACCTCCAAAATATGTTTTTCCCAATCATGATTATGTAAATATATTGTTTTAGTAAGGATGTTCTCTAACTTTATATTAGTGACTTTCATTTAGCAATTAGATTGTAAATGATACAAAATGGAAATATCATGTTTGAAATCATATTATTGTATAACGGATGCAATCAAATTAGATAATAATTATGGACCTTGATTGGATACTATCTCTTTTGAAACTCCATATATTGTGAAAATTTCCTCATAAAGGAATTCTACAACTTTTTCATCTCATGCATGAGTCAAAGGTGTAACCTACACCCATTTGGTAAGGTATCTAGTACATACCAAAATGTAATTTATGCCTTGATATAGTGGATCTATTAGGACAATGAAATAAATCATCTATTTTTCAAATGGTTCTAATATTAAATATGGTTGAAGTGACATCCCATCTAAATGTGTAAGTTTCCCTATATGTTTTAATTTTTCACATTATTGATTTTATGTAATAACATCTCTATTTAGAGTAGGAAAATAGTAACCAGTAGTAAGGATCTTGTAGGTTGTCCTCTTTGTTAAAAATTTCCCCTATAAAGGTTCATCATGACATGAATTAAGGATATCAAACACTTCATCATGTCTCATACATCTTCTCATGATGAAATCAAGCCTAGTGTGAATTAAGTATCCATAAATACATGAACATGGGAATCTCTTGGATGCCAAGTTAATTTTTTCCTTGGGTGAAAATTGTGTAGTAATCTAACCTGTAGCCAAATATTTAGACATATATTCAAACCAAGGGGTGTTAAAAATTAAATAAAAGAGATGATCATTAAGAAAATAATCATATACTTGTAGAATATTTTTTATCATATTTTAATCTAGACATAAAATCTATAACTACATTGTATTTACTAAGTCTATCCATCATGGTAATGTAAAATTCATGTAATAAAAATCATATGATTATCCTACTAGTTTCTTTTGGTTTATTAATTAAGTATTTTATAATCATGGTCAATATAGATAGAAATAATATAATTAACAATGTAATATAATATTTTTTTTTGGCATACACTATCTTGAGGAATTCATTTTATGTGACTATGTAGCTTAGTTATACATGTTGTAGATTCTTATTGATGAAATAGATAGTGTAGTTGAGTGGCTCATATTTTTTTCCCAAAAACTGACCCAAGTGATGTTTCATATGCATCGATATGAATGTGGAAGGGTAGCTTCCGATTTATACCTATCAATAGGGGTGTTATCATACGTCTTTGAGAGTTTGAAAATATTCTTGGCATTCATCAGTCCATATAAAATTAGTATCTTTCCCTATTAAAATAAGCAAAGTGTGTATATATATATATATATATATATATATATATATATATAAAGTATTTTATGAACCTATTGTAATATCTCATATGTCTTAATAAAATTCTCACATCTCATTACTTTTGTGGTGTAGTAAAGTAATTTATTGCCTCTATGTTAGTAAGGTTTACCTCAGTTATTGAATTTGAAAGATGGTGTCCAAATACAATAAATTATTGAACTATTATATAACACTTATTATGACTTAATTAAAATATATTATCTTGACAACATTGGAAAAATTTATCCAATTTTTTGAAGTATTCATTTTAAGTGTCCCCATAAACTATGAATTCATCCATATAGATTTTAGCATAATCATGAGATAGATAATAAAAATTTATCAAAATTATCCTTTAAAATTTTTCATGAGCATTTCATATCCTAAATATGAGGATAAAGTAAACATAAGTACCCAAAGTGCACGTAAATGTTTTTTTATTGGTCTTCTATCGAAATTTTGATATAGTTGTATTTATTGAAACCATAGAATAAACATTACTTATTTCTAGTATTAAGGACCTAGTCAATGAATGGGAGAGGAAAGTTATATTTCCTTATGTAAGTATTTAATTATTTAAAATACACACATATATGACATTTTCCATTCTTATTTTGGACAATGACAAGTATATAGATCCATTTTTTGTTGAAGAAGGGGTATATGAAACATGCTTCCAAGAGTTTTTGTAATTCAATTTTTATAATTTATTAGACAAAAGGGTTTACCCTATTTGAGGTTGCCTAATGTATTTTCAATCTTATTTAAATGTATATGTGGTGAGTGAAAATATTTGAGTGTATTCTTCACATATCATATAGTTGCATGAAAATATTGTTTTGTGTTTTTTAAGTATGATTACTAGTTGGGTTTCTTTTTAGGGATCTAGTTATTATTGATATTGAGGGGTATTCTTAGAAGTATGTCCACATATTTTGATAGGTATATCATAGATTAAATATTACATATAAGAGTTCCAAGGTATTAATTTTGTGTTATAAACTAATGAAATATCTTAGTATCCCCCTTTGTATCTAAGGATTTCTCTTTGAGAAAGATATTGGAAAGGAGACAATGTGTGTATTTAACGATATTATTAGTGTGTTAGTCTATTATATACATGTTTTTTATGACATTGGAGGTGAATATGTATTCATATTGTGTTTTTAATGAATATTTGTGTTTAATGGTGATTAGGGTTTGCAATGAAAATTGGTCATCATACTAAAATTATACACATGGAGATTTCTCCCATTTTGATGAAGGTTGGGTAGGTGGATATAAATTTTATATCTATGGATATTAATACCTTTCTATAAAAGGTTGGGAAGGTGAATATAAAAATATTTTATATGGATATATCTCCCGTTATCATGAATGTTGGGTATATGGATATAAAACCAATATCATCATGGTGTTTACAATGGAAATGAATATGTTCCTTAACCTATAACCAATGAACGCATCAATTATGGCTAGCCAAGGTCTAAAAAAGATCAAAGGATATATACCTAAGTTTTATTTCGGTTTTAATAACATGAAATAAGTGGTTTATTCTTATGAGTATCCCACAAAAACAAGGTCTTATATAACTCTCAGGTTTTATAGTTTAATGGTCTACCACTTATAGAACAATGGGTGTTTCACAAAGGTCTATAAATCTAAGTTTCCTCATAGTTATTTGGTCATGACATATATGGTTGATTTTAAATTAATAAAAAAAAATTTAATAAGAGTGAAATTTATGTAGACACCAAAAAATTGGCTACTAGGTCATATTATTCAGTTGTGATGGTGTCACCCATCATGATATCGTTAAGTTAAAAAATCATATAAATAGCCTTAGGATCCTCTCATTTTTGGATAGGTTTCTTAACATATATTTATTAGATATATATAGTTTAAATGGTAAAATCCTTAATTGATTGAAATATATCAATTTTAAAATAACATTTTTCATCTATCTAATAAATTTAAATTTAGATTTTGGCTCTTGTGTTTTAGATTGTCTCTCTAGAAAAGGAGGACTATTTTGATCCACCTTTTTGATAGATGTGTTATTTTTAGAATTAGGAATGTCATTGTATGGTTATGTATTAGTTTTTTTGTTGTTTATATCCTTGAGAGGATCTATTATTATGGTTTTAGTGGGATTTGGGAGAGTATTTCTTAAAATAAGTTGAACATTATCAAATTTAACCAAACAAATGGGGCAACTTATCACATCATTAATATATTTTAGTTAAACCAAATTATTTTTTATATTGGGTGAATATTGGGTAGGAAATTTTGGAGATATAGGTGGAGGTCGAGTGTGATTACCTAAAATTAACTTTATCTATTGTTATAGGTGAAGTTGTGAAAGTGGTTGAATGGTAGTATTTTAGTTGATCCAAGGTTGATTTACTCACCATGACTATTGCCATAGGTTAGAGGGTGAGTTCAATTAATAGTTATTATTTTCTTTTTTCCATGGATTTGTTTGGTATTAATGATCATTTTTTTGGTAGTTAGTGTTTTTATAATGCCAATTTTTTTGGGGGTTATCATTAGGATGGTTAATTATAAGGAGTATATGCATGAAAAATAGAAGGAAAATAAAAAAATGAAACACAATATGGAGAAGTAAATGACACACCTAGATTTTATGCTATTTATGACCACAATTTTTGTTAGCCTACATAAATACTTTTCTCTACACTTCCTCCAATTGTATGAATATCCAATTCATAAATATCCTCTTCTATTATGATAGTTACTTTAACATGGGAAATATAACATCTATAATCAATTTTATTATTATAAAAGTCTAGATATTATAAATTCAAGGCCTAATCCATTTATTATTATTTCTTCCACATGTGAAATGTATCAAACTATGAAAATAAGTGGTTGATGATTTCCTACTTCATGTCTTGTAGTAAATTACTGACATCCATCCTTGATAGTTCATTGTTGGATTTTGATGATAATAGTGATGAGACTATATTTTTATGAGTTTCCTTCATAATTAATCTTAAGTAATTTTTACAAAAGAGTGTGATATATTTGAATGAAATCCATGATACATATTCATTACTCATTAGATTTAGTGATTTAAGGCATTCTTACATGATTCATTATATGAATACCAAATTGATAGTTTTTTTATCCAAATTGGTTTATTTAGATTTATATAGATTGAGTGTGAATCTCTCAAAGTAATCTTCCAATATTTCATCTTCATTTAATGACATATATAAGTTGTCATTCCTTGTATAATCCCTTACTTTGAAAAACTATTGATACTTTAAGAGGATTTTATCCTTTATATATTACCAAGTAAATATTTCATATTTCTTCAAATTTATAAACCATCTAAGGGATTTATCCTTAAGAGTGGTTGGAAATAATTTCATCTTTTGAGCATCTTGATTGTAGTCATAACTATAGCATAAGACATCAAATTTAAAGAGAAATGTAATAGGATATTAATTATCCATTATTATTAAGTTTGAATAAAGTAAGAGAAGGATATTTTTCATGGGTGGATTACCCATTTGGGAATTAATGGGAAAATCAAAGGTTTTGTCCTTATAGTTTTCTTCATGACTATCTCCCATGATTATCTAGACTACTTGTAAACCAAAGAGTTATCCCACCCACTTTTCAAATTATTTTTCAGCTTTTACCCATGATGTGTAATGAATAGTGGATTTCATATTCTTAAAATGAGATAAA
>JARHVA010006672.1:125000-140000 GCA_037957365.1 Torreya grandis | reverse complement strand
GGTATTATATATTAAAAAATAATAACCTATCATAGATTCATCCCTGATCACCTTGCACATCAAAATAGTCAATTTGGCCTACATACCTATTATGTGGGGAACATGAGCAAATATCAAATATTTAAAGAGATAAATGGATAATCATAATCAATTAAAATGTCAAACCAAATTAAATTCCTAGATTAATTATCCATTTGAAACTAGTGAATATCTAAAATAGTAAATTCAAAAATTAGAATATCCTAGCCTTTCATAATTTCCTTTATGAGTTGTCAAGCTCTTTTAAAATATCCTAAAATATCTAATTTTAAGATCCATGCATATTAATTAAAAATAATAACTACTTGATAACTATTAACTCTAACAGGATTATATTTGACTTACCTAGGTTAGGTTTGAAAACATTTTAAGCGTTAAATCAACCCTAAAATCACCTTGGGTGAAAGATAAATTTAAATGCTATAAACACAAGTCCATACCAATTCATTTATAATCTTGGATATTTTAGGGTTATAATACATTTTTTTCCATAAGACACATATCAATAGAGTTATAAATCCAAAAATTGAGCCAAGAAATCAAAAGACACATCAAAGCTAATGGTGCCAAGGAGAGAAGGAGACAACAAGCTTCATTTGTCAAAGACTTCTTGATTCACAAGCTAAGAAAGCCACTCAACAAAGAATTTGAAGCTCCCAAAGAAGTTTAAGGATTTTGTGTCTTTTATGTTTTATTAATGATTTCATTTGGTTTTTTTAACTAAGATCTCCCTACTATCTAGGCTTGGAGTGTAAGTATTAGTGTTTTTTTATTTGAGTTTTTGTTACTTGAACCAATATATTACTAACCTCCTTTATTGGATTCTTATGATCATATAATGGCATGCCCAGTGGAACATGTACCCCACAAAGTTAATCCTAAGGCCTTTAAGATCATTACACTAATAGTTTTTATGTAAAAATTTCATCTTGCGAACCAAAACAGGTGAAAATTGGAGGCTAAGGGGTGTTTTTTTTTAAATTTATGAATTTTCCCTATTAAATTTCAATTTTTCTCTTTGGAGTCATGATATTAAGACAATACCACAACTCACATAGTCGCTATTGTATCTATTTCTACATTTTTACATCTAACTACTACTATTATACTAATTATTTTCTACATGTAGGAACTTTTTGAAATATAAAAATGTTGTAACTTTGATAGTCATGATATTGTAATACAATGACTTTTCAAGTTACAATATCACCTAACCATCAAAGATATTACATCCTAAGTGCTAGTGGTTTATGATGACCATTTTGGGTTAAGTTAAAATATATTGACTCTTATAGTAGTAATGTTTTCTTAAGTTTAGTGATTTTGAAACTAGAGTACTGATATTGAATTTTATGCCCTATTTTTGTAAGTTATGGTATTGTACTGTCACTTGCATTTTTGCATAGTTGTAGTTTATCTCTATGTTCTATGGTTTTTCACTATGTGTGAACCTAAGAGAAACATTTGGGAAGTTATTTATTCATTCATGAAGTGATTCTAATCATAAGGAATGTAAAATGTGTTTTTCAAGACCCAAAGACCTCAAGGATATATTTTAAAAACTTTTCACTTGATAAATTTAACATTTCAAATTGGTGTTTTAATAATATTTTTGTTTACATCATTCTTACTTTGTCAAATAATTTAACCAATAATTTCCAAGGGGATTAAACTTCATATCACATCTCATTTTGGTGCATTAAAATTAATGTTAAAAACTTATTTACATGATCTTAAGAGTGTTCATCTTATGCTTTTATTTCTTAATAGTTTTTTGTCCTAGCAAATTATTTAATGTGTGTATGTTCTCCCCCATGCCCTTTAGGGAACTTGGGTGACAAAAAATGTTCATTCATTGATTTGGTTAATTTATTCCAAAAATTTGAAAATAATATCATTAAGGCCCTCCTAAATTTTGTATGGTTTGGTTGATCCAAATGCAACCCTAAAGTTTTTTCACTTGTCTTTTGTTTTCATGAATTTTGGCTTGTGAGCGATAGTTCATTACCTTCTCATGGGTTATCTAGGGAAGAATTGACCTAGGAATTAATATCCTTGCATCATTTAAACCCCACTCAATCACGGGGTATAAAAATTGAGGTTAACTTATTGGGATTATTATTTGAGTGATTAAACAAGATCTGTTGGTAAGATACTACCTTAGACCATAATGACAAATCAAACATCACACTACATAGAGTAAGTGATGGATTTAGTGGTTGTGAAAAAGATAAGACCTTTCCAAAACAAGCTAATTGACATGGATACAAATAACGTAAGCATATATTGTGTTAGCCACACTTTGGAGAATCTAGAAACACACAAAAATTGATAGATTGGAATAACCCCATGTGTCACAGACATACTATTGATGTAGGGTGAGTAGCCTAAAGTTCCATGTCATATTAAAAACTCTTGGGATAAGAGGAGGCCTAAAAATACTACTTTTCATGCACTTTTAATTTTGTATTAACACTTAAAATCCTCCCAAAAGT
Organism: Torreya grandis; assembly: GCA_037957365.1. Taxonomy (NCBI): domain Eukaryota; kingdom Viridiplantae; phylum Streptophyta; class Pinopsida; order Cupressales; family Taxaceae; genus Torreya; species Torreya grandis. Next base: position 137,466 of record JARHVA010006672.1, on the reverse strand, counting down.
GAGCATATTAACTTAATTTGATAGTATTATGCAACCTTGTCATTTTTAGGATCTAGGACATTACACTTCGGTGTTTATGTCATTTTATCCTTTATTACATGGTTTTTTAGTTTAATTTATTTTTTTGTCTTCCCATATATACAAATTTATTGTATTATACATCACTCCATTATTTTGGGAGGTATTATTCCATCCATTTGAAACCATACTTTTGCCTTGGTCTTTTGATAAATCTTTGTGTGTGTGTCATTTGATTGGAAAGGGTAATGTTACGCTGCCCATTCTATTTCAAGTTTTGTGCCTTTAAGTCTTGAAATAAACCACCAATCATATATTAAGATTATGATAACATCATTATGCTAATCAAATAATTTCATAGAATTGTTTACCTTGTGTCCAAATTCTAAATTTTAGAAACCAAAACCACATGTGCCATTTAGAACCTTACCTAGTGTCGTTATGTCATTCAGTTTTGTCTAACTTGTTATTTTTAAAAAAAATCCTAGTTTCCTAAGTTGAGTTTTTAATTAACCTTTCCAATTTCAAATATAAATATTGATTGATTTTTGAATATTCCTTATGTAATTTGGGCCTAAACAACAATCTTTCTCTTTTGGGTTATGTATCTTAGGTTTTTTTTTTACCCATTATAAAAACTATTATTTGTGTCATTATTTAGGAGAAATAGCCTATCTTCTATATGCCTTTAGTTTTATTCCTTATACCAATTGACCAAGTTCATGTCTAAAGTTGAATGCCTAGTCTATGCCAAAGTGTTTCAAATTTGTTAGACTAAATCACTCACCTTATTTTTAAGTCTAGCTTGTGTGCCTTATTTTTCCAAAAGTCCTAGCATATGCCTATTTTGAGCTTATATTTTATGTTTCACTTGGCCAATGGACCAATAAAATTTTATTTTCTTATATTAGACTTGTTTAAACACTTTGTACCTAAATTTTGGCATTCCAATTTTATTTCATCCACTTGACATTATGTGTGAGACATTTTATGTTAGACTATTTTGTACTAGGTTTTATTATAAACATATTTGGAGATACATCTCCATCATTTGACCAAGTTAGACCAAGTCAAACCATTTATCTTTTGGACATTGATTTTAATATTTTATATAACTCTAGACCTCTTTTTTCAAAACATTCATCATTGATTTGAGTATGTCTCACTATACGCATAGTAGAATCATGTACAATTTGAGATATGGTAATGTGGTCACATAAGAAGACTTTGTTCAAGACCCCTATGGTTAGGATGTAGTTTTTGAAATAGATCAGTATCCACCTTATACCACTAAATCAAGGGAATAAATCCAAGATATTTTAGCTCACTATTTGGTCAACATGACTCCATATTCAAAGTAGGACCAAGAAAAAACAACTTAATACCTAGTTAGAGTACCTTCAGTTGTAAACCAAGATTAGCAAAAACTATACTGCATTATGATACTATTGACATATGATTCCTATTTTTTTAATATTCACTTGATTTTAAATAAGGAGGAAGATTTAATCAGAGCTGTGAAGGTAGGGGATAATTTTCCAGTGGACTTCCCCCACCAAAATTTAACAAGTTTAGTTAGAGTGCCTATCAACATACCTTACAATAAAACCATAGGACATGCCTCTTATATAAATCCTCAAGCTCTAGCATCGATGATGTATCAATATACTCACATGATTGTCATAGGAAAATGACTCATTGAGGACAATTTTATATATGTAGATAGCATATCAAACCTCTTTGAACTTAGCACATAATTTTAGTAACATGACCATGTCAAATGCTCCTCTTATCGGGTTAGCTCCTTAATAAGGGTATTAATTAAATTTGTGGGCCAATAAAATTAGTGTATAGACCCATTCATGTAAATCACTTTAGCTATATACATGTTTAATACCCCAAATATTGAATAAGTGTCTTCTTCTTCTATGTAGATGAATGAGCCAAATATAATGGATAATATGCAAGTGCCATCCATTCCAAACCAAGGTGGTATGAATACACAAATAAATAGTCCAAAACAAAACATGCCTATAGTTAAAACCATAATTGGCTCATAATAATAGGGATTAGGAACTTCTACCTCCTAAATGCAACAAGCTACTTCTAATCCTCAACCAACTACTTCATCAAGAATATAACTACAAAGATTAAGTAGTCAAGTAACAACCAGTGCCTTGCCTCAACACAACATGAAAAATGTTACTTCACTATAACACGTGAAGACTAATATTACAAAACAATAAATATAATTTAGTATACCAATGTAGCATATATCAATCATCCACCACCTCAATAGGAGGAAACCAATGTTCCACCTTGTTAAGTAGTGACAAGTATGCCTCTTTAGTTGTAGACCAAAATACCATTGTAATCAAAAACATTATCTAATAAACAACATACGTCTATTGGTCAGTGATAAATAATTACAATCTATAACCATATAATTCATAATAAGGGTTTGTGAAACTAAGAGGTTCCACTATTCCATAAGTATTGATCAAGTATAAATTGCCTTTTATTTGTAACATGCTAAAAACTCAATGAAAGGGCCTTGGTTTACAAGTTACCCTTATTCATTTAGGTTTGACTAGTCAGTAACAAGTACTTAATCAACCATATTAGGCACAATAATTCACTAAAATCCATATCCTTCCATCTCAGCCATAATTTCCCCAAAACTAGGCCTATATATCAAACTCAAACCAAAATATCACATTGTAACACATACAATTCCAATAATTTCATCCTAATCTACATATGTATATTCCTGGTCAATTCCCTATCCAAACCAACATTAAAAAAAAAACCATTCTTCCACTATACCCCAGTCAAATTAATCCATTTTAACCACCCAGGGTTTGCCTCAAGCCAATGTTCCTTCCAGTTTCCTAGCACAAGAACTATAGTAAATGAAGGATGTAATTACCACCATCCAAGCTAGGAAACAAACCATGAAGTTTAAGTTGGATGATGTGTGTCCCTACCCATTCAATATGGAATATCTGCAAATACTATTTCCTCCAAGGTATGAACCATCATAGCTTGAAAAGTACAAGGGTAAAGGTGACCATAATGCCTATTTGATATAATTCTTTATTTCTTTCTAGCTAATGGGTTACAATGACATATACTTCCTATTGTTGTTTCCTTGGAGTCTAATAGGATAGGCCTTGGAATGGTTTCTAAAATTTCCTAAGAACTTAGTATCTAATTTTGATGACCTTTCAAACAAGTTTGTGAAACACTTCTACAATCTCAAACATGAGATTTCATCGGTAGATTTGACTCAAGACAAATAAAAGTCTTATTAAAGCTTTAAAATTTATCTACAGTGATAGAGATCACTTACCAACCATTTCACACATGTTTACTAAGTAAAAAACTTGTCATTATGTTTACCAAAAAGTTAAATATCAAGATATATTATCATTTGGATCTATAGTGTACACACACTATTAAGGAAATCATCAATAAAGGTTTGATCATTAAAAGGACCCTTAATAGCAAAAGTATCATCAATATAACCTCATAAAATTAGAAAAAAAATCAAAGCCAAAAAAATGGCCACAATTAAAACTAGAACCAAGTTCGAGAACAAGCATCACAACTAGGATAGGCCAATAATTATGAAAATACAAGTAGTTTAACCATAATAATAATATTGTTGGAAATGGATTAATTGAGTGACAACATGTCTGAATGGTAAAATCATTGTCTACTCATCTTATGCCACATATGCAAATTATTCCTAACCAAGAACCTCTTCAGCAAGTGTAACCTTCATAGTAACTTAGACTAGTGCAAAAAATTTATAAATTTTTACCTTTACAAACCCATATTTTAAGGCAAAATGGTCCTACTCATTGAGTCTTTAGTGACCTTGGAGAACCTATTAAAGTCATGTTTCAAAAACTAGTCACTGCTAATATAATTAGTTGGCCTATACCAAAGCATTATCTTGAGGGAATTCCTTACCTAGATTGATGTAGATAAAATGAATTCTATGAATACCATCAAGTTAATGGACATAATCTATGTCATTGTGTGTAAATCAAACATCTTATTCAAAATATGTTTGAAAATAGGGAGATAACATTTGATAATGGAGCTTCTACATCTAGTCAGAACCTAGGTTTTTATCAAAACCCCTTTCCACAACATAAAAACTAGTAATAGTAGAAACAAAGGCCAGAATAATAATAACAATAGTATCAACATCTAAGACAACAACAATGATATTAGTGGCACCAAAAATAATATTAGACAAATGGATGGAACCAAGGCTAGAATGATTCTAATAACCATGTAGTTGCACATGACTACAATAAGGTTGTAGGACATATTATAGGTAGTCATGTTTCCACCATTACCATCAATCTAAGACCAATTATTAACCAAGAAAGACTATTACTAACCAATTCCAAAAAACCAACATATTCTAGAGATCTTTCCTTGACTTGGGACCACATACAGGTGTACTAGAAAGTAAGGATTACTACTTTTAGACCATATAACTATAACTCATCCTTACCCCATGACCACATATTAGTGTACCATAAACCAAGACTTATCCTATTTAGTTCCCCTCCACCATCATTTTCTACTAACAATATTCCTTTATCTAATCCCAATTGTGTAATTATAACTCGATGGTCAAATATTACCATCCTAGGCCCACATCCATTACCACTATACCCATCCAACCAACCATTCTAGCTAGGAACAAGCCATTTACCATTGTGAATGAAAAGGTGTTTGATATTATGGAATAACTTCAAAATATGCTCATAAAAATCCCCATTTTGGATTTTTTGTGTATGTCAACCATCTATAACAACATCTTGATTGAGTTCCTTGGCCAATCCCAATTTCCTAATGATATAAGCCTAGATAAATTTCAAGCTTTGGTTAGACATCTAGCCCTAGGCCATCAATCATCCTTTAACTAGAGTGATATGTCATCTCTTGGCCCTCTGCATAACAATCTATTGTACATTAAAGTTTTTGTAACATGACAAAAAGTGAAATGTGTCCTCAAAGACAATGGATCAGGCCTAAATATTATGTCTCTAAAGATCTTATAGCTTCTCAGATATAAAATAGCCAGTCTCTAGCCTGAAAAGATCACCATCATGGTTCATGACAATGAAGAGAGAGATTTTTAAGGCACCATTAGCTTTCTAGTTGTTATTGGGCCTTTAACCCACAATATATTATGCCATTTGGTAGACCTAGACCTATCATATAATTTTATATTGGGTAGACCTTAGATAAATAAAAGCCATATAATTCCTTCTACATTACACCAACATATGAAGTTCTCCCAATCAAGTATGGAGGTCACCATTCATAGAGATTTGTAACCATACAAACATTTCAAGCATTTGGAGGATGAGTACTAAAACTATAATTAAAACTTTAGCTTAAATTTAGTTCTCAAGATATACAAGGGGAAATAAATACTTGTTTATTAACCATAAGCTACTTGTATTAACCTAGATACCCTTGATTCACTTTTCCATATGTTACCTCCTAAAAAAACTAATCATTATACCATCTCATCTAATGACCCAGGAAAATATTTGACCCATGATACATTACACATTACCAAGATTCCACAAAACCCCAAGCCCTATGGAAGACCTAAATCCAAACCACCTTGCATGGAATGACAACAAAAGTGAAAAGGTAATTTGCATAGTCCAACACCTATCATTTTCACATTAACCACTTGCTAATAACATGACCAACTTACAGATGATGAGTCATATTTATATAGTGACAAACTAGTTGAATGTTACCAAAATGCCAAATATCCTATACCTAATAGGATCATTGAATATCATTCTTATCAAGGAGAAGGCCTCAAGCCCAATAAATAAGGAATACTTGAGCTAATTTCTACCACTTGATATAAAGAAACCTATCATCTTCAATTTAAATTACTTGGGAGTGACCCCATATATATTATTCATGTTCAATAGTAATGACTAGTGGTAATGATGCTAATAGCAAAGAAGAGTTTGATCATAACATTTATGAAGACCTAGCTAGAGCCAATTTTTTTGACACCAATGCCATTTGTACCCTTAGACTAGTCATTCACAATAATCCAAGTCTTCCTCTTTATCACCCTCAACTTATAGACTAAGACCAACAAGAATCCATAGTTCCTATTGATGAGTTTGAGAATGATGAGGCCTTTTGAAATTTTCTAGGCCTAAGAGAAAATGTTCCATTGGAAGATAATAAACAAGGTTTTTCAATCAAACTAGATCCTATAGCCTATTTTGGAGAATGAGTGAACACCCTTAGCCATAAATAATTAAATAAAACATTGAGTTCCAAAAGTGAGAACCTCTTTTAGGCTCCTTTAGACTAGGGTAAAGGTAAAGAATAAAAAGGCTAGTCTTCTAGTGAAAACCTATTTTAGGCCCCATTGGATGGGGGTGTTCAACCTTCCTCAAACATAACTTAGGAGACCATCAATGATGAACTTGCATATGGGTCCAAGTTTAGTTGTAAATAATAACATTCCTTAGACCAAATCATCCAAGAGTTTACAATAGTCTTTGTCATATTTCCATTCTTACGATTGGGAGATTTTGATTCATCTTATCTTGGAGAACTTGAAGAACCAGTCTAAATAGAGGACCCTATCATTACAAGCCAATTTAAATCTTTGTCAACCATTTTAGAAGATGGTTTGAATCTCCTAGTATAATACATTATAGAAGTCAACATTAGGACTCTAGATGACCCAAAATGGATTAAATTAGGTGTGTCCCTCATTGAAGAGGAATGTGACATATTTGTATCCCTTTATAGAGAACTTGTTGATGTATTTTATTGGGCCTATTATGATATGCTAGTTTTATACCTCACCTTAGTTGTACACCACCTTATGGTACATCCTGATGCCAGAAATATAAAATAAAAGTTGTGCAAGATTCATCCTTACATTACTGTATTAGTAAATAAAGAGTTGGAAAAACTCTTAAAAGTGAGATGTATTTGATCAATCGACAATTTGGAGTAGATCTTGAATGTTGTGATAGCTAATAAGAATCTATAAGAAATCATAATTTTCATTAATTTCAAGGATATAAACAAGGCCTAACCTAAAGATGAATTTACTCTACCAAACATTGACATTATTGTTAACTCTATAACTAGGTATGAAATGCTTTCATTGATCGATATATTTTTAGGATACAACTAGATCTAGATTACACCAAAAGAACAACATAGAATAACATTCAACACTCCATGGGGAACCTTATATTATAATTTTATTCCATTTGGTCTCAAAAAATTTAGGGCCACATATCAAAGAGCCATAACCATAATATTTCATGATATGATGCATGAAATTGTTGAAGACTAAATTGATGACATACTAGGAAAATCAAAGACTAGGTCCAATCATCTAGCAATACAATGAAAGATATTTGAGAAACTATGTGAATATGAGGTTAGAATCAATCTTAATAAGTGTGTTTTTGGAGTTATTTCTAACAAATTACTTGGATTTATTATGTCTTGTAGAGGCGATGAAGTTGATCTAGCAAAAGTGCAAGCCATTACAAAGATGCCACCACCTTTCAATTTGAAGCAACTCCATAATTCGTAGGGAAATATCCAATCTATCATATGATTCATCTCTTAATTGGACAAAAAATATCCTCTTTTTACACACTTACTAAATAAAGGTGTTACATTTCATTGGGATGATGACTACAAGAAAGCTTTTAAAAAATTGAAGGACTATCTTGCAAATCCATCTATTTTGTTTCCACCTATGCTAGGAAAGCCATTCTTACTGTATCTATGTACCACAAACAAAGCCTTAGGGGAAATTCTATATTAGCATGATGAGAATGAAAAATAACATGTGTTTTACTATTTAAACTATAAATTGGTCATGTATGAATGTAATTATATGCCCATTGAAAAAGCCTATTTAGATATGGTCTTCATAGTTTATAAATTACAACATTACATGTTAAACAACAAGACCATGGTTATTTCAAAAGTATATCTACTCAAGTATCTACTATCCAAAATAGATTTAATAGGCCACATGGATAAATGGATCATGTTCCTAAGTAAATTTGAGATAGAATATATCAACCAAAGAGAGATTAAGGGGACATGTTCTTATAGATCAACTTATTGAAGCTCCACTTACAAATACAAAATGTATAACCTTTAAGTTCCTAGATGAGTCCATTATGACAATCATATAAATTCATCTTGAAGAGTAGAATTGGAAGCTATATTTTATGGATCATTTATAGCACATGGATTAGGTGTAGGCCTATCATTTATTACACTATAGGTGGATATTATCCCTAAGTCATCTAGGATCAACTTTCCTTATACTAACGACATGGGTGAATATGAAGCACTTGTTGTAGGGCTTCATTAGGAAGTAAAATGGAATATTTAACATCTTAAGGATTATGGTGATTCATAGTAATTCATAAATCAAGGTAAATACCATTTTGAGACCAAGGATGACAAATTGGTACCATACAAGGACATGATCAACACTCTCAAATAATAGATTGTCAATGTATAGTTTGAACATATAAAAATGGATAATAATAGAGAAATAAATACTATGGTCACCATTATTTATTTTATTCATTATACAAACATGACAAAATAATACTGATTCATCATTAAAAGTCTTATAGTGCTAGCTCATGAACCTTCAACCATCACAATGATATGTGATATTATTGATCCCATATCTATATGGTATTTAGACCATTATTCCTACCTTTATGACCACATTATTCCACTAGACCTATCCATAAATAATCCAAAGCCTTTATCCATGATCCCTCATGATATACCTTAATTAGACAAACCCTTTACCACTTCAGCTTTGGTAGAACTTTGCTTCATTATTTAATTTTATTAGAATAAATATTAGAGTTATAATAAGTTCATGAATGAGTATGTGGATCCCACATAAGTGGGAATGTAATATCCAAAAATTTCCTACATATTGGGTATTATTAGCCAATGATGGATGCATATGCAATTTTGTATGTTAAAAAGTGCAAAAAATTTCAACAACATGCCACTTTGATTCATGCCCAAGTCAAGGCACTAAAACCAATGCTTACACCATGGCCATTTACTACATGGAGCCTTGATCTCATTGGGAAAATAAACCCCACTTCATATAGTGGAAATAAACACATCCTTACCACTACTAAATATATCAAAAGTGGGTTAAAGTTATAACCCTTATGTGACTAGAATACAAATTTCCAAATGCATATTCAACCATCTCATCTGCCATTATGGTATCCCATCTGACATTATATCTGATAATGGTAGATCATTTAAGAACAAAGATGTCAAATCATTTTATTCTATGTAAAAAATCACTCAACATTTTTCAAACACATATTACCCATAAGGTATTGTCTAGTTAAAATAATCAAATAAAATCATCATTAACATCCTTAAAAATATTATCAATGATGTTAGTCAAAATTTGAACCTCCAAATATTCTATGCCCTCTTGGCATACCATACCAATTATCATACTCCCATAAGAGCCACTTCATATTCACTTTTTAATGTAATTGAGGCCATTATTCTCATTTACATTGAGTTACCTTCTTTGTGCATCTCTTTGAAGCATGTTTTAGATGATGAATCTTATCGAGTAACTTGATTTCAAGATCTGGAGTTAGTTGATGAAAAATGGATGGCCATAATCAACAACCTTAAAACATACCATAATTGACTTTGTGGCCACTATAATTAGTGGGTCATCCATAGAGAATTTAAGATAAGTGATCTTGTACTTAAATAAAATAAATATAATATTATGACTAAGAAGAATCACATGTACAAGAATAAACCCAACTAGATAGGCCCTTACATCATTGTTATAAACTATGGTTCTAGAGCATATAGGGTTGTTACACAAAATAGTGATAAACTTGATGAGTTGATGAACATTATACACCTCAATCATTATTTCACTTAAGAGACTAGATGTATTGTCTATGAGGCACATTTCTATAGTATCATGATATCAACATTCTTCTTTGTATCATATCATTTTACAATTCACTATTCTACCATACCTTTCCAATGATTGATTTTTTTCACCCTCCCTACATAGCCCCTTTAACCTTGGTTTTATTCCATTGGTTCCACAACCACTTTTATCATGAAGATTAAGATTAATTTTTAGTAGTGTATTTAGTATTCTAGATTGAGGCCACATTTTTTACCAATAAGATAGTGGTTTATAGTTACATACTTCATTTCTTGTTTTATTTTACATTAAGTGGGTCTGATTATAATTGCCTTTGGAAAAATTAGTGTCTTACCATCATGATACTAACTATAACAACCTATGGGGAAATTAGTATCATTGATCTATGTTTTTATTTCCTAATTATAACCACCTATGGGAAAATTAGGGATAATACCTATTTATCATGCCTTGAAGTACCATCTTGCCATGCCTATGTTGTATTATGCCATTTGCCTACTTTGCCTTGTTTATCAATTTATTGCTACCTAGTTAGATTTATTTGTTGTAAGGAAAAAATATAAAAATATGATTTCCCATCTTGGGACTATGTAGGAAACACTCTATTTATGTTTAGGTCAGCTTAGTCACCCTTTACCATGATTTCACTATTTTACAAGCATTTTTAGTTTAAATTCTCTTGCCATTTTGTGATATTAGACTATTTAGTATCTCATCATGATTTATGAGTTGAAATGTTTCAAAAATTCCAAAAACATTCATACAAAATATTGATAAAATCCTAAACATTGACCACTTCTTTACCTTAAGGATTTAAGGAACCCTAGTTATTTCACAAGCAACCACTTGTCCTTTAGTTTTCCTCGTCCTTATTAGCCTCACGTCCCACACTCTCACCATTTTTTGGGACCTTTAACATTATTCCTCTATAAAAAAATCATGTTTTCCTTCTCATCATTTTATTCTATCCCATTTCATGGTAGAACTACATTTAGCCTAAAGTTTTTATTAGATCTTGTGTCCATATAACTATGTAGGCAGCATCGACTTTCTAGTTCATCTAGAGTCAACTCGACCACCCCTTCCTTTTTTTATATTCCCCAATTTTTTGTTTATTTGTTGTCTTATAATCTATGGGAAATGTTCATCATCTTGTTTGTACTTTGTTTCTGCTAACATTGTGATTAATCATTATTTGTTTTTGTTTCATTTTATTCTCTTTATTTCATTTTGTTCTTTCACTTCTAGGTGTTTTGTTTATTTGTTTGCTTATTTGTCTATTTATTTTCTTTCTTATTGTGCCTTGATTTAGTTTATGTACATTTATTGGGTGATTCCTTGTGCATTATTCTTAAATCCATCCATATTCATATGTCAATGTTGTCATCTTAGATTTTATAATTGGTGTATTGTTTTTAACTATTTATTAGATTGTATTTAATTCCTTATGCATATTTAAGCTAAGTTATCATGGTGCTCTATCATGGTACATACTATCATGTGCTATAATAAAACTTATCTTAGGAAGTCATACAAGTGATGTAATAATGATATATCTCTTTGGCACTTGAAAATTCCTAATTTACCTAAACCATGTCCTACATATAGAGTAATTAAATAATGAAAGAATTTTAACCTTTTTTAGTTAGGAAATACATCTCCATACTAACAGGTTGCCCAAATTCACCTTGATCCTTTGTACCAATTTTTCATCATTAGGATACCAATAATTATATATTCCTTTGGTAAGATAATTGTATACCATCCCACTTGTGATTCCAATTATTTTAACTACCTTTGGGAAAATCATTATGTAACATCCCACCCACTAAGTTAATGATTACAATCACCTATGGGAAAATCATTGTGTTTGGATCTATTTGCAGGTTAATGATTATAACCACATTTGTGAAAATTATTTTATTTCTTCTTCCCAAATGGGGCATGTTTTCATTATGATAAAGCTTATAACTGCCTTTAGGTAAACCATTATCTTTATCCACCCAACTAGGGCATGTTTTTATCCTACTAATGAATATAATCACATGTGTTCAAATCAAGGTTTTCCCTTTCATAATTATAACTAACTTTGGGTGAATAGTTATCTTGTTACCCTAATCTTTTTTCAATGATTATACCTACCTTTGAGCAAATCATTACCTTTTCTATTCCACCTATGCTAATGATTATAACTACTTATGTGTAAATAATCCTATGTGTCTACCTAACTGGGGAAAATCCATATGCCACTAATTATAATTACCTATAGTAAAATAAATCTTTTCCACCCCCATTATATCTTTTTGGTCCCATCATTTCACTTTTTCAAGGGATCGGTCGCTGACCCTTTTGCCAACCACTCCTTTGAGGGAACACCTATAGTTCATCAATTTTTATTGAACTCATAGGCAT